>CM030184.1:4577050-4632050 GCA_017639675.1 Aplochiton taeniatus
CCAGGAGCAGAGCAGCAAGCTGCAGCATCAGAGGGACAGCCTGAACAAACGTAACCTGGAGGTGGCAGCCATGGACAAACGAGTCAACGAGCTCCGCGACCGCCTCTGGAAGAAGAAGGCTGCGCTGCAGCAGAAGGAGAACCTACCGGTGAGAATAGGAGACTACCAACACACACACACACACACACACACACACACACACACAGACACACGAGAATACCAATACACACACACACACACACACACACATAAGAATACCAACCACCATTTACTCTGGCACACACACCCACACACATACATACATACATATATATATATATATATATATATATATATATATATATATATATACAGTCAAGCCAGAAAGTTTCCCCCCCTCTTTCACCTTCTCCACGTTTCATTACATTACAGACTTATTCTACAGTAGATTGAGTTCATTTTTTGCCTCAAACAGCTACACACAATAGCCCATAATGACAAAGTGAAAGCAGGTTTTTAGATATTTGTGCTAATTTATTGAAAATCAAAATGTAAAATATCATATGTTCACAAGTGTGCACACGCTTTGATATGACACCCAAAAGTGAGCTGAGGTGCATTTTGTTTCCACTGATACTGCTTGAGATGTTTCTACAACTTAATTGGAGTCCACCTGTGTTAAATTCAATTTATTGGACATGATTGGGGATTGCCAACCCCTGCCTAAATAAGGTCCCACAGTTGACAGTGCATGTCAGAGCAAACTCCAAAACATGGGGTCAAAGGAATTATCTGCAGACCTCAGAAACAGGATTGTGTCAAGGCATAGAGTAGGGTACAGAAATATTTTTGCAGCTTTACAGGTCCCAAAGAGCACAGTGGCCACCATCATTCGTAAATGGAAGAAGTTTGGAACCACCAAGAATCTTCGTAGACCTGGCCGCCCGGCCAAACTGAGCAATCGGGGAAGACGGGCCTTGGCCAGGGAGGTGAGCAGGAACCCGAGGGTCACTCTGACAGAGCTCCAGCGTATACTTGTGGAGATGGGAGAACCTTTCAGAAGATCAACCATCCAGGCAGCACTCCACCAATCAGGCCTTTATGGTAGAGTGGCCAGACGGAAGCCACTCCTTAGTAAAAGGCACATGACAGCCCGCTTGGAGTTTGCCAAAAGGCACCTAGAGGACTCTTAAACCATGAGAATCCAGATTCTCTGGTCTGATTAAACCAAAATTGAACTTTTTGGCCTGAATACCAAGCGTCACGTCTGGAGGAAACCAGGCACCGCTCATCACCTGGCTTATACCATCCCTACAGTGAAGCATGGCGGTGGCAGCATCATGATGTGGGGATGTTTTTCAGCAGCGTGAACGGGGAGACTAGTCCTGATAGAGGGAAAGATGAATGCAGCTAAGTACACCGACATCCTTGAAGAAATCCTGCTCCAGAGCGCTCGGGATCTCAGACTGGGGCGAAGGTTTACCTTCCAACATGACAACGACCCGAAGCACACAGCCAAGAGAACAAAGGAGTGGCTTTGGAGTAAGTCTGTGAATGTCCTTGAGTGGCCCAGCCAGAGCCCAGACCTGAATCCAACTGAACATCTGTGGACAAAACTGAAAATGGCTGTGTACCGACGCTCCCCATCCAACCTGACAGAGCTTGCAAGGATATGCCAAGAGGAATGGGCAAAAATGTCCAAAAACAAGTGTGCCAAGCTCGTAGCTTCTTTCCCGAGACGCCTTGAAGCTGTAATCGCTTCCAAAGGTGCATCAACCAAGTATTAGGCTAAGGGCGTGTACAGATATGTAACCCCTAAATAACCTATTTTTGTCAGTAAAATAACATTGCATATTTTCTAAAAACCTGTTTTCACGTTGTCATTATTGGCTATTGTGTGTAGATGTTTGAGGCAAAAAAGGAACTCAATCTACTGTAGAATAAGTCTGTAATGTAATGAAACGTGGAGAAGGTGAAAGGGGTGTGCAGACTTTCCGGCTTGACTGTACATGTGTATATATACATATACATATATATTAGAATACCAACGACACACACACAGACACGAGAATACCAAAATACCAGCACGCACACAGAAGAATGCCAACCACCATTTACTCTAGCTCACCCTTATGCTCTCTCTCTCTCTCTCTCTCTCACACACACACACACACACACACACACACACACACACACACATTAGAATACCATCCACCATTTACGCTAGCACACCCTCATGCTCACACACACACAGACATGAAAACATTCCAGGACTGTTTTGAAGTACAGAATCTCTTCTTTGTTCTAGATGATTTGAACAGTCTGGGCTCATCTTGTGATATGAACCTCATGTCATTGTGTTGTGTTTGATGGCTAATAGTTTTTTTTTTCTCAGCGCTCCCCCTAGTGGTTGAGAATATAAACACTATCTTTTCTATTGTTTACCTCTGAAAGCCCCAGAGCTCAAGGCACACAGAGCCCGCCCCAGCCAAAGTAAGGCTCTCCTCACAACCCGGCTCTCTCTCTCTCTCTCTCTTGCTCTTTCTGGAAAACAAAATGAATGCCTCACTCTCCAGATGGAAACGCTCTGTGATCTCACAGCTTTGTCTATCTTCTGTAGTGTGTCTCTTTGTGTTTTCCCCTCAGTCATGGATCTCTCCTCCATAGACACCACTGTCCACTGTCACCTTTGACCTGTGTGTGCCTCAATCACGGGAGAGATGGAGCACTAGTGTTGATTAACCCTTTCAGCTATGTGTCTACAGGCCCGATGTGCAACAACAACCTCAGACAGATTGGGGGGGGGGGGGGGGCAGATGGATAGAGAGACAGACGGACAGAGAGACAGACAGGCAAAGAGAGACAGGCAAATGGTCTGAGGTGCAGACAGACAGACAGACAGACAGACAGACAGACAGACAGACAGACAGACAGACAGACAGACAGACAGACAGACAGACAGACAGACAGACAGACAGACAGACAGACAGACAGACAGACAGACAGACAGGATGCTCAGGCGAGATAATCTATTGTCTCCTTCCACTCCTATATTACAGTACAGGAACAGGTATTAATCTAGCTCACACTCCATAGTTTAATACTTTGATGAAATATGTATAAAGGAGAAGTGAAACAAAATGCAGAGTTCTTATGTAACAGCTCGTCACCAAAGAAAAGTGAAAAAAAACCAAATAAACTTTTGTAACTTATGACGATATTTGGGATATCCGTCAGGGTACTTTACAAGGACCGAATCCTTTTCAAATGCCTGAACGTCTCACCTCATGGTTCCTCAAAAGGAAATACGGTTATTTGGAAGTTCTTCGGCTGCTACTCGACTGTCTAATCAAAGTACAAATGAAATTCCTCTGGGAGAGAGAAACTATTTCAATCTATAAGACCTAATCAAGTTCAAATCAGGGAACCAAATTATGGATTATTTAATTATTCAGAATTTTCTAAAATCGCAACAACATTTAAGTCGTAAAGCTTCATTTCCATTTTCTAAATGAGATGACTTGTCTTTTTGGAAACAAGAAGTGGTCGGGTATTTCGGTGACTAACCCTGTTTGTCCTTTACTGTCAATTAACAGGTGTGCTGATTATAGGGTGGCCATTAACGGGTTTGACACCTTTGTTGTTCAGATGCACACCATCTCTGATTTGTGGACAACATTCTGTGTCTCCTGAATATTTACAAAGTTAATGACGTCAAAAAGTGCTTAATCATCAGTGTTATTTTGAGGTGTAGCTACAAATGATATGCAAGTAAGCCCGCTTACAAAATCTGCTACAGTAAGCAAAACTAGCTTAACTTTTAAAGAGGAAGGCATAAATTACTAAATCAATAATTTAAGATGAAGGTCTAGTTAATATACCACCCTTTGAAGTCGGGCTGAAGTTTTTGTACACATTATAATACCCCACACTGTGGGGGCAGAGAGGGAAGCAGTAGAGAACCCCTCTTATCTTTTAATGTGCCTTCATCATGTCATGAAACAGAACGCAAAAGGACTAAAAGTTGTGTCAGTGAGTTTTTTTAAATCTGTTTATCATTATGAGGGTGCCTGTTATTAGTAGAGATGAGAGGCTAAATCGGGCCCCAGTCAGTAGGTGATTTACCCTCTCCCTGCCTGGAATCATAATGAGACAGCCTTTTTTCCCAGCAGACCCAAAGACACTACTTTGTTTGGGAACGTCATGCTGTCCCTGGCTGTTAAGCTGGTGGACAGACATGTTTTCCCCGATGCTGACTAATAGAGAAGAGAGCGAGCTGTGTCCTGAGAGCTCCTTATCTCTCACTGTACTTACATTAAGGTGCCAGGAGCGCCTAGAAGAACGCGCGTGTGGGATTGATTGGAACGTTTTTCGTTTGTGTTTTGAACCGTTTGCATTTTGTTTTGTGCTCCCTCAAGAATGGCTATCCTGTTAAAGAGAGGGCCTCTAAAGACAGCCACACCCAGGTAACAGATCTCTCTCTCTCTCTCTCTCTCTCTCTCTCTCTCTCTCTCTCTCTCTCTCTCTCTCTCTCTCTGTCTCTCTGTCTCTCTCTCTGTCTCTGTCTAAAGCATGCCAGCAGGGTTAAGTCGTTTTGAGTTAATATTCTGTCTGAATAAGAACAGTGATTCATGCTACTTTACAGTTTGATCATGACCAACTATGAATAACTATTCATGCAACTGATCAGATTCTCCCCCAGATGCAAAAGTGTTGCTTTTAATGATTGGCAAACCTTGACAGAGTACTAAGATATGACAAGGTTTCATATTGGGATTTTTAGGTTATTCTTTCTTTTAGGCTTTAAATGGAGTAGGAAAGTGTAGTCCTTTTAATAACTACATTGTTTTTAATTTTAATTCAATATTAACTCGTGACGATATGCTATCAGCAATCCAAGCATAGAGGATTCTTATCAGTTGTGTATTATGTTTATATTTTCCCTCTACCACTCTCTAGCCGGTATGTGTTCATGATGTGTCAGTAGGATACTCCTATTCCTATTAATGGCGTGTACAAATGTCTAATCCCCCCCCCCCCCTCTTCTTTTTCCTTCATTTCCTCCTCGCTCTCCCTCCAGCTGCCCTCTGATGGTCCAGCCAGTCAGCAGCAGCAGCAGCAGCAGGGTCCATCCCGTGTGGCCGCAGTGGGCCCTTACATCCAGTCCTCCACCATGCCTCGCGGGGGCTCAGTGAGACACCAGGAGCTGCCCATCAAACCAGCACACCCAGACAGCATGGCCGCACCGCTGCCTGACCCCCACGACCCCCAGGGCAAGGCCAGCACAGGTCAGACGGCGCTTTGACTTCCCAACCCTTCTCTCCTTTAGAGCCGCGGCTTCCACCACCGTTTTCCAACTGTGCTCTTTTCTCTGTGGAATGGCCATTCACTTCCACTCGGTCCCCTGCAACATTTCCTTCATAATAAGATTGAAAATATCCCGGAGTCCTAGATTCTTTAGCGATGACCTTTGTTTACCCGTTTCCCAGCATGGCCACCTTTCCCTAACGTTATCCAACTCAATTCACTCCGTTTTGTTCTCATTCCCGTATATTCCTTGTGTACTTTGGAACCGTATGTCGACATGTTCCGTGTCCACCGTGTCTGCAGTCTTTGGTTTGAGTGGTTTTAAAACGTGGTGGGTGTTTGTGTTGCCCCTCGCTGCCTCTCCGTTCCAGGAGCACCGTGGCTGGCCTGTGACCACCCTGACATGGCGCTGAGCTCTAAAGGTAGCTCCTCCGCCTCTCCGGACTGCGGTGCTGCTGTGTTCTCCCTCTGTTGTCAGCCCCTCACTCTAACCACAGACCTAGGAACAGTTTGTGTGTGAGGGATGGTGTGTGAGGGATGGTTTGCACCTTTGTTTCTGTGTGTGTGTGCACAACTCAACATATTTTTTTCGGGGCAACTCACTTGGGCCGGCATGTAATTAATTCCCTCGGGACACCCTCAACTTCAGTCAGATTCTCAACTTAAAATGATTATCCGAGCAACAATGGTAGTCAGGGTACCTTTCCTAGCAATTCTCTTAATCGTAGCGGTCCTGACCATTACTGTGTGATGATGCAGACAACATGCTGGTTAGTATTACATGGAGTGTGTGTGCTGGTTAGTATTACATGGAGTGTGTGTGCTGGTTAGTATTACATGGAGTGTTGTGCTGTGCCTTTCTGTGGATGTTCTTCACCCTCAATCTTGTCTCTTCTCTGGATTCCTTTGTCTTGCACTATTTTACCAAGACCGATCAGACTATTCTAGGATGCGACGTCTGCCTCCTGTAATGACCAGGTCTGTCCAATAGAGGGGGGTAGTTGTTCATGTGAGGACCGGCTCTGTCCAGTAGAGGGGGTAGTGGTTCACGTGACCTTTGCCATCGGCCTGTGGAGATTGGTCTCTCTCGGCCTGCGGACATTGCTTAGCAAATGTTGCCTTCCTCTACTTTTTCATCCCTCGCTCTCTTCCTCTACTTTTTCATCCCTCGCTCTCTTCCTCTACTTTTTCATCCCTCCTCAATGAAGCCCCGCCGTATGTGACGAGGCAGCAGAGAGGACGAGGATGTCGAATGCGAAAGAGCTGGCGTCAAAACTATCCGTTGCTATGCCGACGCGAGGCCCCCTTTCCGTGAGCCGTCCCCTCCTTTTCACCCGGGCTGTCTCTGGTCCCTGTCACATCTTTCGGATCGCGTTACGACTAAAATGACGTACGGCATGCGTTTAAAGTCAGTCGACGTTTTTCCCGACTCTGTCCTGATGTTGCATGCCGTTGCTTTTGCCTCAGTGGGAAAGAGGAGGAGTGTGGATGTGAACATGGGAACTCTTTCCAAAAACACCTGTCGATCCTTATGACGGTTCCTTTCCCCGTTGGCAGGAGTACAGAGCCGGGCACCAGGGGTGTGGGCGTCCAGGGGTGTTGTCCTGCTATTTATGCCCGATCTATTGCCCTCTGGCTGAGCTATCATAGCTGTGTTCTTGTCTCACTCACCTTGTACTTATCTTGTAGAAGCCATGCTTCTGCTAGAACCTCTGAAAGAGCTGCGGGCAAAGAGAAAAGGTAGCCTGCCAGGTGTGTGTGTGTGCGCGCACAGTGTGCAGTGTGAGTTTTGTGCTGTGCTCATGCTCTTCAGTTTGTTAGTGTGCCTACTGTGGGGTGATGCTTATATTGATAACAAATATAAAAGACAATACTCCCCCATTGTGGGAAAGGTTGTTTCTTACTCTGTGCGTGTGTGCGTGTGTGGGTGTGTGGGTGTGTGGGTGTGTGCGTGCGTGCGTGCGTGCGTGCGTGCGTGTGTGCGTGCGTGTGTGTGTGTGTGTGTGTGTGTGTGTGTGTGTGAGAGAGAGAGATAATGTGTGCTGGTATTTAAAGCACGCTGACTAAACCACAACATGTGTCCTTATTTCACCCATTCTATCTTTTTCTCTCTCCATCTCATTCTTCTCCTTCTATCCTCCCCCCATGTATTTTTCTGACCCCTCACCCCGTCACTCTCTCCCTTTCTTTCTTCCTCCCTCCTTCTCTCCCTTCCTCCCTTCCTCTTTCTCTCTCGTGTCCTTCCATCAGGCTTGCAGTCCTCCAAGCTGTCAGAGTGGGGCTTTCCAGGGCCAGAGACCAACAGCGGTAACCTCCACCATGGCTCATCCACACTGCCCCGCCTGACCTTCCCGCCCAGCCACCCTAGCGCAGAGCACGGTAACTCCCCACTGAAGAAGATAAAAATAAGCGACATGTTACGTTGCAAAAACAAAACCAGGCCAGATTTCCCAATGTTTCCCTCTGTTTTGCTAAAAGTTCAAGTTTATCTTTATTATAACACATCAAAACATTTAGAATGAATAGATGTTATTGTCTGTGTGTGTTTAAAGAAGAGTCCGACCTGAAGAGGGAGAAGAAAGTGCGTCCTTCCTCCATGTTTGAGGCCACTGAGGTGCCGCCCAGCGGCCTCCATAAGAACCAGAGCACTGAGGACCTGGTGAGAGACACCCAGGTAAACTGTGGCCTGGTGAGAGAGACCAATGTAAACTGTGGCCTGGTGAGAGAGACCAATGTAAACTGTGGCCTGGTGAGAGATGTCCAGGTAAACTGTGGCCTGGTGAGAGAGACCAATGTAAACTGTGGCCTGGTGAGAGAGACCAATGTAAACTGTGGCCTGGTGAGAGATGTCCAGGTAAACTGTGGCCTGGTGAGAGAGACCAATGTAAACTGTGGCCTGGTGAGAGACACCCAGGTAAACTGTGGCCTGGTGAGAGAGACCAATGTAAACTGTGGCCTGGTGAGAGATGTCCAGGTAAGCTGTGTCTTGGTGAGAGACACCCAGGTAAACTGTGGCCTGGTGAGAGATGTCCAGGTAAACAGGGTGAACGTACTGGACCTTCTGTCCATTACACTGGTTTACTAAAATACAAAAAAGATATTCATAAACAATCACACTGACTGGGAATAGTTTAGTCTTGTATGTATAATACAAAATATATATTTTGTATGTACTAATAATGTACATACAAAATATATATTTATATATTCATACATTTTTATATATATATATATATATATATATATATATATATATATATATATATTGTGTGTGTGTGTATATATATATGTATATATTTCTTATCTCAACCCTAGTGCACTCATTTTCTGCTTTTTGGAGAAATCCTCAGTTGACCTCGCTGTCAGAGACTTGAGTATGAGCCATAGATTGTGGGCCTGTGATGAAGCCCAACACTGAAACGGTCTAGAGGCTGATATCATTCCGAGAAGCTTTAGCTTTAGGCATAGTGAAGGTTTTTTTGTTGTTGTGATCACTGCTTTTTTCCTGTATTCCTAGAAATACCTAAAAAAGGACAATGAAAAAATATTTTTCAACATGTATCTTTAAAGATTTTGATATCTATTCATCTTTTTTTCCCTCTTTCAGTCTTCAACCAAGCCTGCTGGTAAGGTGCCCCCTCCAGTCCCTAGCAAACCCAAAGGCCCCGCTGGGGGCCCCTACGGCAAAGCAGGGGCCCTCCACACCGGCACCTTCCCTAAAGCCGCCAAGCCTCCCAGCCATCAGAACGCCCCAGGGGGCCACACACCCCTTCTCCCCTCCCAGAGCCAGACACTGCCCCTGCCCTCCAAACAGGACCCCCCTCCTGCAGCCGCGGTCCGACCCTTCACCCCCGAGTTGCCCTCGTCGAAGGACCCCAGCCTGAGCAAGCCCCAGACCGTGGCGGCTAGCTCCATCTACTCCATGTACACCCAGAAGCTTGGCAGTTACCAGCCTGTGGCTGTGCAGGGGGCTCTCAGCCGCTCACAGAGCCGAGGCAATGGGTTTGTCAGTGGTAAGAAGGATCCTGTTCTGGCGACGGGATATATTTGTCATCGAAGATTATTCATTACATCACAATTTAAACGTGCGTGACTATATTCCTTAATTTAAGACTTTGGGGACAAAAGATGAAGATTGTTACTGTATTTGGAATTATATTCATGTATAGTCTTTCATAAATAGAGCAAATGTTATGCTTGTTTGCCATGTTTTACCTGATCATATGATAACCTCCCTTCCAGAGGGTTAGAGTTAAAGGGGTTGTTCAACATTTGGGGAAATAACATATGCCCCAACTTACCCCTAGACGAGATGATCGAAATCAATTTTATGTCTGTACGTCCAATATTTACTTAGATATGTTGCAGGCTAAATATAGCCTTGCCCCGTGGCTGTAAGCTTGTGGTAACCATGTAAGCGTTACTCTGTGAGATTAAAGTGACAAAATACACGTTCTAAAAACTCCAAAGCTTTGTTATTTAGCTGTTGTGCCCTCTTTATTTCGCACGTGTCGAAATGAAAATCTGAAAGCAAGACGTTGTTGTTATTGAAACACAAACAGGTTGGACCTATTGTATTGCGACGCTGAACCATAGTTTCGCCTTGATTCAGCAGGTAGCCTAAGCCAAGACCCAGCTTCTCAAGTAGAGCGGTGACTGCATTGACAGACACTAATATTCGCTCTCCAGTTTACCTGGTATAAGACGTTATCGTGGTTCATAGCTGTGCTGTAAAGGTGTGCAAAAGTAAGCCAAAAAGCTTTTGAATTTTCATTTGTCACTTTTGTCTGACGGAGCCATGCTTACGCGGTTACCATTAGCTTACAGCCATGGGGATAAGCTACATTTAGCCTACAACCTAACTCAATGTTGGACGTAAAGACATAAAATGTATGTCAATCATCTCGTCTGACTAGGGGTAAGTTCGGGCATATCTTAGTTCCAAAAATGTTGACCTTTAAATCATTTTAAATGAAAACGTGATGTTGGACTGAATCTCTGTCCGGAGACAAAGACTAGGATAACGTTATTACGAGCTGAACTCTCCTATTAACATTTTGTTTTGGAGTACCGAAGGAAATATGCACATATGAGTCATGATGTTTGAATCATAATTGATAGGAGACCAACAGTGAGGGGCATGTCATTGCTCTCTGAAGAAGATGTCTCAGACACGGTGCCTTTAAGCGGATGTGTTTGTGTGTTCCCTTTTCCCTTTCCGTCCTTGTCTAGTGTACGGGAAGCCAATGATCCCTGGTGGTGGAGGGGGCTCCCAGCAGCACCCAGAGAACCCCTACCTGGATCGCCCCTATCCCCCAGGCCCGGAGTCAGACGTGGATCACTTTGGGGGGCCCCAGACGCAGGTCGGCTCCACCCAAGGGCCGTCAACGGAGGGCCCCCAGCCGGCAGAGACGGAGCGCACCCCTCGGCCCCTGAGCCCTACCAAGCTGCTCCCCTTCATATCCAACCCCTACCGCCACCAGAGCGATGGCGACCTGGAGGCGTTGAGGAAGAAGCTGTACAACGCTCCCCGGCCCCTGAAGAAACGCAGCTCCATCACGGAGCCCGAGGGCCCCGCAGGGCCCAACATCCAGAAGCTTCTCTACCAGAAGACCACACTGGCAGCCATGGAGACCATCGTGGTCCCGCCCAGCGCACCCACCTACCCCGAGGGGGAAGCGCCGCGAGGAGAGGAGGGCGGGCCAGGGGCTCCCAGCCCCCTGAGTGGCTCAGCCAGCTGTGAATCCGAGGGGGGCCCGCAGGCGTCGGAGGCTGGAAGATCTTCCCACCCGGCCACTGGGGAACACACGGCTGTGCCCTCATCTGCCGTTTCGGAAAACGAACAAGAGGACGTCGTCCCTCCTCCCCCGCCACACCCGGCCCCCCAGCCGGACGCCTCCCTGTTTCCCCCTCCCTGTCCTCCTGCTGCGGCGGAGGAGCCGGGGTTGACCCCCAGCTTGCCCCCTCCTCCTCCACCAGAAGCCTTCATGGAGGAGTTCCCTCCCTACCCCCCACCCCCGTACCCCAGCGGGGCTGAGCAGGAGGGCCTGGGAGAGGACACCTTCAGCATGAAGGCCCCCGAGGTTACAGGGCAGGTCACTCTACCACCGGTACGCCATTTACAACCTCTTTTTGGGTCAAATGTTATTGATTTTTCTGTGTACGTTTAAAATGTTTATTTTGGTTATTATGTTAGCAATCTCTCTCAGAGCTGTGTCATTTGAACGTTTACGCAATCCAATATCCGTCCTGAAGATAACAGATTAAGGTCCTAAGTGTGAGGAACGTTCTAAACTGTCCCTGGTTCCATCAGGAATTCTCATGGTCAAGGCGTTCTGTTCTCTGACGTTCTGTTCTCTGACATGCAGTTGTTTTTTATTCACACTATGGGTTCTTCTGTTACTTTAGGGCAAGAGGACCAACCTGCGCAAGACGGGCTCGGAGCGTATTGACCACAGCATGAGGGTGAAGTTCAACCCTCTGGCTCTGCTGCTGGACTCCTCACTGGAGGGCGAGTTTGACCTGGTCCAGAGGATCATCTATGAGGTAACACTGCAGCACGCGGTTATATTCACCTGACATTACGTCAGGGCAACGGTAGTTAATAAGGTTGGAGACTACATATGGCGTATTACTATGGCTCTTGAGTTTCAGAGGTTATAATCTAAAATTAGCTGAGCGCAGATGGACAATAGGGGACAATGATGGACAATGGTCAAATCATCGGTGCCTTAGGGTAATCTGAGCTCCAATGGCTTCTCTTTTCTTAGTTTAAAAGTGCAGGAACTTTTCACCCTTGTGGAGAGTGATCAAAGTTATGTGCATATGAGGCATTTACAACCAGATTCATGGTTTTAACCGAATTCAAGGGTTATAACAGCTTTCTGCAATTTGGTCAGAAAAGTACTTTGTTTTGTTATCTCTTCAATCATCTGTTCATCCTCAAGGTTATGCTGAAAAGGGCCAGGGAAGGAAGCGTTGCTTTAGGACACGCAACCTACCACTTTCATATTCAACTCCATTTATGCTGTTAGATGTTGCCTTTTCTACCTATTAAAGAACTGTTTATAGGAAAATGTGCTCTGACAACTCTAATGGAGAGCAGATGAAAATAATAAATGTTTACAGTTTTTTTTCTTTTGTCTTGCTAATGGGTTACTGTTACTTCTGTGGGGTGTTGGATATTGGGTTAGGGGTTAATAGTCTTTTTGAATTACTTCTGTGGGGTGTTGGATATTGGGTTAGGGGTTAATAGTCTTTTTGAATTACTTCTGTGGGGTGTTGGATATTGGGTTAGGGGTTAATAGTCTTTTTGAATTACTTCTGTGTCTTAGGTGGAGGACCCCAGCCTCCCTAATGACGAGGGCATCACTGCCCTCCATAACGCTGTGTGTGCAGGTCACACGGAGATCGTCAAGTTCCTGGTGCAGTTTGGAGTCAATGTCAACGCTGCTGATAGCGACGGCTGGTAAATTTCGTAGACTTCAAATGGAGTTAAATCAGTGACTTTGAATTCTTGTGCATATTAACAGACTTGGAGAGCATTCAAATGTGCTGATGTTGTAAATGTTATGCATACCTGAAGATATAAGTTGCATCTCTGCATTTTATAATTTTTGTTAGCAAATAGGATTTGATTGCTTAAGCACTAAGAAGTTTTAAATCTTTAGTTTAAGCTCACAATCCTTCATAGCTTTCAAAAATTGTTTTGTGTCTTGCCTTGCCATTGCCTAGTATTAAATATTATTATAAACTTTTTTCCCCCCATAACTTTTCAATTGTTGCACCCCCTCTCCCCTTGTTGTCCTTCCAATCTGGATCAATCCTCCTCCTCTTTCCCTCCATCCCTCGTTTGACCTTTCACCCCTTCAGGACACCCCTGCACTGTGCAGCCTCGTGCAACAACGTGCAGGTGTGCAAGTTCCTGGTGGAGTCGGGAGCAGCTGTGTTTGCTATGACTTACAGCGACATGCAGACTGCTGCTGACAAGTGTGAGGAGATGGAGGAGGGCTACACTCAGTGCTCCCAGTTCCTCTATGGTAACACTCCCCGTGTGTGTGTGTGTGTGTGTGTGTGTGTGTGTGTGTGTGTGTGTGTGTGTGTGTGTGTGTGTGTGTGTGTGTGTGTGTAAACATGACTCAACCCTTAAATCTGCACACGTTCATCGGTGACACTCCTCTGTGCCGTACACTTACACCCTCTCTATCGACCCCCCCCCTACCCTCAGGAGTGCAGGAGAAGATGGGGATCATGAACAGGGGCGTGGTCTACGGCCTGTGGGACTACAGCAGTGACAGTGCCGACGAACTGGCCTTCTGCGAAGGAGATTGCATGACCATCGTTCGCCGGGAGGACGAGGACGAGATTGACTGGTGGTGGGCGCGAATGGGTGACACTGAGGGCTACATCTCCCGGAACCTGCTGGGGGTGAGAGACTATAGGACAGAGCGTCTTGAGACAGGCTTTCGATGGCTGTTCTCTTGTTTCACGCTGAGAACAGGAGAATAGCTAATAGCATCGTAAATTGTTAGTGAATAACTACTTCAAAACTACACGGGCAATGCATTTTAATGCAAACTGGTGGAGCTACTTCCCTGCAAATTAGAGTGCAAGTTCGAAAAACTGAAGTTGTTTTTATAGAATTTTGCTGTAAACTTTTACAGGAAGTTTGTTGAACATGTCAACTTGCCACTGTGCCTTCAATGATTGTTCTCTGTTCCCACAGCTCTACCCCAGAATAAAGCCGCGACAGAGGAGCCTTGCTTAAGGCGAAACATTCCTGGTCAGCTCCAACACACTGGAGGAAGGAGGTCAACCTCCTTATGAAGAAGTCAAGGAGAGACCAAACCACATGAAGGATATTAAGGAACAACTCTTAACTCGACACTACAGCGTGGCCTATAACCACTGCCTCTGTGGACCAGCTGAAGCACTTTTCTGTCTGCGGAAGGGGACAATTTTCGACTTCTTTTTCAAGACCACTGTGTGTATTGTATGGAAAACACGAATGGCATAAGCGTACGTCTTTCTTTGAGGCGTCATACTGACATTTTTTTTAAATAGAATCTGACTTCAGCGTCTGAACCTAAACGTTTGATGAAGAGAATTTAAGTGTTTGGATATAAACGGAACAACAGTATTTTCATGGTAGAAGATGTATTTTTATGCTTTTAGATGATCTTTAAAGCTGTATTTTCTACTTGGTCAATGGGCATTTTAAGGTTTAAAATAGCACAGCCTCAGCTGTGAATCAGATGAGATTCATTCATTATTGTGCCATTATGATATAGGATTAACTTGAATTATATAGTGTGCTGTGAAAACAATCTGCTTCTGTCTCCAGGACAATCATTGTTGACTCATAACTTAACTTTTGTCAATTGCTTTTCTGTGCGACCGTGTCTCCTATTTAAACCTAGTAGAGACATCAGTGACAACAGCGTTGGTTAATGAAATGCAATGGTTGAGAACACTTTTTTTTTGTAGAGGCTGAAAGCCTGCTTTCAAGTTTCTTTTTGCCTTAAATACAGTAATAGTATTTGATGCCAAAGCAGCCAGCTTGATTGTTTTCTACCCGGCCACGATACATAGCATAGGCAAATTATTTAATACCAGATATGTCACAAAAGAGTCTTTAAGAAACATCCCATGACAACTCAATTGGAAATAAAATATGTGTATCATTCAGTATGATTCTTATATTGAAGATGGACAAGAAGAGTTGTCCAATTTTCAGCTGTTGTGTAGTTCTATGGGAGAACACACACTATTGCAGATTATAAACATAGAAACAACTAGTCCAAAATCATGTCTTCAGTTTTTAGAAGCTTTTTGTCCAGAAAAGCCATTCTAACTTTAGAACATCCAAATCACGCAACTGCTATCAATTTCCACACAATAGATGTATTTATTTTTGTTACCTTTTATTCTATTATCCTCTGTAAAAACTATAACCGCACATTTACAATGAAATACTTTTTACTTAGGACATTTTGTATACCTAATTGTAGTGATAAAAGAGAAATAAACTATATATAACTTTAAGAATAAGTATTTTGTGGATTTACATTTGTTTATTGTATATCATACTCAATTGCCATTAAGTAACATTGATATTTTAATGACATTAACTTTAAAACCTTGTTTCTTAGAATGCCCTTAATTCAAGGGGTAATCCCCAGATAGCCCCATTCGGCTTCAATCAAGGGAATAGAGGATCAATATTTAATTAATTCCTCAATTTTGCTTCCTCTGGCAATAAATACTGTGAGTGTATCCAAAAATGCATTGTTATTAATCTTTTCTCCTGATCAAAACAAAAGTAGACCAAACAGCACTGAAGGATGTATAGGTGTTGGAAGGTGTTTGCATTTGTTCTAAGTGGAAAGCCGGTGCTCACTTGAAAACCCCAAAGACATATTATTAATAGATATGATTATATCTGCTATCAAACCAAATCCCTTCTAACTATTGTCTTCTATATCTCTCATATCGTATCATGTGTATAAATGTCTTCTCATTACATTAGTCTCCGGCACACTCAAATCAGCTGTTCCACTCACCATATCAAATTAGCAATCTTAAACTCTCTTGTGGAAATAAATACATTGTATAAAATAGAATTTAATTGGATGGTCAGATAGGCACATATATGCATATAATATACTTGGCATAATAAAGTTAGAGATGGAGTTAAAGCCATAAAGATTAGACACGTCTACCCAACTCAGGCTCCAAGATGAAAATGTAGTACATTTCCTTGTCAATCCAAAGACAGTTCCTCACTCATGTGAAGATAAATATAGCATGCTGTCGCATTCGATGCAATGGCATAGTCGGCAAAGGTTGGGATTGCAGGTGTCGCAGGGATGAGCAGGATAGCGGAAGGCCTTGCGTGATGAGACTTTTTGTCTTTTGAACCACTTTTTGATCCACTTTAAGCGTATTGCCCCACAGAACATATGTCGATTTTAACAGACTCGGAAAGGACGGGTGAGCAACACTGGAGCCGCTTCAGAGAAGGAGTGAGGAAGAGATGGCCGAGGAAGTAAAGGAGGCTGGACTCAAGACTTCGTGTCGCTCCACATTCCCCAGAAGACAAGAAAAGTAGGGGGAAAGAAACTAACAACTCAAATCAATGTTCGGATTTTCCTACATAAAATATCATAGCCCTTGTAGAGCTCCCGACTGGCCGACTGGTTAAAGACATGACCACTCTCAACAGTTGTCAGGGTGGTGGGACAATTAGCAACACGATAGAGAGAGGAGATCCTAAACTGGCTGGCCATCCAATCTCCAGGATTTAGCTACAAGTCCCCGCCGGTATCACGGGACCGAAACAGACCAGCCAAAAGACTAAGACTGACTCCCCGGTGGATGCCAAAGACCCAAGGGGAGAGGAGGGAGTCCCGCAAGCAGCCCTTAAGAGCGGGAACTCCATACAGGCTAGGCCTAACATTAAAGACTAGAATAGACTGGTGATGATGATGGGTGCAATGAATTGATACATACAAACCTTATAGTCGTAATACTCCCCTCATGCGGCAGATGTCTCTGTGATGCAGGACAACAATAAATTGATATAAACTGCAGTTGTCAATCTTTTAGTAGCCTAAACTAAGGACACTGTTGCAAAGTCAGACATTTCTAAAATGCCAGCACCTTAGTATCATTGATCGATCGCCATATATCATAATCAAGTGGGATAAATTATTCAACACACACCAAAAATGAACAATTACCAGCTGAGTGCCTGTGGATTGGTTGAGGGCGTGTCATCTATGACGGAGAACCATTGGGAAATCCTCGAGGGCTCTTATCACCCTCTTTGCTGTCACTTTGGTATACTGCCTTTGCTTGCATAAGCTGTAGGCGAAAGTCCATGTCGAGATATTAACACTGCGGAATTCAACACTCTTCCAATGTTCGCCAAACCAGGTAAAAGATACAACCGTTCAGTGTTTTCTAATCGTTCTGCTTTGTTTTGTTTTTTTCATATTTGTTATCCATTTGTTTCTTGCAACTACTGCTGTATTGCCTATCTGTCTGCAAATAAATATTGCTTAAAACAATGAACATGTAGATTACAGAAAGGGACATCGTTGTTACTACATAGGGCATGACAAAAATGTATTAAACTATACAGTTGACAAGAAGTGATCAGCTCATGCTCAACAGATAATGCCTATCCAATGAAGGGACCATATACGTTTTTTTGATAGAATTACATCATAGCCCAAGCTAGGGTATTTACAATAATATTCATTTAACATTAAGATTCATTTTACTTTACCCTCTCATGTTACTTACTATCTGGGTCAATACATTTGCCTTTAGTAAATATATGACAAAATTGTAAAGTCTTGTAAGATGTAATACTCTGACACTGAACTGAACAGACTTAAACTGATCAATGTACAATTAATTCGATTTTTACCAAAGATCTATGCTTTTAAATGAAGTCTTACCATTCAGCTTTTGAGGTTAAGTCTAATCATTTTAAATAACTTAAATGTAGGAGTCTAATCTGTACTAAATACCCAATCATTGACAGAAAACGTTATTCAAAAAGGCTTCCGATGGGTGATTAGACGTAAACACATTGTGGTGCTTTCATTGAACTAAAAAACTATGACCTCATAAATCATTGACTTTGTTATAGTGACGTGACTGGCAGCTTTATCACCAAATGCAAATTGTAAAATGTAATTCAATGTCACTCACAGAGAACTTTGCCTGCCAGCAGTCATGCATTGTGAAGTAATTTCAGTACAAGGCAACACTGACAGACATTCATTGGAAGATTTAGTTTCCATCCGCCTCTCAGAAAAGGGTTTCTAAGGCAGACGGTTTGTCCATTGAGGCCCATCGTTCAATAGAAGCAACTGGCATCTTTGCTACCAATTGTCCATATTTATTATTTCACCGACAAGGAAGGAAATGCACACAGACTGAAACACACTCCCTCTTACATACAAACGTACACACACACACACACACACACACACACACACACACACACACACACACACACATACACACAAGGACACACAGAGAAACACACTCACACATCCCGACATACAGACGAGTGATAAATGAAAGGACAAACCTGAAGAAATGAATCGTATCCTGTGGCCCTTTGCGGTCACCAGATCTCAACCCAATTGAACACCTATTGGAGATTTTGGGCCGACACATTAGACAGCGCTCTCCACCACCACCATCATCAAAACACCAAATGAGGGAAAATCTTTTGGAAGTTCCATCCCTCCAGAGAGAGATGTAGAGTTGCAGCGACTTGTAGAATCAATGCCAGGAGCCTTTATGTTGGTGTCTCCTTTAATTTGTCACCCGTCCGTGGGTTTGGAGTTTAGTTACGCATATCTGCTAAAGGGAATTTACCACAGTAGCTTTTCTAATTTGTGGTCTTTAGAAAACATCATGGACCCTTAATAATTGCTTCAAATCACCCTTTGAGTGTCTGGGGGATACAGGACGGGCAAAGTATCCCTGGGTGAGAGTATGTAACCTGGTCATCAGTCCAAGTCACTGCTAGCTTCTTCTGGGTCACATCTGTTGTTTCACTCCATGGAAGACATCTCGGGGTTTGAAAGCTTGGCCTGTAGCCTGTAACAATTGGAATGGTGAAGGGGAGCAGAGGAGATGTCTCTTAGCCGTCGATTAGGTTAGTGATGCACTTGATTTGTATCCTGGCGTGTAAGGGGGCACCTCCATCGCTCTTATGAAGGCGATTGGGTTAGGGAGGCACTTATTTATCTACCTGGTTTGTGTTTTTTTAATCTCCTCACGTTGAAAGCACTATTTGTAACTGAAGTCGCTTTGGATGAAAGTGTCAGCTAAATGAATGTAAAGTGCTTGTTCTCAGATGGCTGAAGTAATTTGCCTTGGGATGGCGTGTGTGTGTTAGTGCTAGAAAGAGCTCTTTCTTTCTCTCTCTCTCTCTCTCTCTCTCTCTCTCTCTCTCTCTCTCTCTCTCTCTCTCTCTTTCTCTCTCTGTCCAATTCCTTTGTGCTTTCCTCTATCCTGCTCTATATCTCTACCTCACGTTTTCCCTCAAGCGTGAAGTTCCCCACCATCTGTCAAGGAGACCTTTTCGTTGGCTAAAATTGGCTCCTACTCATCTGTTGAATGGAGGCTGGGAGCAGGACTGTCAACAGGTAGTCTGGCTGTTGGTACCTGTACCCTGTGACAGCTAGAGCCACCGCCTCAGAGAGTGAGGCAAGAAATAGAGTCAAATACTTCCTCAACTCAACTGGCACATTTTGGAATTTTGACAGTTCTTTAAATTCATGCAGAGAAAGCAAGCGTCTGAAAGGGCATAAATGAATCACTGAGTTTCTTGAATTAATCTTTGCCAGTAAGGAAACATTCTACAATTTGTAATCACACTAGCTGACTAGCCATTGTAATGTTTGAGCTTCAGCTAGAAATGCTAGGTAATTAGATAATTAGCTGTTTGAACAAACAGTAATATGAGTAATATGTGTATAACCTGCATAACCTGTTTGGCCTAGACTGTGCCAGCGTCTTAAATCTGTGTTTGCGTAAGAGTGTTCTTTCTAAGAGATGACGAAATTGTTTTGGGTTAGCTGTTCAAAATATTGGTTCTTGAGAGTGCACGTACAAAATGAAAGCTCTACTTTCATGCTTGTCTCACGTGGGTGTGTGTGTGTGTGTGTGTGTGTGCGTGTGCGTGTGCGTGTGCGTGTGCGTGTGTTCACATTGTTGATAAGGGGTTCTCATCGAGCATCCCAGAGAAAGAGATTCAGAATCCTCACCTAAGCTAGGAGAGGACTGTTTACATTAGGAAAGGGGAGAACATTCTAAAGACATTTATATAAACATTTATAAGAAAGGGGCAGTGAGTGAGAAAGACATATGAAAGTAACAGAGAATAAGCAATAAAAATGTGCTTGTAAAGGTACAGAAAGAATGAGTAAAATAATATTATCTTGGTTTAAATGTATACAGGAGTGAAAGAAACGGAGAGAGGGAGAAATAGAAAGCGAGTGTGTCAAAGAGAAAGCTAGTTGGTAGTACTGTGCCTGATGGCGATGGAGTGAGGGAAGATGTCAGGAGAGAATGTCAGCAGACCTTTAAACCAGACATGGTAAACCATGCAGCACAGTCTGTCTGTCTGCTGCTGCTGCTGCTGCTGCTGCTTCCCAGTTTGAGAGTGTGACCAGATCAGTGCCTGCTAACCTCTTTCACCCTTTAAGCTACAGCCTTACGAAACCTCTCTCTCCTCTCGATCTCTCTGTAAATACCAAGCCTCTCCTCTATTGGTCATAGATGCTTACCTGCATTGCTTTCTTTGTATGCTCTATATCTCAACATCTCTGTCACCATCTCCCTCCCTCCTCCCATCCCCTCTTCTGTCTTTTTTGTATTCTCTTCCTTATTTGTCTCCTCCCTCCTTCTCTCTGACTCATCCTCTCTTTCTTTCTTTCACTCTCAGCGTGTTGCAGCAAAAGCATACAAACCAGTGTTCAGTTTAGCATGGAACAGAATAATATTCAAAAGAATAGAATTAGTAGCACCCCCTTAGTCTGTGCTGATTTAACTACTCTTGTGTGTGTGTGTGTGTGTGTGTGTGTGTGTGTGTGTGTGTGTTTGTGTGTGTGTGTGCGCGCGTTCAGCAAATATATACTGTGACTGTGGGTTGCAAACTATTTTGTTCATTCTGTGATGGTTATGCTACAGATGTTGAAGTGTTTCCTCACTAGCATGTTTCTCTGTGACAGAGCTTAGTGTTGCCAAGGATCTTTCCTTTTAAAGGTTTACTCTACTGTTTCCCTAACAGGATAAAATCGTAAAAACGAAAGATAGGAATTCTGGAAATAATCCCGTTAGACTTTGAGAGCATTTCCCCAAAGTAAAGGCCTTCTGTTATTAAAGCATCTCTAATGGCACTATACTGTCACTATTGCAAATGCATGTAAACCTGCCTATTTCAAATACCGCAGCCAGTTTCAATTATTACCCAAACCCTATCACACAACTTGGCCGCTTCGAAGCCTTACATTATGAAAAGTATTGTTTAAGTTTTCTCAATGGTACTGGCGTACTTAGTACTGTAACCAATATAGTAATGTATATAATGCTTGTGTGTTCTGCTTGACTGTAGAAATGTGTTCTGTCTAAATAGAGCCGACATTGTTTGGGTCTTGGTTTGTTTTTCTTTTCTTTTCTTTTCTTTTCTTTTCTACAGATAGACTCAGCCCTCAATCAGCCCTTCAACACAGAGAAATAAAGAGCAAAATGACTGCCTACAAGTGTGCACGTGTATGACTGTCCGAGAGAGGGAATATGCAAGCTGTCGAGTGTGTGCGAGCGTGCACGGTACATTGTGAATTATGTGAGTGTGTGTGAATGCTGGTTTGGCTCCAGTGTGTGAGTGACTAGTGAGTACACTACAGTACGACCACATATCCAACACACATGCATCATCCTCATCATTATATTGGTACAGTGTGTGTGTGCGTGTCAGTGTGTGTGTGTCTGTGTGTGCGTCTGTGTGTGTATTGATATGAATGGTGCAGCAGCAGGCCCCTCTTCTTCAATCTTCACGATGCAGCTCCTGTTACTGAGCTGCTGGGTGTGTTCAGCGATGGGGTACCCCTTCAGAACCCCTCAGGATCTGGATGTCACCCCACGGACAACTGTGCTGGCCAGCGGTAAGGACAACAAACACAGCAACACAAGCACTGACACACCCCATCGCACCCATTCAATTACAAAGAACTTTACAAAGATAGTTCATCAATTCAGATCAATACTAGGGACAGACTGGGGTCGAGACACTGTTTAAGTTGGTTGAGAATAACCCTTTTGTTGAACTTGTGCACACACACACACACACACACACAAACACAAACACACACACACACACACACACACACACACACACACACACACACAGCCTTTTTACAGATCATGCTGTTATAATGAGCCAAATACATCTTTCCGACGGCTTGACACCAGCAATTGTGGCACTTCCTCCTGTCTCTGAGTGTCATGACTCACTCTGTACAATCTGTCCCTAATCAATGAAATATATGGGTTAGATGGCACTGCCCTTGGCCATACCAGCGTGTCATCCATTTTATCTCTTGGCTAAGAGCAAAGCGTGGCATCATGAAACTGAGAGGAGAGTCCTCCGTTGGGGAGAACACAGGCAGAGGAGCCTCCAACGGAGAGCCCCCCTCACACACACACACACACACACACACACACACACACACACACACACACACATACCCAACACCTCCCCTCACACACACACACATACCCAACACCCCCCCTCACACATGCACATGCATACACAACCCCCTCCCCACACACACACACACACACGCACGCACGCACCCAACACCCCCCCCTCCCCACACACACACACCCCCCCTCCCCTACACACACACATACCCCCCCACTCCACACACACACACACACGCACACATACCCAGCATCCCACCCCCCCACCCCACACACACACACACACACACACGCACACATACCCAGCACCCCACCCCCCTGTCTCCCCCAAACTCTGCAGAATTCGGAGCCCTCGCATCAGCACAGAACACGGTACACATCTCATATTTCCCTGCCTGTCGTGATCGCACCCCCGCACCCACCACATTAAATCAAACCCGCATCCTGTCACCTCAAAAACATAGCAGGACTCAGAGGACTCATGTCCCAACAAGACTTTTGTTGAAAAATGTATTCATGCATTTGTTACCAGTAGGTTGGACTACTGTAATTGTCTTCTCTCAGGTCTTAATTTATTCATTTACAGTAGGCTAGACTACTGTAATGGTGTTGATAATTTCTTACCTGTAGGCTGGACCACAGTAATGGTCTTCATTCATCTATCACCAGTAGCCTAGACTACTGTAATTGTCTTCATTCATTTATTATTAGTAGGATAGACTACTATCATGGTCTTCATTAATTTACTACCAGTACGATAGACTACTGTAATGGTCTTCATTCATTTATTACCAGTAGGATAGACTACTGTAATGGTCTTCATTCATTTATTACCAGTAGGATAGACTACTGTTATGGTCTTCATTCATTTATTACCAGTAGTATAGACTACGGTAATGGTCTTCATTCATTTATTACTGGTAAAAAAATGAATGAAGACCATTACAGGAGTCTATCCTACTGGTAATAAATGAATGAAGACCATTACAGTAGTCTATCCTACTGGTAATAAATGAATGAAGACCGTTACAGTAGTCTATCCGATAGGGTTAAAACTAAAAAAAGTGAAGCTGCGTTTAGCTACTATGCAACAAATAGAGGGCAGCAACTTCCAGAAGATCTGAGACTCACTCCGAGCCCGATCACTATGAAATCCAGATTAAAAAACGTATTTGTTCTCGATTGCATTTCGCTGAATTGTTTCTTTTAAGCAACTGTATTTGTCAAATGTAATTTTTTAAATTTTAATTCAAACTTTAATTTCTTCCTTGTATGTTTCTGCTTGCTTTGTGTAAAGCACATTTGATTGCCTGTGTGTATAAAATGTGCTATGCAAATACATTTGATTTGATTTGATTTGATTTCCTTTCACTGTCCTATCAAACCCTGGCCAATCTGTTCCTATGATCAGGGGGTGTGAATGGTGAGAGCTAACCGCAGCCTTTATCCCGTTTTTTCCCCCCATGACAAATTTGGATCGAGACCACTAGATATTTGGGTCCTCCACCACCAGCACTGGCTCTGTCCCTTCAGAGCATAAGATGGCTGTGGTCACCCCTATCCTTAAAAATCAGGGTTTGGATCTGGAATCCCTAAATAATTATCTGCCTATTTCCAACCTTCCATTCCTAAGCAAAAGCCTGGAGTGCACTTTAGCTGCTCAACAACAGTCCCAAATGTCTCATCATGAGTTGTAGGAATCTATGCAATCTGGGTCCCGGGCCAAACACAGCACAGCAACGACTCTGGTCAAGGTCGTGAAGGATCTTTTCCTGGCAGCAGACTCCGGCAGCCTAACTCTATTGATCCTTCTTGACCTCTCTGCAGCCTTTGATTCCGTCTGTCATAGCATCCTCCTTGGCTGCCAGGATAGGCTCCTGTCCATCACTGGCACTGCCCGCACATGGTCAGGATGTATCTATCTAGCAGGTACCGTTAGGTGGCTCTTGGCAAGGCCCAGTCCTCCTCGGCGCCAGTCTGTCAGGGTGTACCACAGGGCTCGGTCCTGGGGCCTATCCTGTTTATCATCTACATGTTACCTCTTGGACAAATAATTTGTAAACATGGACTCAATATCCACTGCTATGTTGACGACACCCAGCTCTACATACATACCAAACTGAACACAAACCTCCCTCACTCACAAACTGCCTACTTGAAATACAATCCTGGATGTCTCAAAACTTTCTGAAGCTCAACAGTAGCAAGACGGAGCTGATGATTGTGAGTCCTCAGGCTCTGCTCAATAAGGATGGTGATGTGGTCCACACAATGAACAGCTCCTCCATCTGCTCCTCTGCCAAGGTCAGAAACCTTGTTGTGGTCTTGGATTCCACCCTTTCCATGGGACCTCGTATAAATTAAGCTGCAAGGATTCTGACTCGCACTAAACCCTGGCAACATTTCACTCCCACTCTTCTGCATCTGCATTGGCCCTGTCAAGTCTTGCATCTCCGTCAAGATATTATTTCTCACTTATAAATCTCTCCATGGGCTAGCGCCTTCCTACCTCTCTGACCTCCTCCAACCCTACACGCCTTCTCGTACCCTCCGCTTTTCTGGCTCCGGTCTCCTCACCAACAGCAAAACTAGACTGCTCCATGGGGGACAGAGCGTTCAGTTATGCTGCCCCGATGCTCTGGAATTCCCTTCCCCCTGCAATTCGGAACTCTTGCTTAACATTTTTAAATCCTGTCTCAAAACTCACATTTTCCTTACCCCTAGTTTGTGCCCTTTGGCTTTTTAAAAATATTGTTGATGTTCCCTGCCTCAATACCCTCATGTCTGTCCTGCATTTCAAATTGTAAATTTACAATTTTAACTGTATACTCTATTCCATGTACCATGACCTTGGGTGTCTTGAAAGTACTAAATGTACTATTATTATTATTATTATTGTCCCCATGTATACACCTAATTAACACCCATGCTGCTTCCACTAATGCTGCCAGCCAAACCAGGCGCTCTTGGATCATGGACTGCATACATCCAGAATCCAGTAGAGCCCGGGGTGTGTCCCCTTGCAATCCTTTCCGGAATGCGGTATGTCGGCCCTGGACCAGGGGAAGGGGATGGTATGCCAGCGTAACGGACGACCTTGCCAACCTCCGTCAACGGGCTCTCCCTCTGGAAGTGGCAGGGCCGACCACATCACCGGCATCCCTGGCCTGGCGTCGGAGGACCTGTCTGCGGAATGGGAAATGTTATTATGGGTGTCTGTTTCCCTCCCTCCCCAAGTGTGTGCCAGAACCGGCACCAGTGTTCTTCAGGGTTCAGCTCAAGCCGGTCCCGGATCGCTATGGCCCCATGGTTGACCGCCAGCTGGGCTTCCCCCCCGTCTGTAGGAACCAGGTTGCAGGCCGACACCCATAAATACCATTCCTTCAACTAATCGCCGGATTGAACTCACCTGTTGCAACCCTGTGCTCTGCCAAAGGAATTTCCCCAACCACTATGCTCCTGCAGCGCCCTCTACTGGATGGATGCTATTAAACTTTCACAATACTGAAGACAAAATATCTGTCAGAAGACCAACCTGCAGCACACGTCAACATGCCAATACACAACGAAGGTTGAAACTGTTAAAACTAAGCCTGACAGATAGTGGATTTGGGGGGCAGATCGGACTGTATAAACATACAGTATATATCTATAGCATATATATATATATATATATATATATATATATATATATATATATATATATATATATATATATATATATATATACATACACTTTATATACAGTTTGTAATATATACATTTTATTTATTTATTTAAAAAAAAAAATTCCAATGATTATTCATGTGGTTATCAAACACTTTTGACAAAAATATGTAATTGGATATTGTAAAAGTTTATGTTGCTTGTCTTATTGTTTTACGTCTGTTATAATGTTTAAGCTGGTGTTTTCCTCTTGGCCAAGGCCAAAAACAAATGAACAAATATCCGAAATATCTGTGATAGACCCAGAATGAATGGGTCTTGCTCTACCTACAGCAACCAGGTGTTTTCTAGTGAGCTTATGTTTCCCTACATGGTGGAATGATGCTGATTTGGCTTTACATCTGAAGGCTGTGTGCTAAGTCCATGGATCCTGCATAGACTAGACTACTATAGTGCTCTCTTTCAGAATGCTGCAGTGTAACCTAGTAGACTGATACCATAGGTACACCAAGTAACCATGGAAACTGTCCAAGTGTACAGCACAAGGTTGTGGTGTACAGTTATGATAGAAAAGGCTAGGCTTTGTCTCTCTCTTTCGCTTGTGTGTGTGTGTGTGTGTGTAATTTACTCCTATTATTGGATCCTCTCAGTAGATCTGTGGATGATATAGGTGCCATCTGCGGTTACTCTTTTGAACAGTGGTTTTCCTTTTCAGTGTTCACCAACATTTTCTCTGTCCATCTCTGCCCATCTCTCTCTCTTCTCTTTTACTCTGTCACTAAACTCTTGTCTTCCACTGTCTTTGTTCCCATCTAAGCAGCATCTTATCCCGGTAACTCATTTTCTACGTTGTTATCAAAACCTCTTCTCCCCTGTTCTCTTCCTCCCTGTCTCCTCCACCTCTCCCCTCTGCTCCACCCTCTTTCATCCCACCTCCTCCAATACAAACTCCATTTTAGATCATGTTTTCTTCTTTATTTTTTGCTATTTCACCTCAATCTAATTCTGTTTCCTCCGTCTCAGAACTTATCTTTAATTTCAGTCCCTCCTGTCATGTTTTCCTGCTCCCATTACAAAGACTTCCTCAATCTCTTTAATCTTATGGCTTCATTGCATCCTAAGGAAACTTGTCCTAGCCCTAGGGGCTTTTGAAACGCACACCTATTTTCTCTCATTTATGCTCAGTGGTTGTATAAATAAGACATTGCAAACCAGAGCTGATATTTATGGAGGAATGAGGAGCCTCGGATGAATGGAGAGATGGAGGGGAGGGTGTCCCTGGAGTGTAACAAAGTTTAACAGGGGGAAGGAGCATGGTGTAGAGAAAGACTCGCACACAATACAACATTTGTTTAGATATTGTAAAATGCTCAAGAGCCACACCAGTACGGATTGTATTTGACTCAATGTCATGCATTTCCTCAAAGTAGTGATAAAGGTTCAAATGCCCCTGCATGGTTATGTCAACATGGTTGACCACTTAGGGTGAACGACCAGGTTCAGGTTGGTCTGCACAGCAGTGGTTTCGCCTAGCCATGCCTCCAAATCTCGTTCTTTCAAACTCGACTGGAGGTCTGCAAACGCTCATATACAAAAGTGCTCCTGTCTTAGCCTTCCAATCAGGAAGGCACGCATTTGATTGGCACTCATAAACGTCACTCACTGTTTGGCAGGACGCACCCCTTTCCTGGTTTTTGGGTGACTGTTGTAATACGGGAGAGCACCTAAGCAGTAATCCACCTCTGTCTTTGAAGCTCCGCCCATGTCAACACGTTATTGGTTATTTTGAATAGTGACACATCGATAGTCTCCACCTCTTTAAAACGGACTTTGACCACCAAACTTCCCCAGGCTTTCGAACCGATAGCTGGAACCGAGGCTAGTATGGCAGAGGTCCCCACATAAACAAAGACGTCGCTCCATCTCAGCTGGTCTCTTTTTCAGTGTCTCTCCCAAACAGTCTCCCTTCCCCTTCCTTTCCGCTCCTTCCTAGTCTGCGGCATAACAGCACAATCATCCTAAAATAAATGCTATGCGGCCCTGCCTTTACTTTTTATAAATAATACATCTGTTATTCATTTCCGATTTGAATTCATTATTTATCCTTAGCTATCAGGGTCAATACGACTGTAACTAAAATCTGGTTTTGTCGCATCTCATCTGCATTGTTGGGCCTCACAATAGTCATCCATCCTATCCTAATAGCTATCCTGCTCAGGCCCTGGGCTTCACATTAGTCTCTATCCTGGTCAGGCCCTGGACTTCACATTAGTCTCTGTCCTGGTCAGGCCCTGGACTTCACATTAGTCTCCATCCTGGTCAGGCCCTGGACTTCACATTAGTCTCCATCCTGGTCAGGCCCTGGACTTCACATTAGTCTCTATCCTGGTCAGGTCCTGGACTTCACATTAGTCTCTATCCTGCTCAGGTCCTGGACTTCTCATTAGTCTCTATCCTGGTCAGGTCCTGGACTTCACATTAGTCTCTGTCCTGGTCAGGTCCTGCCTGTATGCTGTTCACTCTGAAAATGTGTGAAGTGACCAACCAGGTGGTTAAGTTTGAGAGGCTTCCCTACTTCTTCCCTACTGCCTCTTGTTACTGTGTTTATGTAAAAGTGTTTTCTGACTATTTTTGGTGTTGTTCCGCCTTTTTAGTTTATAAATATTGCTTTCTTAAGACACACTCTGGGGTCCTGAGCGTGTGTCTGTATTTGGGGTTGGCCGAATAACGTCATTGTTTGGTTTACACTTTTTGCATTGGTTTAAACTTCAAGAAGTGTGTATGTGCATTCTTTTTCTGTGTTTTTTTGGCTGCTGCCATGTTCCTATTATCTATGTTTCTACATGTTTTGTAATGGGTGTAAAATGTTTCTTGCGTAATTGTAAGCTGCACCCCTTTTTGGTCTGTGTGTGTTTCTATGTGTGCACATTCAATTTGGTTTGTGTGAGTGTCTGTTCTGAGTGTTTGTATGACTGAACCCCATTAGTATCTCTTGCTGTCAAACAATTTCTTTCTGGCGCCCAATATAGCCTGGAAAAAGCTGATGATAAGATACACAAACCATGATGTAAGACTCACTCTCTCTACAGAGCACAGTGACCAAGGCAGCAACAATAGGAAAGGATCTCTCTCTCTCTCTCTCTCTCTCTCTCTCTCTCTCTCTCTCTCTCTCTCTCTCTCTCTCTCTCTCTCTCTCCCTGAACAAGATTCAGTGCCATTAAGCATACTTATTTTAGTAATCAGTGATGCTTTGCCTAGTTAGTTTAGTTAGTTGTAGATCACTTTAGGAAACACAGAGGTCTGCTATGTGACTGAACTGTTAAAAGAGACAGATCTCTTTGCGTCAGCATATTGTAAATCATTTGTCTCCCATTTTCATAGATTAAAGATATTGAAATATTGCAGCATATAAAAAAAGCCTCAAATGTCTGCATCAGCTAATAGCTTGCCATAACTGAGTTTCTTTCATTTGTATTTCTTTATTTCCTAAATGACTAAACTAACTAGCTAACTATTTCTATAATAGGGATGATTTTTCCTGCAGCACTCATTCGTTTGGATTCCATTTCCATCCCATTAATACTGCGGGTGCTACTTCTAAAATCTAATTTGATTTCCCCAAGTTCCCGAATGTGTGTCTCAGATAACTGAAGTTGAATTGCTAGTATTGAATTTGAAAGGTTGACATTTGCATCCAAACTAGCTTGAAATAAACGTTGGCAGTTGAATGCAACAAGGCTGACATTCTATGAATATTAATAACATTAAATTAAAGTTTTGAACAATAAATCATCTTCACATTGTGCCATCCCTACAGAGACCAGAAAGCCTGAACAAGACTGTGTGCAGCTTGGGACAGGAAGTTAAAAAAGGTTGTGGGAGACTTCTCATTGTCAGGGAAAGTTGGAACAAATAAGTCACTGATGAATAAGAGGAGCACCGCAGAATCAGTCTGAAAGGAATAGCGCTCGCCATCCGTGTTTGGTTTGTTTGCACACTCTTAAGGGCTGGCTTTGAAAGGTTCAATGGAGGAAGAAAGAGGAAGGAGATGAAAGAGCAATACCCGGAACGAATAGAGGAATGAGGTCATAGCGCCAGTCCATTGAGGTCATAGGGCGAGACCATTGAGGTCATAGAGGACCATTGAGGTCATAGGGCCAGGCCATTGAGGTCATAGGGGACCATTGAGGTCATAGGGCCAGGCCATTGAGGTCATAGGGCCAGGCCATTGAGGTCATAGGGCCAGGCCATTGAGGTCATAGGGGACCATTGAGGTCATAGGGCCAGGCCATTGAGGTCATAGGGCCAGGCCATTGAGGTCATAGGGCCAGGCCATTGAGGGCCAGGCCTGCGTGTGCATTACATTTGGTATGAAATACATAGTGAGGAACTGATTGAATTATCACTTTTTTTGTGCTACAGGTTTGTTTGAACTAAAGTTTTCAATGGAAAAAAACAAATGTGTTATTATAGGTTATGGCCACAGCACACAAGTTCATCCTCCTGCCCGCATAGAAAATCAGGCACAATTGGCATTCTCTCCTCTCCTCTCCTCTCCTCTCCTCTCCTCTCCTCTCCTCTCCTCTCCTCTCCTCTCCTCTCCTCTCCTCTCCTCTCCTCTCCTCTCCTCCCCTCTCCTCCCCTCTCCTCCAGGTCTCCAGGGTACCAGGCGTTTCCAATCCTCCACAGTTAACTACAGCACCCTGCTGCTAAAGGAGGATAAAGAGCTGCTTTACTTGGGGGCCAGGGGAGTTGTCTTTTCTCTCAACGCCTCTGATATCTCAGACAGCTCGGTTCTATCTGTAAGTGTATGCATGCGCGCAATAAAACATAAAAAGGGAAGATTCATAAAATTACCTTTTTCAACCCAATCCTATACCTGTTTTATGAAGGTTTGTCGAAGCCAAAAAACAATGTTGTGAGTTGTCAGCATACATGTTCAACAAGAAAGGCATCGCTGGATGGATGAAAGTGGCCGTCTTTGAAAGATTGCTGCCCAAGCTAGAGCTGTCCTGTTGGGCTCTCCCAACCCTTCCGTGTCCACTTCAGTCTGAAAGAACCCAATGAAGCTTTGTTCAGAATATTTAGCCTAAGCAACAACATGTTAGCTTCATAGCATTAGTGGTTTGCTCCAGTAGGGTGAGCTGACCCTTCAAAAAGCCACAGAAACTCCCCGCTTCCACCCGATGACCTCTGCTAGATGCCTGGTGACTGTGTCATAAAATAACTGTTTTGAGCTGTTAACCAATGGTATACTATACCGTGCGTTAATGTTTAACTTGTTGTATTTTTAATGCGTCCTTCCTACATGTACACCTTATCAGATTTTACTACTGTTAATCTTTGAACTTGTCAAGCATCGCGCCCCATAGGTTCTACAGGATATTTTGTGTTGTGTGGTATTCCCCTCACGTTGTATATACTGTGCATCAGATTGAAGTGGAGGTATTCCTCTGACATTGTATATACTGTGCATCAGATTGAAGTGGAGGTATTCCTGACATTGTATATACTGTGCATCAGATTGAAGTGGAGGTATTCCTCTGACATTGTATATACTGTGCATCAGATTGAATGGGAGGCCTCCTTGGAACAGAAACAGCAGTGCCAAAGTAAAGGGAAGGATGATAAGGTACCAGCATGCTCTGACTCTCCTCAACTTTAAACTCATCCCTCACTTCTCTCCAGTCTCTCACTTTACAGTTCATTGCTTTATGAATGTACTCCATTCTTTCCTCCATCTCTAATGAGACATCTCCTTATGATCTTCTGCACATCTCTTCGTAGTGCAGACTTTCTCGCTCTCTTACTTTTGATCATTCTCTTTTTATTTCTTATCCATCGATATTACTCCTAGTCATTATTTCAATAAACACTGAAACACACTCACACTTTCAGAATGTGCATCCTTTCTTACCTATGTATATTCCAGAAATTAATCTGCCCCATGTCTTTGTGCTTCTTCTCTCTTATGTAACTCAGACGGAGTGTTACAACCATATTCGTTTTCTCCAGACGTTCAACTCTACTCACCTCTATGTGTGTGGGACTCATGCCTTCAGGCCCCTGTGTGCCTACATAGTAAGACCATACAGTTAACATCATAACACCCCTAATCCTTCACAGAAATTGTCAAGAAGAATGAGAAGTAATCCAGTACTTTGGATAGCACATTATAGTGTGTACACTTTGGATGAGTAGAATGGAGGAATGCAGACTATATATGTTTGTGTCCCTGTGCAGGATGAGGAGAGGTTTACTCTTTCTCCTCAGATAGAGGAAGGAAGAGAGAAATGTCCTTACAGTCCTGCTACAGGCTACACTGGTCTCATTGTTGGTAAGACAACGCTCAACACCTCACGTTGTTAAATGTATCGAATTAGAGGTATCTTTAACTAATCAGGCGAATCGTATGCAACTTAATTAGCAAAACTGTGCAGTGCCGATCGCAGAGCTCAATTGATCAGCCTTGAGGATATTTGCACCAACTGAAAAACAAAATGACTGACCTAATACGTTTGTATTGTATGAATGAATTGACTGACTGACAAGCGTAAGTCCATTCAGACCAACAGATGTACACAGCTTCTCGGTATGAGTTCCGGAGCTTTCCAGACATCCGGCGAAACACTCCGTCCCCAATGCTGAAGACAGAGGACGGTCCCACACGCTGGCTTAATGGTGAGCGCACATAGGGCTTTTATTCTGTAAACTGAGCTGAACCAAACTCTAATATCTGTCTATCGAGAAAAAAAAACTCAACGCTTGGAGATCCCACCAGCTACACAAGAAAATAGCGAATGAACAGAAACAAATTCAAGCGAATTCGGCTTTTTTGTCCAAAAAAGGGAAAGAAATAATTTTTTAAACGGTCAAATATTGTTATGCTTTGTTTTATACAAATACTTTGTACTTGTACTCTTCAGAGCAAACGTTTAGATTGTTTCTTTTTAGTAACAACCACCCCACACACACACCCCATAGATGCAGATTTTGTTGGCTCTGCTTTGGTGTCGGAGAGTGAAAGCAGCGCCACGGGAGATGATGAGAAGATCTACTTCTTCTTCACGGAGAAGAGCCAGGAGGAGACGCCGGGCTACAGCCACAGCAGCAGGGTGGCGCGTGTGGCCCGCATCTGCAAGGTGAGGCCATCGCTACAGAAACACATCTGCCTGGCTGATACATTTCATTTAGACACAAAATCTAATGTCAGACTCAAGAAAGTACAAGTCCGTGAATAGGATTTGTCTCCATTTGTGAAAAGATCCCCGGCTCACCTCACCCTATTATATGTGTTGTCAAAATGTGTCATCTGATTTCAAAACCATCCAATCTCTTGAGTCCAGCGTTTTTCCTTTGAGCACCCATTGTCAGTTATGTTGCCTGCTATTTCCAGACAGAAAACATGTATTCCTGTGGCCTTGACTTCCATTCTGTGTGTGTTTGTGCTTGTGTGTGGCAGTGTGCACGTCTATATGTGTGTTTGAATTTGCGTGCGTGTGTGTGTGTGTTTGTGCTTGTGTGTGTTTGGCAGTGTGCACATCAATGTGTGTGTGCATGTGTGTGTGTGGGTGTGTGTGTGTGTCCTTGTCCCTCACCAGAATTTCCTGATCAGGATTTGCTTTTCATTAATGTATGAATTCCATATATATTAATTCATTATTAAGGGGCAGCCAGTGCTTACATAAGGGGGTGACATCTCCATCCCTTTCCGTTTCTCCTGTAGGGGGACAGAGGAGGCCTGTTGACTCTCCAGAAGAGGTGGACCTCCTTCCTTAAGGCCAGACTGGTGTGTTCTCTGCCTGAGTACGACTTCCACTTTAACACCCTGCGGAATGTGTACGTGCTGCATGGAAACACACCACAAGACACACTCTTCTACGGCATCTTTGGCCTGGAGTGGTGAGTAGGATGCGTGGGTGAGCTTTGACATGTGACATGGAGAGAGACCCAGAGAGAGAGAGAGTGTGTTTGATGTGTGTGGGGGAAGACAATAGGGTGGTTTAAAAGCTAAATGTGCATAAGGAATTCATAAATAAATAAAGGGAAGAATACATACACTGATTAGTATTAGTTACAGCACATCTAGCCTAGTAAAACTGTCTGGTGTAGGGGAAGTGGGGTTTGAAACCTGATGAAAGGATGAACAGTATATACAGTGGCCTACACGCTTCTGCTATCTACTGCGTAGTATGTAGGGGAGAGGGGGGTAAGATGAGCCCTTTTTAACTTAAAATCTCCTCTCAACAAGGAATACTTCGACAAAGGTATACCACCTAAATCTAGCTGTACTTCAGGAAATGTACTATCATTAGAATTCAGAGTGCATCTGCACTAATAGTGTATGAAAATATTACTTAATTTTTGTTTTACGTATTTGTGGTTCAGCTTGCCCCAGGCTAGGAGTGTGTTGATCCAAGCCAAAGGTAAAGTTGAGCCATAAGGTGGTAAACTGACCAATGGACTTTTTCAATCTGGAACAACCTGGAATAGGCACCAGTAATACATAAACAGCCACCATACATTAGTTGTAAATGTGCTTAGTTATAGAACAGTATAGAAAAAAATCCCTTACAACAACAAAAACATATTGTTTACGCTTGCCACTTTCCCCAAACATTCCCCTCACCCCACTCTCCCCTACTGTCGCTTTTCTCTTTTAGCACGTTTATCCAGAGTTCTCGATTTGATTTGTAGATTTGTCTTTGTCACGCTTCTAGTGGCTCCATAGGGCTTCTTTCTTCCTTTCTTCTGTTCTCTTTCTTTCTTTTTTCCTTTATTTCTTTTCATTCAGTTAGGTGAGCATGGGTTTATCTGTATTTCATTTTTCACTCACATGGCAAAGCTGTTGTTATTGATCGGGTAATTTTTACTTTGTTGTTTAATGTTTCTGCGTGTGCACACTTTCCTGTTACTCTCATACATACCATGTGATCATTCCGTGTGTTGGTTTGTAGGAAGAATATCAAGTCTTCAGCGGTGTGCCGTTTCTCCCTGCCTGAGGTTCAGCAGGCCTTCCAGGGCCCCTACATGGAGAAACAGGACTCTGGGTCCATGTGGAGCCAGTACACTGGGAAAGTCCCAGACCCGCGTCCTGGAACGGTAAGGCACAGAAATGTAAACACACACACTCATAATTCACTACCATTTTCTTTTTCTTATGTCATCATTCTTGTCTCATTTCTCAATGTATTTCCTAGGTGTATATATATATATATATATATATATATATATATATTTATATATATTTGTTCCATGTATTTGGTCCTCAATTGTAAATTGCTTTAGGTTTTGATAAGCGCTAAATTAAATGAATTATTATTATTATTCATAATGTCACAGGTCTAGCATTGGGTCCTTCCTAGCTTGCATCAGGGTTTTCCTCGATTCAACCATGACACACACACGTAAACATAGTCTGCCATAGGTATGCTCGTCGAAGACTCCCAAGTACACGTGAATATCTTTCTCTCTTTCTCTCTCGAACACCCCCCACGATCAAACTGAAGAGCTATCTTTGCTGCTTGTTCACGCAGTACTTCAGCACTTCACCCCCTCCCACTCCTTTTTGAATTGAAGCACGTTAGGGTTCCTCATTTCAATGTCCCACACTACCCTTAATAGACAAGACCAGAGGGATAGACATGACTGGCCATACGTCATCAACATTGCTTCGCAGAGGCCACGCCCTCTTTTGGTGGATAACAAACCAACTTTACCATTGCTTTCAATGAGATCTTGTCAAACTTTGTAGTAGTGTAAGATTAAAGACATTGCCAGCACAATGCCAAATGTGCTGTGTCACATCTTGCAAGTTCGTTTTAAACCTATTCAAGTAATAGGGGTCTACATAAAGGCAGTATCGTTAAAAAAGGACTTAGGAAATGCCAGTGTGTCACGAGACCCAACGCTCAATGAAAAGAGACATGATCCAAACAGGGCTGTGACTTCAACTCTTTCAAATACTTAATTTCCCAATCAGCAGTCGTACGACTGTGAAACAAACCGGACGAATGGGTGGGGAATGGAGATGGCAGGATGAAAGCCTATTAGTGGAGTTCGGCGGAAATGTGTTGGATAGAAACGGTGTGAACCTGTGTCCTTCCTCAAGCATTAGCCTGTGACTTGTCAGCCGCGCGCTGCCGCTTTACTCACACGGAGGCTCGAATGAATAGAAGGGTAAAAATCCCTTCGAATACATTCAATCTAGCCAGGATTTGTGCCTGTATACAGACTGTGCCTACTGGGCATGTTTGGCAGCCAGTGGCTAAGCACAAACATTTTAGAAATCATCTAGATTAAAGCCATCCTATTGTCTAGGCAAGGTTAAAGCTAACCATCTGATAGCTTAGGTGCACACTTACAAAATCTAAATGTACATCACTTTTCTTATTTTATCCACTTATTATCCTATATATGGATATCCGCCATTTCCCTGGGTAGCAGCTAAAGGTCTATCCCCGCAATCGGTGTCTTTGCTTGAAACATTCAAATCCCTTTGCCCTCACTTCTTTTCCTTCCCTCCTGTAGTGTATAACAGATGGACTGAGGGCGAAGGGCATCAACTTCTCGACCTCCCTACCAGACGACGTGTTGAACTTTATCAGGCGGCATCCTCTGATGTCCCAGCATGTCAGGCCTCTAGACAGACGCCCCCTGCTGTTCAGGAGGACAACTGACTACACCACCATGGCTGTACAAGCGGTGCAGGCCTTGGGTGGGAATATGTATCACGTCCTATTCATGGGAACAGGTGTGTGTGTGTGTGTGTGTGTGTGTGTGTGTGTGTGTGCGTGTGTGTGGTGGAGGGATTGGGTGATTTGACATTATCTCTATGCTGTGTGGATTGAATTTAGTCATCAGGTTAATTGTGATGTGATTTTGGATTGGATATTGGAAGTCTTTAGCAAAAACATTACATATGGCCTTAACTTTAAAACTGTGTTATTGTATGGTACTGATTACATTGTTGTAACTGATAATGTATTTTATGAAAGGTAGTAATAAAAAAAAAAAATACCCAAAAGATGTATTTAGATAAAGGTACAAAGATTAAATAGAATCGGCCATGAAAAAGAAAACATATTCCATATTTCTGTGTGGGGCAGATGATGGCTGGCTCCACAAGGCCGTGGAAGTGGAAAGTCAACTCCACATCATAGAGGAGGTACAGCTGTTTGACCAGCCACAGCCGATCAGCAGCATGGTCATCTCCACCAAACAGGTAGGACATCTGATCCAAACATGCAGCCACTCTATCTCAGTCTGTGTCCTGTCATGCTTTGAACTCTTCCTCCCCTGTTCTGCAGACGAGTGTGTACGTCGGCTCGCCTTCAGGAGTGGTGCAGCTGCCTCTGTCCACCTGTCAGAAGTACTCTTTGTCTTGCTACGAGTGTGTCTTCTCCAGAGACCCTTACTGTGCCTGGGATGGGGCCCAGTGCGTGGACATAGCTTCGTATGCAGACAGGTAGGTGTGTGTGCGCGACGGCACTCATACTGTGTGTGTTTGACTGCACGCATGAGAACCTCCCTGAGGGGTGGGATTGGGTGGGGTGATTGCAGCGTAGTGGGTGCCCTTGTGTCTTTATTCAGGGCTTATCTAATTCATATACTTATTCTTGTGACAATCTCATATTTGACAGATCAGCATTCACCATCCACTTTTGTTGTTTACTTAGTTGGGAACTTTCATATTAACCCTAACCTTCAATTCTGCATGGTATAGCGATTAGTCTAGGTATACAATTGCCAGTTAAAATAGTCTATTGATACATGGCTAGAAGGATCTGTGCAGTGAGAGAAACTGTGGGTTTGCTACTGTGAAAAACAGTTCATTGTGATTTTAAAAAGCTTGTAAAATACAAAGTATGCTTGGCATAGCTGAATTGGTGACACTAAACTTGGACTATATTTCACATTAACACTTTGTTAGTACAATTCCTCTGTGAAAACCAAAGGGTCAGCCTTAGCTGTCCACCATTGCGCAAACATTTCGTAAAACGCATCCAACGCACTGGCTTGTGCCCAGAACACAGTGTTTGGGACGACTTCATAACCCAACTCGTGTTGCTTGTTTTAACAGTCTTCATGGTGCTTCTTGTTTAGAAATGCTCTCTAACCAACTGTCTGTCCAGAAACAGGAGGATTCATTAAGTAAGATCTGGTGACAAGCATTGAAGCATTCAGCATTAAGTAATACTGTGGGGAAAACATGAGTGGTGAGCTGCTAAAATTCAAAAGCATGTCCTACAGTGTCTTGCATCATTATTGACTGGGCAATTTCAACATCTGGTGAAGCGTTAGTGTTCATTTCACATAGGTGGACTCCATTCAACTAATCATGTGACTTCTAAATGCATGTGGTTGCACCACAGTAAAGGGGGTGAATACCATATCTATCTAAGCTATCAATACCATATCTATCTAAGCTATCAATACCATATCCATCTATGGTATCTAGAGCTTAGTGTTCTATATTTGAAAACTATTTTGTTTCCTTTTCTTATCCCAATTGACATTATGGACTATTTTGTTTCGATCACACACTTCAAATGCAATCACATTTAATTTCAAGCTTCAACACTGGATTGTGTAAATTCCCACGGAGTCAGTAATGATGCAAGGCACTGTAGGGCATGCTTTTGAATTTTAGCGGCTCACCACTCATGTTTTTCCCACAGTATTACTGTGAATAACCATTGATATTACTTTTAATACATTGCAGAGCTTTTTTGTTTTAGTTTGAAGCATGCTTCAATGCTTGGTTTGGTAGCAAACATGGAATATAACAAGCTTGTTTTCTGTCAAATGTGTTTATCCTTTTCTATTGCTTTCCCTCTGAAGATCTAACCTAATCCAAGATGTCCAGAAGGGTAACAGGGGATGTGAGAACAGCTCAACGGACGGTATGCAGGACGCACCTATCTTGTCTCTACCTGTTTTAACACCTTTATTAATATCAGTTAAATATCAGCCCTACCTTCAGTAAGTTTTTCAAAAGCCTAACGATTCCAACAGTTATCTTATTAACTGGGGAAAAGATAACTGAAACTAAAATTTAAAACAAATACAGTCAGTAGTCGGATTCAAATAGTTTGAAGGAATCCTTTATTCTTTATTGCTATAGCCGCCTCAGTACTTACACATTATCTGGTTATGACATTCAAAGCAGACTTTAATGTTTTAATGTTCCCTAACGTTTCATATCATAATATCCTGTTATCTCTACCAGTGAGGAGCAGAGCCTGTTGTAGAACTAAATCTTGAACTTGCTCATTTTAAAATATCATTTTAAAATATTAAACCCAGTAGGGGAAAAAAGGATTTTATGGGGCGCCCCAGTGGCTCACTGGGCTAAGGCGCACGGCAAAGGCTAGTTTAGATGCACCGGCCCGGGTTTGATTCCGGCCTGGGCCTTTGCTGCATGTCCTCCCCTCTCTCTCCCAACTTCTTTTTTCCAATTTCTTTGAATCTGTGTTGCCACGTATCCAGACCTGGTTGTGCAGCGGAGTCGCTCTGTGATGGTGGGCGATGATGTGCTGCTCCAGTGCGAGTTACGCTCCAACCTAGCGACCCCGGTGTGGAGCATGGCGGGCAGGGAGGTCCTGGGCTACGGCCTCGACTCGGGCTTCAGAACCGGCAACGACGGCCTGCTCATCATCGCCACGCAGCCCCACCAAGCTGGACGCTACACCTGCCACGCCTTGGAAAACGGTGTCCGCGTCGCCGTGGTTACCTATAACGTCACGGTGCGCCCGGACGACCGTCAGCCTCCGCCTCCTCCTCTTTCCTCTCCTCCGCCCGTGGAGTCCCCCCAGGAGGAGACAGAGGTCTACCGCCTGCCCACCACCCTTCCACCTCCGCCCAGGCTCCCTCCACCCTCCGCCCTGCCTTTGAGCCCAGCCGGGATACCACCCCACTCACGGCTGCTCTCCTTCAAGAACATGGAGGCCGTGTACCTGTCCCTCATCACCATTCTGGCAGGACTTTGTGTGGTCCTCACCGTGGTCCTGCTGTACGTGGGCTTCTGTATGGGAGCCGGCCACAGGGGGAAGTACTCGCTGCGGGCCGCCGCCGCCGCAACTTATGCAGACCGCAGGGGCTACAACAGCAACAGGGTCAGGAAACCAAGTCATCCTCATAGTAAAAGAGCGGGCCACTTGAAACTTAAAACGATCTCCAGCCACTGTAACGGCAATGGGACGTGTCATCGCAACGGCTCGAAAGAGCAGCAGGACAGTGACCAGCTCGACAGAGGGTCCCTTCAGATTGTGCCTGGGGAGGGACAGCCCTCCTCCTTTAAGGAACCCCCTCCCCCGGCTCCCCCTCTCCCCCAGACCCCGCAGCCCTCCCCCTCGGACTGCGAGTTCGCCAGTAGGCTTTCGGCCACCCTGCCCAGCGTCCTACGGAGGATGAACGGAAACAGCTACGTTCTCCTGAGGCAGAGCGGCACCGAGTTCGACTCCCTGCACGGCCACTCCTTCACGGAGGAGCTCAACACCATTCTGGAGAAGAGGAAGCACAAGCAGCTGCTGCTGCCGCGGCCAGACGAAAGCTCTGTGTAGTGATGGGAAGTACTGTGTTGAGATGGGAGGCACTGTGTTGAGATGGGAGGCACTGTGTTGAGATGGGATGTACTGTGGCTCGCTCTTTGTGTTCATGAAAGGCAAGGCAGAACTTCACTGGGACCAAAAGGCCTATTGGACTGATCAATAGGCCTGTACTTAAAACGTCTTGCATTTAAAAAAAATAAAGTCCTTATTTCCATCTACACTACAGAGCTACATTTTCCCCTTTAGAGCGGGAACTGGAATCCTCTTTCGCTACGTTTCTGACCAAGACGACAGACATGTTTCGAATGAGACCCTGTAGGAACAACGGAGGAGAAAACCTTGTAGATGAAAAGTTTTCGATGTACCTCTGTCTGTCAGAGAAGAGGAACAGAGCCTGTATAACAGGGGAGAAAGCAAGCAGAGTCAGAGTCAATGGCCCTCTCTGGAGAAGACTGCTCCAGATTTTATCCCCAGAGAAAGGTCTGATCCAGGAGGATCCAATGGGGTAGAGACCACTAGCACCCACCGGCTCAACTGTAACCCAGAGAGGAGGAGAGACCGAAAGAAACTAGACCCTGGAAATTGAAAGTAGGACAGCTACTACTAGACCCTGAGCAGCAGCAGACAGGCTAAAACAACTATGGGACAGCCAGCCAATGTAAACGATAATCTAGCTAATAGCATTGAATATTAACGGTTATGGATGGTTTGTTGGTGTCTGCTTTCTTGAAACAACTTTATTAATACAATACAACTGAAATAGCAAACCTAGAAGGTATGTTATTAATAAACCCTATATGAAGTAAATACCGTATTTTTGAACACATGCACTTTAGTACAAGTCCCATTAGAATTTTCCCTGGTAATGATGAGCCAAAGAACCAGCACATACCACTGAGGTGAGATGCTGCTGTATGGCCCATGGATTGATGTTGGCCTTCTTGCCCGTTGAAGAGTTGAGCCAACAACCATTCAGTGTACTTTCCTTCTTGTCTCTTGGTGTTCTTCTTCTACTTCTACTACTTCTCTGCCTTCTGCTCATTATCACACTAAATCTCCCCCTATCTTTTCCAATCTATTTTCCCTATCATTTCTCGGTCTCTCCAGTGAGCAGTGTCTCCCACTGAGAACGTGGAGTATTAATTAGAACCTGACTTTACCAGGCAGCTGACGCGGTTCAGAGGGATACAGAGACAGGAGACGCAGAACGAGAGAAAGAAAGAAAGAAAGACAGAGAAATAAGAGGGAAAGACAAAAGGATCAAGGGAGGAAGAGATGAAAAAGAAAGAAGAAAGGGAGAGAAATAGAGAGACAGCAGAGAGACAGCAGATTAAATAAGCTAATGGTGAAAGTGGGGAGAAAAAGCTGAGAGCTGGTAAAGGACTTAAAAAGTAAGAGGGAAGATCACCCACTATTCTTGGATGAGATGTCCCCTAGAGGTTAACAGGCTTGAGCCCCCAATTATTTTTGCAGACCTTGAGACAGAATAGGGTTGCTTTGTCCTCACACTCACATCACCAAATGTTTCGTGTGTGTGTGTGTGTGTGGTACAAACACGCACACACACACACACACACAAACAGAGATAGATAAACAGTCCAGCAAACAAACATTTGTATTAGAAGGCAGACACTGAACTGCGTACTGTTGATGATATACTCCCACAGGCACATACCGTAGGATAGCCTATGAGCGTAAGGGTTAGGCCTAGGACGTCTGTATCATGGAAGTATGATTGGGTAACTTTATTCTACTGGAGGGTAGGAAACATGCTGTTGAGTGGCATAAACCAGACTCTTCAGGACAGACCTGGGAGGGTCTTCACTAACAAGGGCTGAGAGATGAACATTGTTGAAAAGTGGAATGTGTAAACTTTGCTGTTGGATGGGTGACATACTAATGTGCTGGAGTACAAACACCTGGTATTTTCCACAAACCCTGACTGTGTGCTGTATTATAATGTTTTTTTTTTGTATTTTTTTTTTATTGCACAGTTCTTATTTGTGTCCATACAAGTCATGCATGCATTTACATGATTCAAAACAAGCTCATGAAAGAATAACAAAGAAAATCTTCCTTTTCATTTACGTTACATAGATGGGTTCAAAAGAAAACTCGACTAATTAGCCTATCGTGATGACTAATCCAACCTTTCTGCCACTAACTGTTTTTATAACACAGAAGAGGTCTCTGAGTGAGCGCTAAATAATCATGTATTTATTTTGTACATTTTCTACATTTGTGATTTTGCAGGGTGCTTTGTTCAATGGTAGTAGTTTTTGTAATGTCGTTTTTATGAGAACTTGATGTGAGAGGTCTCACTCTATAGGTGTTGGATGTATGTCTAGTCTGACGCTAGAAGCATGGTACCAGATAGCATGCTTGAATTGTACGACCTGAAGACAAGCTTACTCTGTAGAGCGATAAGGTTCTTAGAATCCATACTTCATCAAAGCCAATAGTCAGCATGCTCTGACAACCTATTTAGTTTAGTTGTATTATTGATACAACTATAAATAATAAAATTAATACAACTATTAACTGTTTTATTTTATTTCTCTCACAGTTGATTTAGTTTCAATAACTGGTATTTGTAAAAATGTTTATGCTAGTGTACACACTACAAAATGATCTCTGCATTAAGACTAACAGTGGAAAAAAACATTCTACAGTTTGGATTCTGTGACATTTAAAAGACTTGATGAGCTAACATTCTAATAAACACTTTATACTCAACCCTTTTTCTCTAAGGATCATTTTTTGTTTCATATTTAAGGTAAGTTCCCCCATCTTTTTGTTTCCTTACTGTACTATATAGGGCTGGTATCCCAGACAGATTAAGCCAAGTCCTAGACTAAAAACATTTTCAATGAGAGTCTCAATTGACAGTGAGATTTAGTTTTGGACAAGGCTTAATCTATGCCCGGGGAATTGACCCATAATGCTGCTCTTTCTAAATGCATTGATTCTTGTCATTATTGCTTCATGGCATGACAGATGTAATAGGATTTAAAGTGTTGAATTAGCTATACAGACACTTTGGGAAACAAAGCCTTGATCAACCAGAGAAGAAGAAGGGATGGCCTTCAAAGCATTGAAAAGGAGATGATTTGGTTGTAACATCACAGGGTAGCTTGGATAAATCAGCCAATATGAATGGCTATGCTAGGAGGAGGATTCACATTAACAAAGTGTTGGAATCAGGCCCAGGGCACACAAACACACAAACAACTCAGAACAGAGTATCCCAACCAAACAAAATGTGTAGGCTGGTTACTTAGGAAACAGCTTGGCTTTCAACCCACCTTTTAACTGCCCAGCGGACAGTATTTTTGAATAACTTTATTTATTTAACTGTTTATACAGAATGTGTGTGCATTGCAGGTCCTGTCTTTTGACAGATTTGTTTGTTTTGTTCTGGGCCAAAACATTTACAGTTGAGAGCAAAAAAACACATTTCTATGTATCCTTTGTTTAAACAGACATGGCCTCATCAGTGTCACTCACAAGATAGTTGTTTAAATGTGGACCATGTCCAGTGTTGGTAAAACCACCAGATTCTTTAGACATAAAATTACAGTAAGAATACCCTTTGAAGGCCAAAAGAAAATGTAAACTTCCACTCAGATAGAGGCCAATTAATGGATTACTACTAATCAGGTGATTTGTGGAACATAATGTGAAAGTAATTGTATGACATTGCAAAGCCTGTGTTAATCCATCCACCTGTTGAATATTGTATCAAACATTTACTTTGTCTGTTAGCTTGAATATATTATATTGCCCATCTAAGTACTATTTAGTGATATAAAACAATTTATTATCAAATCTGGTAATATTTTATGTATATTTTGTCATGATTAGGTAAGGGGTTAGACCCGAGTGCAGGTTAGGGGGCAGGAAGGAACCATGAACGAGCAGCAACGATAGATAACCAAACTTCACTGACAGAAAAACATGACAAAAACAATGCAAGCACACAGAACCAAACAAGGGCAGGGCATAAATACCCAACAAGAACAAACCAATGAGCACAAGAGAAACCTAAACGAGACTAAGTGGTAACAGGTGCAAACAATAAACTAAGAAGTCCAGACCATGACGTATTTGAGTGAAAAAGAAAACAGCATAAAGATATCTTTATAGCCATTTCTTTAGTTTTGTGCTTTTGGCCAGCAAACTAAACACCATAGAAAATAGTTAAATAAAATAACTGACTTGACACAGAGATGATGTCATGGGATTGGGAGGGCCTGTTCTCTAAGTTTTATGGCTCTGACAAAGGGGAATGGGAGGTACTCTTCAAACGTAATACAAACAAAATGTTGTTGCTGATGCACACAAACAAACAGCTCATTCATTTGCGCCTCTCCTTCTATCTGTCTTCTCAATCACTGCCTTTCCATGCCTTGCAATCAGTGGCTCTTTTACCAAAAGATTCAAAGCAGTATGGTAAATTGTATCTAGTATATGATAGTCCCAGCAGCATTCATGTGCAGGATATCTCCAAAGAACAGCAAAGGCGAGACAGTGGTCACCACAAGATTTTTTTAGCATGAAAAATGCTATATTTGTTCTTAAAGAAGCCCAGCCTAAGTTTTAGCTTTTCATAAAGCTGTTATATGGAATATGGAGCTTAAAAGACAATGTTTCATCTAAGGGAAATCACAGGCACTTGTATGAGGATACAACCTCTATTGTCTCGTCTTCCAAAGTCTTAGTTGAAGATCTTTGTTTTGATCTAGAAAATACCATTTATTTCGTTTTCTCTGCATTTAAAACCAATTATAGCAGATAAACATTGTGCTGTACAGCATTCAAAGCTTTTAGCAATTTCCAATGAGAGTTTAATCATGATACTAGTGCACTGACGAATGATGTCCATCAGTATCTGTAATATCATCACACAGGTATTTTCCATTAATAGTGAACCACAAAGGTGCCAGAAACCAAACCTTGTGCCACTCCAGTATTTGAAAGTAGCTTGTCAGAAGTCGCACCCTCAATTTACACATAGTGATCCATCACGAATATAGCCGTTAAACCACCCAACAGCATTTTCTTGAAAAACCCTGTTTTGTTCATCTCTGCATCATGATATGATGGTCTACCGTATCAAATGCTTTCGACAAGTCAATAAATAATGAAGCACAGTGCTGCTTGGAATTAAAGTGCTTCTAATTCATCTTAACTGACTCAAATGGTGCCTGAGATACTGGGCTTCTTTCTAAAGCCAGACTCAACCATGCTTAGGACACTAGTAGAATATATAAACTCCTTTAATTGCTCACTGACAAGTGATTCAAGGATTTTGGAAAGACCAGATCTGTAGTGGCTATTTTTCCTTTCCAATTTAACTTCGTAGCCACAGCGAGCTAACTGATTGGTAACCTGTCCTTGACGAGTGCATTAGCCTATAACTGAATGCCTGGATGAAGATTATCGTGAAGAACTAAAAGTCTGTTCATTCGGGTTTACACATTTGCAGGTTTAAAGTAAAACAAAACGGTAGTAATTCAAAAGAGAAAGTAATACGAATAGGAATAAGCACAGGAATGCGATGACTGTCAAAGAGACACAGAAACATGTTGTTGAGCCACGGTCAAAAGACTCTGTGTGCTCCCACTCAGTTACCTCTCCAGGTATGAGAGGCCTTTAAAGCATCTTCTGGCCTATAGGGGGACACAATTACGTATCCAATTAGTGCACGCACACACAGGGTAAACAAATGTGTAAATAATAAATCATATTATCTTAGTTACGGCACCTATAAGAGCGTTTTGAGATGAGACGCTTATTGTTAAAGCTGAGTAATGATACGTAACAGTTGTTATGTATGAAACTGGGAGGTCAAATAGTCCCGGAGCTGGCTACTGTAGTTAATTGGTAAATCTGTAACGTCTTCGTAAGATTCAGCTTGCTTTGTCCCCTTGAGATGGAGTGTAGAAAAAGGCCCAAAGGGTGAGGGTGTGAGTTTATCAGAGAAGGGATAGAAAGAGAAAAAGAAAGAGTGAGACCATTCTTCTGTTCATGGTTAGCTGTTGCCTAATTGGATCACCACAGTCATAGTGCCATCTACTGGATCTTTTTCCAACACACACTTCTCAAGAATGTGTTCCCGCCCTATATGTATGTACAGTATATATAAATATATACATATAAATGTGTTTCTATAGCCCATCTTGCCTGTCACTTATTGAAATCTTATTTACCTCAGATATGGGGCCATTATTCTAACAAAACTATTTACACATGTGAGTGGAGAGTTGTCTAGCTGTATTTCCATCCGTGTGTGCGTAATCAGATTTGTCAATGTGTAAAATAATCCACAGGTGCATACTTGAGATTTGTACGTGTATCCGGATTTGTAAATATGTAGACAATTTTGTAAATGCGTACACAGATCTGTGAATGTGTAAGGATTTTGCTTCAAAACGCCTCCAAAAATATCTTTAAAAGAAAAATACAGAACTAGGTAAACTGTTTAATAGACACAAAATGCAAACAAGAAAGTATGCACTCCAACAAATTGACAAATTAAAATGATACATACATATGTAAAATTGATATCTATGTGAAAGAAAATACAATATACATGTTATTAGAAACAGTGTGGAGGACATTACATACTCCATAAAAGAAAAAAGAAAGTCGATATCCATGAAAAGGGGAGTCTGAGAGCAACATTGGCAGTAAGAAACGTTGTGTATTTTACTGCAAGTAGTAAAGGTTTGGTTTCCTTAACTGATGACACTTCGTCGACCAGTGATGGTGCTGAATGTTAAAACAAACAGCTGTGCACCGACTATAGTAAAGCATAGATTTGAGAAAGGTGTTTGAGTTTTTTTTGCTGGTATTGTAATTGGGTGGCACATGTAGGAGAAAGTATGGACCTTAAAAGTAGAATGAATCTGATTATATTTCTATGGTGTGGACTGGACATCCTGTGGTCTCTCAACAACTGTACATTATGTGACAGCACACTTTCCAAAAGATTTGGTAGTAATAGTAGTAGTAGTAACAAAAGTACAAAGGAATCCTGTATTTCTCGTTGGTTGGGGTCAGGTGTATACAAAATTTGGCCAGGAGGAAGTTTAAAATTTGGTCAGAATCTTCCATATGTTGCAGGCAGCAGTAGTCAAATAGGAGGGTGCTGGTAGTTGTGAGGGCTTAGCTGTCTGTGGATACGGTTTAGATTTCCGTAACAGCGATCTCATCAAAGGGAATGTTAGTGCTGCCACTGAGGACATCGTATTCCTCAAGATCCCGATTCCCCAATTCCAGGCTCAGCTCCTTCATGACCCGTTCAAGGTCACGGTTTCGACGGTATATCTGGATATAGTTCTGCTGAAGCTGCTTCTGGTAGCAGATAACCTGGAGAGTGGGAGAGAGAGGTGTTTTCATTCACTTGTCATAAAATGAATTGCAGTAAATGCTCAACTAATAATAGTTGTTTATATTTAACAGTTAAAGATGAAATGTTTAGCCATTGTTGATTCAATATTTAGTCTCCACATTATATGTAATTCACTAGTAATCTAATCAGCCCTAAGACAAATAAAAGTAATATTTGTGACCATAATGACATACACCAGGCTACAAAAATAATTCTTCATATTTCCCCACTTTTCTTACCTTCTCCTTCTCCTCTTGCCACACCAGCCTGTCGTTCTCAAAACCTAACCGCTCCTCATCACCATTTCTTTTCTCATATATCAGTTCGGCCTTCAGCATGTCCACCTGGGGTTTGAAGTTCACAATATTATAGATGCCTCAGTTCAGGTTTCATCAAGAACGTACATCAAACTGAATTAGTGGATCTGATGTCAGTCACATTTCATATGTAACATAGCTCATTATGTCGTTGTGCCCTGAATATTATGTATTAGTGATAAATAGAGTTTATATAAGATGCTTTTTCCACCATTTATGATTTGGTTTGGTGGATCAAAGAGTACCCTGACAAAAGTAAACGTACCTGTTGCCTCAGTCCTTGGACAACCTTTGTGTTCCGTCTCAGAGCCTTTGCCTGGTCACTCTCCCCTTCATAAAGCAGACTACCCACGTCCACCTCCCGTGGCGTAGATGGGCTTGGTACACCTTTTCCCACTGTGCCTCTACTTGGTTTGGGGGGCAGGCTCATACATTGACCCTTATTGGCAAAGCACTGCCCACCAGGCATTAAACTTCCACAGAGGCGAGCAGCCTCCTCCTCCAAGATGGCCACTCTCTCCCTGAGGAGTTCTGCCTCACTCTTACTCCTCTGCAGCTCGTTCTCACTGGCCACCAGCTCCAGGGAGCGAGTCCGCGTGGCCATCTGGGCCTCCTGGGTGCAGGCATGACTGTCCTGCAGGTCCAAACGGGCTTGGCGAAGCTGGGCCTTCAGAACCACTGCATCCCCGGATCTCTGGCGGAGCTCTGACTGATTCTCCTTCAGCTTCTGTTTTAGCAGTGAGATTTCCCCGGACTTCTGACAAACCTTAGAGCAGAGCAAGGCATGATGAATATGACATCTCATTTTGAAAATACACAGGATACAGTGTTATAATATCCATTACGCCATGAAGCGTATGGCTTAATAGGTAAGCAATGACGTCTCCGAGCCACCTCCCTCTATATTTGCTATCAGCATGGCCAGAAGAAAAAAAAGGTATATATTAGTCTGTGATATAACCTTACTCTATTCCTGCAGCTTACCTCTACACCTTTGTCCTGAGATGAAACCACTTCGGTTTTTCAACATGATCTTCTTCACTTTGGTGCACATATTGGATCCTTCTATTTTAGCCAGTCACTGGCTACTTCTTTCTGCTATATCTGACACAGCTTTTACGGTCAGCCATCGTTTCTTCCCAAGGGACTGTTAGCAAAGTACACAGTTTGCTGTTTGTTGGACCAGGGTAAAAAGTCTGGTCTTAAGTTGTTTGTTGCAATCTCTGATGGTACTCTAGTTGGTACTATGTTTCAATCACAAGCTCTCCTCAGCTGCCCTGAGCTTTGTGTTAGCCTATATAGCTTCCTTCAGTGAATTCCCTCCCTGACAAAGCTGATGTGGTGTGTGTCACCCCTCTTTCCAATGGGCAGGGCATTAACTGTTGACTGCCTATGCTCTATTACTGCTACCAAGCACTTAAGTACCTGACTGCGGCACTAGGTATATTTTCTTTTCATAAGGCTAGTCTTGCACCCAGACAGTATGTGTCTGAGATAAGCTGCTCCCGCACAGAGGGGGCATGTTGGATGCTCACCTTCCCACTGGCTAAGATTTGTAGGTGTTGTAGTTAACAATACATTCTTGTGGATTCTGTTCCCCATAAGTCCTTTCAGGTCATTTGTTTCAGCTCTACACTTTCCCAATTCACAATCTATCACCCTTATTTGGCTTGCAAGACAGCTTTAGCGATCCTTACAGCTTCCTCCCGCCTATGTATCGGATCTATCACTAATTTACGTTGTTCCGATGGAGTTCATTTTGACTGTCTCTGTTTGCTTGTGCCAAGTGCAAATCCTCCTCGTCCATGCTGTGAGTGCAAACTTACAGGATGCTGCATCACTCGTGCTACTGCGCATGTTTATTGCTGTTGCTATTATGGGCATTCCTTTTCTTATTGTCCTATCTCTAGATTCTGTAAGTGTCATTTCCAATCTAGATTTAGTGCACTTAACTTCCTCTGTAGCCCAGTAAGTAGCAACTCCAGAGCACCTTTCCCATAGAGAGCCAGGCTACTAAGGCATTGTGGAACCCCTGACAATTTTACTAGCATAAAGCTAATTCACATATAACATATGAACAATAGATATTGCTTGTGTTGCTTACATTTATCCCATTCTAGCCATTATGGCAGCTTCTGGGTAGCTCACCTCCCACTTGGTCTCCTCAAGGCGTGGTTCTAGCTGGGTCTGCTCCAACTGCAGTGTTGTACACCTTCTCTCCAGGCTCTCTCTGTCCTCCAGCAAGGTCGAAAAGTCTTCCTGAAGCTTCTTCTTCTCTTGTTGCAACTGAAACACCTATGAAACAAGGGGCAGACAAAAGTATACTGAAAAGCACTTAAATATTATCCTCAGCAAATAGGAAATGTACAGAAATCAAAGTGCATGCACCTAACCAACTTACTCTTAACAAATAATGTCTTTGAAAAGTGTAAATGAAAAAACCCTAATTTATGGTTGATATAACATGCCTGGTAGTGGAAACATCACTATGACAACCAGATTTAAATCACTCCTTTATTGTATCAAGTAAAACATTTTGTCATAGTTATATTTTCCCCCATTGACTTTAATAGATAATGTGGGGCTCAGTAATACCTGTAGCTGTAGCACCTGACTGATACATAAGGGGGGGGGGGGGCGATCAGTAATACCAGTAGCTGTAGCACCTGTCTAAAACAAAAAAAAGGGGGGGGGGGGGGCTCAGTAATACCTGTAGCTGTAGCACCTGACTAATACATAAGGGAGGGGGGATCAGTAATATCTGTAGCTGTACCACCTGACTAAAACATAAGGGGGGGCTCAGTAATACCTGTAGCTGTAGCACCTGACTAATACATAAGAGGGGGGGGGGGGGGGGGGGGGGGGGGGGGGGGGGGGGGGGGGGGGGGGGGGGGGGGGGGGGGGGGGGGGGGGGGGGGGGGGGGGGGGGGGGGGGGGGGGGGGGGGGGGGGGGGGGGCTGGGCAGGGATCAGTAATACCAGTAGCTGTAGCACCTAACTAAAACATAAGGGGTGGATCAGTAGGGGGTAATACCTGTAGCTGTAGCACCTGCTGAACCCTCTCCTCCTTCAGAGTGGCCAGCTTCATCTGGGTGGAGCAGCTCTGTCTGAGTTCTGCCATCTCTCTCTCACAGCGAAGTTGCTTCTCTTCATAAACCTGATGAATATGTAAAGGTTGCAACGATCTCACGGGGCTCAGATAGAGGTATCAATAATAGAGGTATCTTAACAATGATAAATAAGAGGTATGTTAATTATATTATCTTAATGATAGTAAATGACAGAGGTATCTCAATGATATTATATGAATGCAAGTAAATAATAGAGGTATGCTTTGTAAAAGCTTTTTGTGTTGAACAAAACCGCAATTCAATTGAGCTGAAATAATTGTGTAGTGTAGTGGTCTCACCTGGCAGATTGCAGCCTCATTTTCATCCAGGTTCTCTCTGAGCTGTTGAAGCTCCAGGTCCCTATCCCTTAGCTTCTCCTCCAACGCCCTCACCACCCTCTCATAGCCCTCTAGAGGGGCAGGAGAGCGCCCACATGACCGACCGTCCCACGGGTACTGACCGTGCCCACACAGTGACCACACGCCTGTGCTCTTACCCGATGAAGACCTCCCACTATCGGAGTGACAGTGACCATAGATCCCACCACTCTCTCCACCAGTAGTGGTTGTCCCAATCAGGCTAAGACCTGGTGCTCCAGGCACCATTGAGCCCTCACGTCTCCCTATGTCAGACCCAGAGCTGGAGCCCTCAGTGTGGGCTAAGCTGCTGTGGGTGGGGAGGCTGGACAAAGAGTTCCGCCCAGAGTCAGACATGGAGCATGGCTGGCTGCTTTGACCATTACATCCACAGCCGTACAAGTTACGCTTCCCATCAGACCAGCTGCTATCAGAAGTTGCTTTGGTTCCATTGTTTTGCCTCACAGGAAGGAAGAGGTCGAGACTCCCCTGCTTCTCTGAAAGATTAGCACCCCCTAGCTGAGGGGAAAGATACTGCCCTGATTCATGGTTTTTGGGAACCACAGGTTTAAATGCTGTGGGTCGGATCAGCGCTTTTTTCATGTTCTGAAAGATTACAAAAGACAAAAATACAACAGGGTTTTAGTGACTGTTTGTAGATTGATAGGATTCAAGTTCACCTGTGCTAAATAGTAAGGCCTGTGAAAAGAATAGAAATAGTAGAAGAGGAGACAGAGAGCAGATATTTGATGATTTTCCTTCCGTTGAAGAAACGCATAAAGAACCATAAAGAAAAAGAGAGAGAGAGAAAGTTGCAGCAGTGAAGTATTACAAAAGAAAAAGAGAAGGAAAAGCAAAGAGAGTTGAAGAGGGATAGAGGATAGCTATTTCCAAGATCCAAAAAGCTCTCCTAATCATTTTTCTTCAAGCTCACTGAGTATGACTGAACATGAGTGAGGTCAGCGATGGCCTCAATGCAGCCTGGATAGTGGAGTTTGTGCCAAACAATCTGTCATACGCTCAGTCTATCATATATTTTCTAGTAATTCATAAGTAAAACTTTTATGATTCTTTATTTACTATTATTCTTTTATTGTGATTTAATTTGAAAAGACTTTTACATTGACTATTACATTTTTCGAATCATTATCCCCGCATTTTTCCCACTCACCTTGTCCAATTGTCCCGACACAGGGATGATTTTAGGAGGGGGTCCTAAATTCCCAGTGAGTCCTCTTTTATCTCTGTGTTCTTCTGAATCACTGCAGGGGCTGATGGCTAACACCAGATTATCATTCCGGCCCTCTGCCATCCCCTCATCCCTCAAAAAGCCATCGTTTCCATTCATTTCAGCCCTTTCAGCCCCAGCGACCCCTGAAGAGTCACCAACCCAAGGCTGCTTCTTGGTAGGCAGATGTGGTGGCAGCAGCTGGGGCCGTGATAGGGCCTGGTCCCTGATAAGCAGCTGCTCCAGGGAGCTCCCACCGCAGAGGACGCTGTTGTCCCGGAGCCGGAAACAGCTGGTAGGTTGGGTGAACCGGCGTGGCTTGGTGTTGCGGAATTCACTGACGGTCTGGCAGTGTAGCTCCTGGTATCGATCCGATATAAGGCTGCTGACTGAACCCATAGTCGGTCCGGGGACACAAGGTTTGTAATGGCTGGAAGAAAAACCTTCTGTCGGGGTCTGTGACTGTCGGTGGTATTGTGGGTCTACGACAGCATTGAGACGGGGTTTGAGATGGTCAGTCCGAGAGAATGGGAGGGCCTGAAGCAGAGACATTGTGTCTGGACAGCTTCACACACACACTGCAAACTATCAAGAAAGAAGTGAAGGGAAACAAGAAAAGAGAGTGTTAGAAGAATCAACCGGAAATACTTCTCCAGTGGAATGAGCTGTAAAAGTTTTCACAACAAAAGGCAACAAGAAAGACAGCTCAATTGCAGCTACCCCTCAGCCAGAGAGAGGGAATGCAGAAAGGTAGAAAAAGGTGCCATGAATGTTTGTGTCACTGATCCTTCTCTGTTATCTACCCCCACATGGTGACAGGCACCATCTGCCCACCACAGTGTGTGTGTGTGTGTGTGTGTGTGTGTGTGTGTGTGTGCACGCGTTTAGGATAAGCACATTTTATTGTATTTAAAAGACAATCTGTCAGTATGTAGAGCGTACGAAGAAAGGAAGTACATAGCATCATGGATATTTTCACTTAACCACAGGAAATATCCCATTGAACAAGAGGGAGAGCACGGGCAAGGATCAGATACAATTTTATTAATGAGTACAGAGAGCTGGTCTGTACAGAGAGAATTACCACAGTCAGTTCAATTGAACGACACAGTAAGTTCTGATTTGTTTACTAGATTGAAACGAATATAAAGGTCTAAACTAGATAAAATAATTGAATTGGTCCAGGGGGAACATATGTGTTACCTCCCAGTATTCAAAAGACACGTATGCTTTATTAAGAACGTGCATACATCCCTATTATGTTATGGTTTGAACACTAAGACAAGCCGTCAGCGTCTCAGAGAAGCACATCTTCTGTGGCGACCTGGCCTTTACTCGGACCATGTCTTCACATCTGAACTACAACTCAGAGCAGAACATCCGTTAGGATGCCCAGATTTGGCCCTTACAATATTACGTCTCTATCCTCCTATATAGTATGTCTTTCTCCTACTATTTTTATGTGCTGTACGCTAACATTGTAAGTATGAGCTGTCTAGTGCCGTATGAGCAATATGAGCTGTCTAGTGCCGGGGCCACCAACTAACTCCATGAGGCCTGTGATGGCATGTGGTAACAGAGAAAGAAATCAGGATTCTAAAGCAGCTACTTCAAACTCTTCAGAAAAAGTCCTCTTCTCTCTCCATTTGTTTTCTTTTACTTGTTGTTGGTGCACTCTAGCTTCTCTGGCTGTTTGGAGCTGTTGCCATGGCACTGGAGGCCAACGTGTTGGCGGTTAAAACTGTATAGAGAGAAGTAATGTGAAAGAGGAAATAAGTCCAGGAATGGAGAGGGGTGATTGGTCGAGTAAGTGAGCGAGATTATGTTAACACTAAGTGTCTGTATGTATGTGTGT
>CM030184.1:4637050-4667358 GCA_017639675.1 Aplochiton taeniatus
CAATAGAAATGTATATGGGCTGACTTTTAACAATCCTCTTAACAAAAGTTTAACAAAATGTTTTTTAAATGTAAATTGAGGTCACTATCCCTTTAATTTTATGCATAAAAAGGAACAGTAAAATGACTACTACATATTGAACATAGACATATTGAGGGTCTTTCGGAACTGGACTACATAAAGAAAATTGCGCAAACCTCTTAAGGACAGGTTTTTATGACATTTGGAAATGTGAGTTAATAATGAATGTTATAATGTAAAATGTCCATTTATGTTTCTGCTAAACTCTTCAGTAAAATAACTAAGTCATAGTCAGGGTCATCTTGAACAGGACTGCATTGAAACTTTGAGCAACCCTCTCAAGGAAAGGTTTTTATGATAGTTGAAATATGAGGGAAAATATTAATGGTTTAGCATTTTCTCCAAACTGTGCAGTGAAATAACTTAATATTGCACATGGTCATAGTCTTGGTAATTCTGAAGAGAACTGCACTGAAAATTTTGTGAATAATTTTGTTATCAATTAAAAAAGATTTTTGTGTGCAAATTTAAAGTTTTTGATCGCACTAAACTGACACTGTCTGACATTGATATTTACTATTATGACCGAACTCATAATCAAACTCTTATTTCGAAGGCAGGACAGCAATTTTTAATTTCGTCACACCACTTCTAGTTGTCGCTGCTGCCTCCACATCACTCAGGTTGGTAGACTGAAATTGAAAACAACTACCGGTGCGGTGATATTGAGAGGTCAATAGGGAGTTTTTACAAGCAGAGTACAATTCGGGTAAGTGTTATTGACTTTATACTTGTTTGATATGTAGTGAATATTTAAGACACCAGGCATCATGCAATTTCTCAGCTCTTTCACCCTAACCTAAGCGATACGCAACGCTCGCACTACAGGCTCGTAATATGGGCTGTGCCGCGCTGTTTGCAACCACTCAGTCACACACAGCTAACATTAGCTTTCGGTAACGTTAGTTTAACATGTATGATGTATGATGTATGGCATTTCATCTGTAGTTTTGCATTTCAACTAGCGGGTAGTGAGCTAACGTCATTAATATTCCAACAACAAAAGGTGATACCCATTTTAAGTTGTTTCGTTTTCAACAATGTTGACAACATACTCATGGACAGTCAGTCACGACATAACGTAGGATAGCTAACCTTAACGTTACATCAACCAGTAGGCATGGCAGGTAAAAAAAAAAACAATGCCGCAGCAAATTGAACCTTCAACAACATATTAAACTTTGGTTTTCAAAAAAAGAGTAAACTGCGTCTGTGGACAGTTATTGTAGGTTAATACCACCAGGATCACGTGATCCAGGATCATCACTAGAAAGTGACGTTTAGGTGGTTTAAGCCCCTACTGTGGAGGTCTGGGGTAGCGTTAATCCCCTGGAAGATTTGTTAAAAAATTAATTTAGAAGTAGGCCATAATCACATGTAATAAATCATAAAATAATTTGACATTGTTTCAGATAATATTTCGTCCAGATGCTGAAAGGTTTGGACACAGCAGTTATATTACATTACATTTACATTTTAGACACTTTCCTGAAAATAACCTTAACCCAACAAATGTTACGTAATAATACTATTAGTAGTATTACTATCTGATCCGTCCCTGTCACATTCCTGCTATCCTCTCCTTTCCTCTTTCATTTGAAAAGTTAGTAAATTAATTAACCTCTAGAACACGGGGCAAAGGTATAGATCAGTTCTATTTTATTTAACTGAAAAAAACAGGATGATGTGTATCTCTTAACATAAAGAAATATGACAGCTGGCAAACACGTTTGATTCAGTTTACTGGTATTCATTGCTATCCTATCCTACAGTACAATCATACATTTTCAGTCGACCCTTCAGCAATTACAGTCCCCCGGTGGGATTTTTTGTTTTCTTGGGTGGGTATGATCCAACCACTGGGATTGAAATGCAACATTAAAGGGCCTTCCTCCGGTCTACGTAACAGCATTAGGGCTGCTTTCCTACACTAATGTTCATTGTAAATTAAATGTGTACACCAACTTTACAACAGTAGTCAGCAAAAGCAGTTCATAGTATATTGGGCTGGCATTAGCAGTAGTATCAACACTTCTTCAAATCGCAATGTAACATTAGTCAGACGTGCTAATTCACACTGGCTAACATACATGTCCTGTAACTGTGGTCAAGGCGCCAGTTATTGGATCTAGACAATATTCCAGATTTTACATATAAACTCAATAATGCATCGCATCATATCATATAAAAAGTAACTAATAAGTTGCAGACATAGGCAGTAGCAGCAATATAATGTTACCAGTTTATGATAAACCACGGTAAAAATTCCAAACGGTTAATATTACTATTAAGGTTTTAATCATCATCAAACCTTCGAAATCCGATTACCCCGGTTTGATCAAACTCACGTAAATACTGTCCAGCATCAACCATTGACAGTATATTATAAGTGGACAAAGTGATTGTGATGTCACCCATGGGTTTGTGGACCACCGCTTTGAAGCCTCGAGTTTGGCATTTTGAAAATTGCCATCTGGGTTTCATAGGCCATCGCCATTTTTTTTTTGAACCTGAAGTGGCAACATTGACTATACTTGGTCAAAACATTATTTCCTATGTATGACCCCACACCGGTGGTGGTGGGCGCACCTGAAGAAATGGGCCTATACTGCAAATCGTTGTCTCTGGAGCTGGCCTGCCTGCTTTGTTCAAAATGGCAGGGTGCATTGTGCATGCCAGCTCACAAAACCTTGCCATGTCCTTGACTGCCTGACAGAAAGGACAGATGGGCATTCCTCAAGTTCTGTTCCAGTCCTCCTACATCGCACACACCTCTACGTCTCTTTGTAGTAGCGCCCAAAATATTGGAATTCGCCCAAGGTCGTTTAAGCCGCATTAAATATGCCACAGCCTACAGGCACATTCATGTGTTTGAGCACAACAGTGTCACAGCAGAGTCCTCTTAACCCTTGAAAAAACAAATTTTACAGATTTAAACTAAACAGTTGCAAAACTACAGTTTCCTCACAGTCCAATTACTTATGGACATATTACTTATGGACTTCCTCAGTGACAGATCACAAGCTGTACGAGTCGGCAACAACACCTCGAGCCTCATCAAACTTAGCACTGGAGCCCCACAAGGTTGTGTGCTCAGTCCCCTGCTCTTCACCCTGCTGACTCACGACTGCACACCAACCTACAGCACCAATCACATGGTGAAGTTTGCAGACGACACAACTCTGGTGGGTCTCATCACCAAGAACGACGAGACCCACTACAGGAAGGAGGTCAACCTTCTGACCACGTGGTGCAGAGACAACAATCTCCTGCTGAATGTCAGTAAAACAAAGGAGATTGTGGTTGACTTCAGGAAAAGCCACACTGAACACCCGCCACTGACCATCGATGGTGCTGCTGTGGAGCGAGTGAGCAGCACCAAATTCCTGGGGGTGCACATCAGTGAGGACCTCTCCTGGGCCACCAACTCTGCAGCACTGGCGAAGAAAGCCCAGCGGCGCCTCTACTTCCTCCGTAAGCTCAAGAGAGCGAAAGTCACCAGACCGATTCTGAACACTTTCTACCGGGGCACCATTGAAAGCATCCTGTCCAGCTGCATCACTGTGTGGGGAGGTAGCTGCACTGCACACAGCAGGAAAGCGCTGCAGCGCATTGTGAACACAGCTGGAAAGATCATTGGTGCCCCACTCCCACTCCCCTCCCTGCAAGACACATACATCACCCGCCTCACCCGGAAAGCTACCTCAATTGCGAACGACACCAGCCACCCAGCACACAGTCTGTTCAGCCTCCTGCCCTCTGGAAGAAGATACAGAAGCCTCCGTTGCCGCACTGCCAGACTCAGAAACAGCTTCATACATCAAGCTGTCAGGAAACTGAATTCTCTCCCATCACTCCCCCCAGCCAGATCCTCCAGACTGACAGGAAGCTGAAATCCCCATCTGCCCCCCCCCCACCCCCCCACAAACACAAAAACACTCAGGACTGCAACAAACTGTATCCTGCACTTTTATCACTTTTATCACTTTATTATGTTCGCCATTTACCAAACTGACTGGAAATTGTCTGTCCTTACTGTCCTACTTGCACTGTCTGCCTGTACACATCATACTGGATGTTTTTGCTGCCCTAACATATTGCTGTTTTGCACTGATAGTTCTGCACTACCACAACCATAACTTATACATCAACTTATGCTGCTAACCTAACTTATACATAACTTATACTACAACCAAACTTACAGTAACATATGCTGCTACCCCTAGCAATACATTGTAGACTATACTTTTCTGCATATTTTTTATATATAATTTTATTGGCCATCTTTTAGCTTTAGTATATATGTCTTATCTGTGTTTTGAATGTGCACTTTATATGTTCACCGCAAGAGTGTGGGAAACGTCTTTTTGATTCCTTTGTATGTCTCGACATAACAGAAATTGACAATAAAGCTACTTTGACTTTTGACTTTGACTTTGACTTATTACTTATCTTATGCTAATTTTGGCCGTGTTTAGCCTTCTTGTCTTCTTCTGAAGTCTACTGTTTGCCCATTTTAAATGTACTGTACAGATTGTTTCCAGTTAGTGCTGGACAGGATACTCCGTTATAAGTTTAAGAAGCCTATAGAACAGGTCGGCAACCTTAGGCAGCGTAATCATTGGCACACTGGCGATAAGTGCCCGAGATAGGTTTTTAAAATGTATTTATGTATTTTCAATTAAAGAAATGTTCCAAGTGCCCTCTCTGCTGCATCCCGAATCACCTCTTCCAACAGCCATTAGCTGGTGCGCAGCCATACTTTCGTTTAATTGACTGTACGGCCCTCCTGCTTACAATCCCAGTGCAATGGTTCAGGTTGGTAGGTGAAACAAGTAGAGGCGTTACTAGTTTAACTACGTTTCTCAGTAGCTTGGTGGAAGCATCGCTGTTTTCTGAATCAAATAGCTTTTCAGTTGCAAAGCTCTTTTGTTAGGCTAATCAAGAAGGGAGGTAGCGTCCGCACAAGTTGCATTTCCCGAGGCTGTGCATTGGAGCTCTCTGCTGCGATCTGAAATGAAACTGCTTGAGTTTACTGTTACCGTTTGAGTTGAGTTTGAGCTAACTTAGTTTACCCATAGATTAGCTTGATCAATTAACAATTGAACTGAGCATTTTGTGCCTGCCTATCTTGTTTGACTGACATTTTTATAGATCACTAAGAAAGCATTGACTTTGAATGAAGTTGGTTCATTGTAAACAAACTCTTGCCATGTTGCTGTAGCTTAGTTTAGCTACATTTCTCTGGCGGTAACTTATATACATGTTTTTTGATGTGGTGTCATAATTAAACTTAGGCTAATGTTAATGTTAAACTTAATGTTGATATGGCACACCAATTAACAAGAACATTTCAAACTGGCACTTCTTGTCAAAAAGGTCACCGACCCCTGCTATAGAAGCGCACATTTCTTACACCTAAAGCCACCCTTTTATTTCATCTCATATGTATTATTGTTCCAAACAGAAAACCCACGATGACTGGAAATCTGCCTCTTGACATTAATATCAAGGAGCCACAATGGGACCAGGGCACCTTTTTGGGGCGAGCCCAGCACTTCTTCAAGGTCACCGACCCCAGAACAGTCCTGCTGTCATCAGAGAGTCTGGAGGATGCAAGAGTCACCGTGGAGAACTACAGGTGAACAAACAGGACGGACAGTTCAGTATAGGTTAAGCTTCACATGAAACCATTTACATTTTCTTTCCAGTTTCAACTGGATGTGGGAGAGGGGATTGTGCGACAGATCAAAGAAAGGGGAGACTGGATAAACTAAAAACGTGAAGGGGTGGCGACCGCTGACAAGCCAACAGTGGGTTGAACTTTTGGAGTGGGGAAGGATTCGTTTCGGTTCAAGACAAATGGAAAAACACTAGGGCTGGCCGATATGAACTGAAAAAGAATCGCTTTTTATTTCCAGTTATGGGCGATTTTCGATAATTATCTCGATTTTTTTCTTGTTCTTTCTCCAAAAAATCTTAAAGAATACCAAGACATGTTTTAAATAAGTATTGTATTTGTTTAGATAATAAAACCTCAGACTGATTTATTAACTTGTATCGGCCCACGTGTGGCCTGACACTGTTATACTCGCCCTAAGCTGTCAGTCACAAGTCCCTGGTCAAAATGTTGTTTAGCACTGTAGCTAAATGGGAAAACGTAATTGCTTAAAACCAGACCAAATTGATGTAAAAACTACCTGGAAAAGTTGGTTCATTTGCAAGACGTGGCAGTAAGGTAAATCATCAAAGGTAGTGAACTATTCCGTTACCGGCACACCCATTTGTTATTATGCAACTCCCCGGTTATTTGCTCAGGCAGCACCTGTTGTGTACCGACTTATTTTAAACCAAAGAAAATTAACAGACGTGTTTGACTTTATGTTGCCTTTGGGGCGCAATTTTGAGTACTTTGCATTATGCATCATCAGACTGGTTGCTGCAGCCTTGACCTTATTTAGCTTACCTTGGAGGGTGGTGTGGTGCACTTCAATGCTTGATAGTGTGTGCGCTAAAGCCAAAGCAACACAGATCACTACAATTTAGTTTGTTTGAGACAGTACTCCCATTCATGGAGCAGAGGAGTGTTCTTTTTATTAAAGCAGTAAGCGCCATCACCATAAATAAACTCGCAATTTTTTTATAAATCTGATGTTACTAGATCAATTGCCGCTCCCTGTTAAAATCTGGTTTGATTTAGCCTTAGACACCATGCGAACACATTTAATTAGAATTTATCGATTGAATAGAAAACATCCCATCAGCTGACATCACGGTGGTCTGCTGTCCCAGTTAGAAGCCCGATATGTCACAGAGTAGGTCTTGTGTTAACGCCTACAGTCATTACGCGATGACTTCCTGTTCTGTAGCATTAAAAGGTCCTGAGGGAGTTGGAACAATTCCAATAAGGGCTATTTGAACAGAGAGTAAATAGATGTTTCAATTCAGTTAAAAATGAGCACCTTAGAAATCAATAAATGGAAGTGTTTTGGGTTGAGAACAGATATGTCATTGGCGTTTTCTGTACGACAGCCTCCTTCCTGGATGTCTTTGTTGAATTGAGCCCACATCCTCTGAAGGCTCAATGGTGAGCTTTCGTTCTGTCAGTCTGTTAGCCATCCCATTTGTATCAACTCTTCACGACCAGATACATCTTTACCCTTCTCTCTTCCTTTCTGCATGCTTTGTAAAATCATGCTCTGGTCTCCTTTACTCTCTGGCTGTTTGCTTTTAGTAGCATGCTTAGCAGTAATTGTACCTTTTGTCCTTTCCCTATTACAACCAAACTAAAAACCACCAATAGTTACTTCCTCGCCCCAACCAGAAACACTAAATCTTTTCTCTCTCTCTGAAACAGACGGAAGAATATTTGATGACACAGCAGCCCGCTAATTAGAGCTATCGGGTGTAACATCTGTTTTCTAGCTGTTTCTTTTTTTTTTGCACCAGTCATGAAAACCAGTTCCTGTATTGCAGCCATGTTGCCTAGTTTTAATATAGAATCCATGATGGTTAATACACGTAATAGCTTTAGCAGTTGTATTTTAATTCTCATCTGTTATTTAAGTGTCAGTACGATGTGTTTTCCCAGAGCTGGAATCGTAAAGCCTGGCCTGACAGAGGATGAGCTGTGGAAAGCCAAATACATTTATGATTCTGCCTTCCACCCGGATACGGGGGAGAAGATGTTTGTGATTGGTCGAATGAGTGCACAGGTGCCAATGAACATGTCCATTACTGGCAGCATGCTCACCTTCTACAGGTATGGAATAGAGGTATGGTTACATTTTCAAAAATAAATGGATAAATAATCGACTGGATCAGATTGATTTGGAGAATCTTAAATGGAAACAGAAACAACAATAAAATCCTTTCTTTTTCTGTTACATTTTATGAACACATATTTAGAATCCACCCAAAATGATGGTACACACTGTACATTTGTCGTATATGACAGTAGGTTGACAATCTGCAGTGTGTTAATATCTCTAAGTTCTGCTCTACATGGTCTCATAGGACTTCTTCAGTTACTTTTGTTGGATACCGAGTACAAACAGGGGTTTAACCTGTAATTATTTGATGGTCTAAATCTAAGCATTTATATATTTGAAATGTAGAGATGTGATTTCCTAGTTTTTCCCCCATGTTTTCATTTGACAAATTAAATATTTTCTGGACAATGTCCCCCTCACCCTTTTCTTTCCTGCTTTGCTTCTATTTCCAGGACTGTTCCAGCAGTGGTGTTCTGGCAGTGGGTAAACCAGTCCTTTAATGCTGTGGTGAACTACACCAACCGCAGCGGAGACGCCCCGCTGTCCAACAAGTATGGATGACCGCTGGTCTCCCACTCACTCTTTCTGTCCTACTTCTACCGTTGCCTGTCCAGTCAGACCCTTCCTAGCCTTATGTCTTTGACACTGGATGGAAACCTACTTCAAGACTGTGTGGACACAGCCCCAGTCCAGTCGGCCACAGCGGTATTTCCATAGTTTAGAATGGTCCTCTACTTGTGACCTTATCAACATGTTGACATAGACTAATCACTGTCCACCTCCAATCCATGTGCCTAGTTAGAGACATTCTATCTAGACGTTAGCATTCATTTGTTTTACTATTTACCTGTTTGCTTTAGTTCTACTTCTCTTGGTAAGCAGGTCAAAGCTGTTTTCAGGTTCAATTTAGCGATAAAACAGTCATATATTTTGTTATTGAGTAAAGGTTTAATGAAAATGAGTCAAAAAACTTCCGTTTGCCTAAAAGTGTCAGTTTGAGGGGTCAATAATGTTTTTACATTTTACTAAGGTGTTGCTTCCGTATAGCCACCACTGTCTTAAGGAAATCCAAAACATCCTTGCCCATTATTGTGAGAGCAAAATGGATATTTTGCGATAGATATCTGGAAAAACACATTGCCTTTAAATGTGATATACTCCTTTCCCTAATCTAGGGGTACAATAGGACAATGGAAACGTGTACTTTGAAAACCTCAAACGACTTAGGTTTTTCAGGATGCGGACTCAAGGCTCCAAAAATTCTACAGCTCTAGACAATCGCCAGATGGGTCTGCTTGCAATCGCATTTATACCGGAATATCCCAGACCATCGCAAATATACGTTTTAGAGAGAAGGCTACCATATTCTATTATACAGTTAACTTGTCTTCTGATTAGTCAAATATATTCTAGATCTGAAACGCGAGCTTAAGAGGATTTTTATATACAAGCCTTAAAACTGTTGAGCTGACCAATAAATGTTATGACTTTACCCAATAACAATTTTACTTTTTAAGATAATTTGCATATACATGACAAACATTGTTAGTCGAGCTACATGAAATCAAATCTTCAATCATGACGAGACATTGGTTTGACGTAAACGTGTGGATCACCCACAATCCTTTGTGTCATGGCCCTGCGATGGCAGGGTCCAGAAGATGGCACCTTCGTCCTCTATGTTGAGCACGTTAGGATTTATTATTCGCACTTCTGTCTTGTCCCTGCCCTACCCTAATTTGATTATTGGTTCCCTGTTATCTCGTTTAGGTTTCCCTGGTTTTCATTGTTTTTTTGTTTGCCCTTTAGTATTTAATCCCTGCCTTCCTTTAGTTTGTTGCTGCCGTAACCTGTGTTTGGGTGGGAATCCCAGTCAGCTCTTGACACTTAGATCTGACTCAAAGTGGCATTGCTGGATAGGTGATATGTGGTAACAGTTTTTGTCTGTGACATCTCCAAAATGTGTCTGGAAAAAAACCCTGTTCTCAATGTATTCTGTGGTTTTCCCTGCGTCTCCTTCTCATCACAGTAAGGGCAGCCCTCTCTCCTAACCCACACATCTGATTAGCGCGTGCCCTTCAGTCGTACTAAATTTGACACGCAATCACTTCTCCGGTAACCACTTTCAGGTTTGGTTAATATCCTTGCGTGTGCTAAATATATCGATTTGCATGTTTCCTTCCATTATTTTGCACTCTCAGGTAGAACCAACCATTATTACATATACAGGCAAAATGGACGAGGTGTGCTGAATTGCACATTTGAACAATGCAATCCTTGCGCCTCCGTTAATAGATCAGCTTGGCCATTGTTTTGTGGCTAATATGACATTTGCACATGTTTTTGCCCACGCAAACCTTTAGTAGAGCAGACCCTAGGGGCCCACCACTTTTCAGTGCCCATCTTACCATAAAAAAATGGAGATTCTAATTAAGCAGCTCTCGACCTCTGTGCAATTATTATTAGCAGTAGATATATGGAAAGATTTAATTGTCAGTGGTTTCAAGAATATGTGCTTAAACTATTTCATCAACCGTTACATATTAAATGATACATATATTTCTATTAAACTGCTTCAAGTAGAGTTTTATTAAGCAAGAAAAAAACCTATACTTTTCAGAAGCTAACTGTGACTCAGCATGAGCGCTACAATATTTTATGATACTAAGTATTACCAGAATTACTAAAAAGACTCAAACTTTATATTAGTGTTTATTTAAAGTTTTATAATGCTATGCAGCGTAATTTTCTATACCGCTGTGTTTTGGAGCTCTATATTTGTACTCTGGTTAGGTTTGACCTGCCTGCTCATGGAAAGATTCGTAATTGCCTCAACAATGTAAACCTTATTGTAATAGTTCAGAACGTTCATAGATCCTATGCTAGTGTGACTCCTATTAAATAAAAATGTGTTTTCTACGTTATTTTAATTTACTTGTTTGTTGTAGCCACAGCATCATAAATCAATATGTGACTACCACCCATATTCATTCAGTCTAGGTGACTAGTTGAGATGAGTAGCTATTGGCTACTTTGTTGTTGTGAAAGTAGCTTTCAATCAAATAAGTTAAGGACCATGTTGTAGTATATGTGGCAAGCATGGCAATGTGACAATTCTGTGGTCTAAAATGTGCAGTGCATCGATCCTCTTTTGTAACATTTGTGTCTGTGTTCTATCAGTCAGCTGGCTGTAGGTTATGCCAGTGCCACAACAGGAGCAGTAGTTACAGCGCTAGGACTGAAGTCTCTGGCCAAGGTACACCACAGTCACCACACCACAGTCCTTACATAGACATACAACCTGCACACAATTACTTTCAAACAGAGAGGACCATTTTCCACCTCAGAGCTAAGACACATTGGGACCATGTTTGTCCAGATGATTCCTGTTCACATTCGTTCTAAAGTTATTTTATAAATATTTATCATTAGATGATTTCCTAACCTGGACTATATTTATTAATATGATTCATCTTAATCATTTATCTCCATAGAGTCTCCCTGCCATCATGAGCAGGTTTGTGCCATTTGCTGCTGTGGCTGCTGCCAACTGTATCAATATTCCCTTCATGAGGCAGCGGTGAGTACTGAGGAAATATGCCTACACACACACACACACACACACACACACACACACACACACACACACACACTAGGGATGCACAGGAATATCGGGCTGTTATCGCTATTGGCTGATATTGGCATCAATAAGCTCATCAGCCCGTTAGGTCGAAATTGTACTGCCACCCACCCCCACCTAAAAAAATAAAAAATATTTCCAACATGATCTTCTGTGTGATGGCAGAGCTCAAGCTGTGCCACAGTGATTATGTGCCATGGCTCTTTGTTATCCTTCTAACTGAGGGAAATAAAGATGTTGGAAGTGTGGCTTTTTCAGCAAGTTAGAGAGAGGCCAAATGTAATGTGTGCTGCCTTGAAATATGAAACTACGAATTGCAACAACCCAAACGTAATAAGTCCATGTCATAAGGTGAGCAACTGAGCCTGCGTTTTTTCTCGAATTGAAATAGAGGGGACTGTTGTAAAAACAAAGCCAAAAGGCGCACGAGTCTAAGGATATGTGCGCATTTGTTAACGAAAAGTACGTCATCCGTCAACATTCCCCTCCGTTGGCTTAGCAGTGAACAGACTGTATCAGAACTGGCCAGGCGTGAAAACCTACTTTTTATCAATGGCAGAAGACAAATGCCCCAGGTTTCTTTGACACCTTTTTAAAGAGGAGGAGAATGGAGAAGGAAAGCAGCTGGAGGTGTTCATCTCTTTCTTGCAGAACAACCTAGGTAGGCCTAATGTACAATGTATCAACAGCAGATGGAGCCAATATTTAGCACCTCAGTTTTGTAAAACGGTCTTCACTAGAATTGACTGTTCTTACTGCTATTCACCAGTGTTACATCAAAGTTTTATTTTGTTTACCTCTTAGCAATAGGCTTCTATTTTTAAATGTTTGTCTGATTGTATTCTTGTTCATTTCTGATTTGAGTTTGCGGTAGCACCCCAAACCTACAGCAGGGGGACATTTGGCTATCCTTGGGATCTTGGTTTGACAAGTTATAAATGTGCGCATATTTTCTAACTTCTTCAGCCAAGCGTGTATCAAAAGTATTCATAGTTCTCTTCTCATTCAAATACTTTTTTTGTTCTAACGGAGTTATGCTGTGGACAAAATTTAAAGTTGAAATTCTGTACCCAGAAACCACACGCAGCCATCCATACCCCTCACCACAGCTAGGCTATCTCCCACCATATATTTGGACCAATCACATAGACCTCTCAGCATTGCTAGGCTGCCTCCCACCATAAACTGGGACCAATCACATATGATGTTAGCTGGTGTTCGCATGTGCCGTGTTCACCGAGCTGGAAAAAGTGGCCTGCACAGCGGCTCACAAATACCCCATAAATACCGGACCATCTGTGTTTTATCCGGGTCAGCTGTTGGTGTGAAAAGGAAGGGGTATCTGTGAGCCGGTTAAAGGGTTTAAACATTTGGAGAAGTCGTTTTTCTTTGTTGGTTATTTGTATTCATTTTTATAAGGAAAATAGTTTTATTTTGTCTTGTAGGAAATTTGTTTTAGATGGGAGGATTGATCAAATATAATTAAGAAGTGACACTTGAAATGGTGTCCTTCCTTGGGTTTTTTCCTTGCAGGGAGCTAAAGTATGGCATCCCGGTGACGGATGAGAGTGGGAACCGGTTAGGAGAATCCCCAAACGCTGCCAAACAAGCCATTGCACAGGTGGTGGTGTCTCGTATTGGCATGGCTGTGCCAGCTATGGGTAAGGATGGACAGATTGCAGTAATCATTTCCGAAAACATACAAGGAAGCCTTATACATTTATGTTCCATTCCATTTTTCCTATAATCAGACACAGACCATACTTTTTATTATTTGTCTGGTTTCCATTGGCTTAATAATTATTCATTTGAACATTGATCCTGACTCATCCCTTTTTTGGAATCAAGATTGATTTCATTGTTCAGCATGAAGGATGAAACGTAGACCATAGTTTCTCTGTCTGTCCACAGCTATCCCTCCAGTCATTATGAACGCACTGGAAAAAAAAGCTTTCATGAAGGTAATCCTGACTGCAAGAGACACATGGTTATCATAAGTGTCACACCCTGCATGACGCACGTCTTTTAATGGTTCTTCAGTAAATGTCTTTGGTGGAACTGCAGAGCTGGGATGACAGGGTGACATTATGTTACATCTCTGCAGAGCTGCATTGTAAAAAAAAAAAAAAATATGAATCACTGGAAATGTACAGAATCGTTAGAAAAACACCATAACAATTTGAAAGAGTTGTAAACAATAAATTCCAATCAGATCAGCTTGTTCACCTGAATATTTGTCTGTTCACCCTTCAGCGTTTCCCAGTACTCAATGCACCAGTCCAGGTGGGGCTGGTTGGCTTATGGTAAGCTCATTTTAGAACCAGCTAAATATTACACCATTTTACAGTTCCGTATATTTAATAAAGAAAATGCGGCTAGTTTATGTGGATTAATCCTATCGTAAAAGCTGCTGTAATGTTGCAATGCATGCATGTTGTATTTACTTGTGCTTGGGGCTAATTTGCGCCTGAAAATTATATTGTTCAATTAAAAAAGGTTGCAGTTCTCAAACTTTTACAGTCACAGTTTTTGACCTAATATGTTTTTCTCTTGCTGCTTCAGTCTAGTGTTTGCCACTCCACTCTGCTGCGCCTTGTTTCCACAAAAGAGGTAAATTCAGCTTCAAGTTTCATATACCATCTAATTTTCAGTGTGCAGCTCCATTATAATCTTCCTTACTAGTGCCAATATAAATACAAATTATATCTAAAATGTAAACTATTTTTGATGTATAAAATCTTTAATAGCTTTGCAAGATCATTTTTTACAGTTGTCAGAAAATAAAGTGTCTCCAAGTTTCTCATGTTGTGACTCTCTCTCTTTCTCTCTTTCCCTCTGACGGCAGCTCTATGACTGTGAGCAGCCTGGAGGGCCACCTACAGGAGAGGATACAGCAGATCAGTCCTCAGACCACCACTGTATACTTCAACAAAGGCTTGTAGAGCAGCACACACTCCAAGGTTACCTGTTACTATACTGCTATGCGGGCACAACTCGAAAGGAAGCACATATGTATGCTCTTTTATTTTATTTACTTATCTACTATATATATATTGTTTTTTAGCTGCTTTAGATTACTTTGCTTCTAGTAAAATACAGATTGAGGCTGTACTTCTAGAAAAGGATGTTTCTCAATCCTTTGAATGTTTTTTCTTCCTTGGATCCTCAGTCTCCTTTACTTATTAATAATATATCCTCAATTCATTGCTCATAAAATCAAAGGACGATGATTGAATAATAAAATCTTTATTTTCAAGAAACCTTTAAATACCCGCCAGACAAGAAGTTGATTGACATACTGTATGTATTAATATACTGCAATTCTGGGAGATTAATCAAGACGAAGTCAGTCTGATTGTCAACTTTTAGATAGATTATACATTTTTTTGTTGTTAGCAAACTGGAAGATTTAAAGGGGAATAATGAGTATTTTGATATTTTGTTTAGTTTACCTTTACTGAAACATATGCAACCTTTCCCAGTGTGTCAGTTATTATATATATATATATATATATATATATATATATATATATATATATATATATATATATATATATATATATATATATATATATATGCACGCTACTGAGTAATGCAGATTATCTGTTGGAATACAATATGCATCACATCAAACATTCTGAATATCTGAAAGATAATGATAAATTAAAAAGCCCAAATTAGCTTATGTCTAGCAATAAGCTCACTGGTAATTTCTTGATACCGATATAATTTTCCCCTGTTTAAGCCTAAAGCAATTTGACCACATTTAATGTATGTAAGTCAGTCTCTATCTTTAGTGGAGCAAGTCTTTAATTTGTAATAGGTATTTGTGTTGCGTGGTAGTGGTGTCCTTGATGAAATTTGTAGAGTGTTATGTTCTAACTAAGGGATGTATTGCTATCAAAAAGCTGGTCTGGTTTTTATATCCTATTACCTTTTCCCCTTTATTGCATACCTTGTTCATTTAACCTCTAGTCTATAAAATATGTTATCCTAATGATAATACTTACACGATATGTAGTCCCAAAATAACTGTACAATTCAGGTAAAAACTAGCTCTGTGATGTCAGTATTTGGTTGTGTGTCTTGCTTATACTATGGAATTTATTGCTTATCAAAAGCTGCAGGACAACAATATACCTAGAACCGCTTTGTTTGGTATTTCATGGAGTGTAGCGTTACCTTAGTTACCTTAGTTTGAGCATTTATGATCAATCTTCAGTCAGAATATGTCCAGGTAATTGCTATTAACAGAGGAAACTGCCCAAGCTACTAGTGTAGTTAAATATATTTAGTAACTTGTTTGTAAACGTGTAAGAATTATATGTAAAAAAAAAAAAAAGGGGGGTATATACGGATTATATTACACATGAATATATTTATATAATATATAGATTTGCTGATCTATTCGATGTGCCACCATATGGTACTACATGATAATCAGTAAGAAAAAAATAGACTCATGACTGGGATGTTCGACTTAGCCTAGGGTGCTAAGCTACACCACGTTTTAGCCACGTCCATGCTGTTTTCCCCGACGTCAAGACCGCATGACTCCTCTCATGCATCTGTGACATGTCCAAAGGCAACGTACCCCATCAGTGAAGAGTAGCATTTGTAGTAAAAACAGGTTGGACCACTATGCATGAGTGTGTAACATGAGTCAAATGTGTCACTTTACGTTAAGACCAAGTATCTTCTATCAAGCCTCTTCTATCTTTCAATAGAAACTAAAGTATCTTCCTAAGAAAATTGGATGTTGGATTATGTTATTTGTTTCAAGGAAATTATCAAGATAATTTTTGCTTGTTCCATTGGCATTCATTTTGCTTGTTTGTTTGTGTTAATTGCAAAATTATCAAATTATCTTGATAATTTCATAATCCAACATTCAACATTCTTAGGAAGATAGTTTAGTTTATATTAAGAAATATTAGATATATTGGCTTGATACAAGATATTTGGTCTTGTTTAGATTTCATTTTTTTGCCGTGTAAAATGTCAAGACTTGGCTCAAAATTGATCTAACATAATGAATGCCATGTTGAAATGAAATTGATCTTCAAAGAAGTTAGGATTGAATTTACAGATAGGCACTAGAGCTGTTATTTACAATTAAATGAAGGAACTAGGCCTGCTATTTACAATGAAATGAGTGCTTTACCTGGCCTAAAGTTTTTGAAAGTACTAGTTAAATAACAATGATTTGTCTGAAAGTAGTGGTATTAATCGTTCTTCATATTTGTTCACAAACCACATGTATCCACGTTATTCAAGTAGGTGCATGCATTATTCATCTACATTATTTCGTTGTTTAAACTCCATTACTACTACGATATGGACGTTTATTTTTCTATGAAGGCAGTTGTTATTGTAACCTCAAGACAAACAACTGTACTAATTCAAAATTCAACCATTGTTCCTTCACAAATCAACTGCTCGTCAATTATGCAATAATCAGACACGTCATCACACATTCATAGACATTTACAGGACATTTTAAGAGAAATCACTTAATTTGTCTTGTTTAACACAACCCCAATTGCTGCACAATATTATTTAAATACTATAAGGGGTTGACAGTTCCGCACCTACCAAGTAATTTTGTAGTTAGGCTCACTGAGAAGATGCAGAATATATTTGGTCTCTAAATCGTGCCTGGCTACAATATTTGGAACTTTTCAGTTCAATGTAGATGACCCTAGTACAGATATTTCTCTTACACGGGTGAGATTACTGCATATATTTTTGCTGTGGTAGAAACCAGCTTCTTTACGTTTTGCTTATTGAGTAGTTGGAGGGAACACATGTTCATGAAACAGTGAATGTATCAATAAATTGTGGTGGATAATGCCTCATGCAATCACGTGAGATTTACCATGCTTGTTACGAATTAATTATACCTGCAGCTTTTGTCATTTCCAACCTTTTACTTGCTCAAATAATCAATATATTTGTTACCAGGCCTTTGAGACGTGAAAATGTCCTAAAACATTCAGAACAAAACTAAGGGGTTGGACCAGGCTAAAGAAACGTTAAGTTGTTTTGCCAATTACAGCCCCAACTGTACAGCCAAAGACAGATATCGTATCAGTGGTAGGACGTGCAAAGCTTTACTTCCTAGACCTCCTAGTGAGTTGCATCATGTAATTACATTGTCATCTATTTATCTGAAGTTACACCTAAACTCCATTTTATGGGATTTGTCATGACAGCACCTTAAAGGCATAAATAAGACAATCCATTATATTGCTACTCCATGAATGTGTTAATTATTGTGAGTTTGTAATAATAAATATTAGTGTTAACTAATATATATATATATATATATATATATATATATATATACATGAATACACACACAAACAGATGTGCCCATGTATTTCTGACTGGTGCTCATTACTTGTTTTCTCCTCGTTGTACTGCATTTGGAAAATGTTACACAAACCTTGCCTGTATGTGAAATGTATATGGAGATACAGAATAAATTGTGATCAAAATGTTTGTCTCATGTCTGAAAATATTTTTAGTCACTATCATTGATTTACACCGCAGTGTTTACTGTACGTAGACACAGGTCTGGTTACTCTGCATAGATATATGAAATGCTGGGAGTGGGGATCATATAACAATATTAAACAGGTGTTACAAAGAACTATCATATATCCAGTTGCCCAAATTGTAACCACAGGCATAGATACATGAAATACAGTTTAAGCAGGTACCCTTTTCAGGAACCGGTTTATAAAAAAGGATTCAGTTGAATAATTTACTTGTTAGACGAATGTTTTGGTAACAAACAGGCTCCACTACTTGGGACAACAGACTTGCATGTTTTTGGGAAATAAAAGGTTAAGGTCACCAACCAGTTCTTTAAGGATGATAATCAAGATGCTAACTCACCCATAATGTTTTGTTAGTACTGGAATCTTTTTTTTTTAAATGTAGTGTTTTTCATATGCCTTTAACTAGCCCCACATCCAGCAAGACAAGAGACAAGGAAATAATCCTAACTGAGTCCAGCAGACTGAGAACAATCAGGTTTTTAGCATTTATTGTGGTTGAGCAAACTTGAACCAGATGCAAACACACCCACATGTTAACTTTGTCACATTTCATAGAAACCTTTCTTTAGGCAACGACCACCTGCCAACATGGCAGTGGCTGCAGAGACTGAGTGTGTTTGTGTATCAAACCTGCTCCCATCAGCTGAGTTTAGAGACAAGTCGTCATTAACACACACACAGACCACACTTAACCATCTGCCAGGCTAAAGGTGGACTAGAATGCCTAAGCAGGTGAAGTGCATTACAAGCTACTACATTAGCTAGCCCATGCACAGAGAAAGGATTGGCCAACATTGGTTTAAGTCAGTGAGTTTCCCATCAACTAGTCAGTAACCTTTGTTATTAATGCCTGAGTGATAACTAAAGTGTCCTTACAGTTAGTTTAAGGTATGACCTCAACATTAAAAAAGGTTGATACTAGTTACTAAACGTTAAATAAGAAACTTGCAGTCCTTTAACACAAAATGTAGGTATGAATTTCACTGAAAACTAAAACTGGTGCATATCATTAAACACCTCCAAGTAACAATTGCTGCGACTTCTGGTAATGCCAAAGAAGAAGTACTTTTGCTTTGGCTTTACATTTTTAAATCAGTCAATATAATAATAGCTTGTTTGTGTGGTTACTTAACTACCAAGAAGTACACAAGAGTGTTATAACAGGCCAATAATAAATAAGTAGCTAATCACCTGAGTAATCTAAAACATTCACATTATCATTTAAAAATGTTCCGCCAGACAAATATGCTATTCATTCAGTGTGTTCTACTAAAGTTTGAGTGAACAACAAAAATACAGCCAACATATCTAAGAATAAATGTGTTTCAGGCAATTCTCACCAGTTTCAATCTATTTTGTTCTAAAATCACAGTTTTGTTCTATTTGTTTCCATGCTAAAATGCAACAACAAAGAATACAACAAAAGTAGCTTCAGGTAATTGAAAAAAATCAAATCTACTTCTCTGGCACGATATTCTCAACAGCTTTTAAAACCTCGGCATTCTCAACTTTATTTCCAAACTCTTTTTCTCTGTGCTCCAGAAGAATTCCCTGCAAACAAAAAGGCAATATCCTTATTTCATCATAGGGCTTAATCTGTACAATACATTTATAAAGGATACCTTGTCTTCAGGTCTTATCATTTATGTGGCACACACATTGCTGACAAACAATTCAAGAGGACTAGTATGTGATACGTCTTATTCACTCTACCTGGTTTCCTGCTCCAATGACAAACACCCCTCCAAGGATGAAACCCTCGCCGTTCATGTTGCCCTCATAACCTCCCCTCCAGGCCCGCATGAAGTTTCGCCAGACTCCTAGGCGGATGAAACCCAGCCCCCCCATCTTCCTCACCAGGGGCCCATAGAAGTGTTGCTGCATAGACACAAGTCACGCAGGCAGTAAATAACAGTGTCACGATTGCAAAGTGAAATGTGAGCTACATATTTACGTTCACCATAGCTTTGTCAGTTCTAAAGTCAATAGGAATGTTTAAACTCACTTTAAAGGGGTTTATCATCAAGCCAAAAAGCTTCAAATAAAATATGTTTGAATTCATCAACAGGCTGGGTTCCATTTGGGAAATATTACTGTGTCCATGTAAAGACAACCCAAAGACTAAGAAGCATGGAGTGAATGGTTTAGATTAGAGTGGATGTGGTGTTACGCAACATTACCTTCTCATCCACGTAGATGTCCCCAGCAAAGTGAAGTCTGAAGTCCTGGATCTCGGTGCCAATGTTCTCCTTCACCACGGCAACCAGAGGGACTCCATTCTCTTCCAGCTGGGACTTCAGAGAGGACAGCTCAGAAGCCTCCTGAATGGAGGACCAAGGATCCAACCATTAGGACGTCATTTAGTATTTGGCATTGTAGCGTTTGATGACGGCGTCACATCGTCATGTTCACATGTTGTGTCACTTCATGATGGTTAAACAGTTAAAGATAGAAACACAGTTAGAATTTCCCTTAGATTTCATTGGCATTAAAGCTAGCTTATTGCAAGACTCCCCGGGCTGAGCTAGGCTAAAGAATTTCCAAACTAATAGGAAACTAAACTGAATTGTTGCCGTTACAAATAAATGTAGAGTAGGGATGTTCCTAACGACTCATTTCCCTGATGTATGGACATTTTTACTTCGACTAGTCTAAAAGTAAGAACATACTCAACATTTCATCAATAAGGTTAAACATTGGCCGAAACAACACTGCGTTGGTGTGATGCACCCCCACAACAGCCACCATCTAAGTCACGTGTTCATTAATGCACCCCCACAACAGCCACCATCTACGTCACGTGTGTTCATTGATGCACCCCCACAATAGCCACTGTCCCCATCAAGACCTCCAAAGATATTAACCATGGTAACTGTCTGCAGGAAATGATCAATGGATTCTTGGATTCAGCAGTGCTAACAGAACACTTTGATCTTATGATCGTTGTACAGTAGGAGAAACAATGAAAGTCCCTTTCATCAGGCATGTCTTCAACAGTGACCCTTGGCTGTCCATTGACTGAGTTAAGGGTATCAAACACATCAATACCAATCAAGCTGGCTCTCCCTCTTGTGGAGGAGATCTTGTATGGAGCAGTGTGCAGTGACCTACTTAAAACATTCATGCAGTTTGTGAGTTGCCAAGATCAAGGGCTAAAGGAATACAATGACAGAATCTAATTTTAGTATTGGGGTCCGGGGCCATTACCCCGTGAAAAACAAAAGAAGAATTCAACTCTGTAAGATTTTGATTTTAGTATGAGCATCTGTATGATGAACGAGAGGGGAAAACATGGGTTTAGATCTTCAGTAGGCTACAATTGAATAGAATGCACAGTCAGGCAGCAGAGCATGTATGATGAACTAGGATAGTTCTGCCTAAGATAGAACGCTGTCTAGTCCCAATATGATTAGCTAATGCAATGAAACCTTTTTATTTATTATTATTATTATTATTATTATTATTATTATTATTATTATTTTAAAGGAAACCGATTATTGAACATGAATATGTTCTCTCTATTTCGGAAGAGCTGGATGGTGGTGTGTCTAGATTTTGTGGAGGACGGACATTTGCTGGCCCTGACACCGAGGCAGTAAATCCTTTCTCCATGTTTGATAGATGTGCTGGGGTTAATAGTGGAAGCAGCGCGCACTGGCCTGGGTTTAGGGGGCAGGTTTTTTTATGAGCCACCTATCAAGGCATTAGGCCCTTTGGTGTTGCACTGCCAGCGCCTTGGACGCTGCACTCTTCAAAGCTCTTTGAGCCTTGAGGGTTGATGAATTTATGATCTGTCGTATTGTGTCTTGATGGTCCACAAATCCCATTTGAATTGCCTGTGATAAAAGCAACAGTGTTTCCTGCGTCTGTCCATTGCCTTGTATTCCTGATGCGCAAAAGCTATCACCTCATCCAAATCAGTGTTATTTCCTTCTTCTGAATAGGCCCAATTCACAGCAATGTCTCTTCAAAGTCCTGACGCTAATGATAATATGGCAATTCAGAGCTAAAATCAGGAGTATTTTCATATTGCTAAATCCGATTGCAAAGTATAATTTCATTAAGCTGCATGCCTAATGGCAGCTGGCGGCGTCTATGGTGTGATGAAGTTAATCCAGTCTTGCAAAGTGAAGTGATTTAATTCCTTGACAAGAAAATACTATTCCAAGATTTTTTTTTTCATAAAGTGTATGACTTTTTAATATCCGAGTTTCAGAAAGCCTTCATAGAAAGGCACAAGTTACCTCTCTGCACAAAAATCATCCAGGCCGTCGTACCGCCATGATCACAGCCCCATTCTTCTCCCAAATAGACCTGGCCTTAATGATCTTCTCTTCTACATGAAAACACAGTAAGCATTAACAAACAATTATCAATAATCCCATTAACTGTCAACACAAAGTCCTGTGGAGACTGAGTTCAATTCAAGGGATGTTTAACCTAAGGGATCTGATAACCTAAACTGTATTAATGTGGAAATGTAATTATATCTACAATGAAAAAACGAACTGCTCTTTTAAATATATCGTTTTTTTTTTTTACCTAAAATAGCTAGTGGTATATTTTAAGCTTTAACAAATTATCTTTAAAGCTACTCTTCGTAACTTTCTGTAGGAGGTGAATTTGGCCCCTCCCCCCTACCGTTTGCTTGGTGTAATAATTTTCCCTGTCGCAAAGATGTGCATTTGTTAGCATTGTGCATTTGCATAAGCTAGCATGATCAACGACAATAAGCCGCCAAAATAAATATCTTCCTGATTTAGTGACGCACTGCCTTGTGCCATAAAGTAATTCGTCACAGTTTCACGGGAGATCAAAACAAGGCAAAAAAGGACTAATATGGACTATCAGCTGAGATGTATAATACTATGGTTAGTAGGAAAGACAAACGTTTGGATTGATGAAAATGTACGTAATGAAATGATATATTTTCTACACATTTTAATGACTGATGGTAAGCTGTTGTACTGTATGAACAGGAACATGTACAATGGGCTGGTCATTTCTTGATCTAAATGCCAACTAGTGGAGGAGTACGCTTTGGGCAGTTTCACAATGACGGACATTTATATCTCGAAATTCCCAGTCCATCGTACATTTTCCTTTCATGTGTTAAACCTTTTAATTGAACCATATTTCTAGAATAAACAGTTTGCAACTTATGGTGGTGACACAGGAAGCTAGGTGGAAAACTTGGTCTAAGAAGCCGTCTCACCTCCTTGTGTGGTGCGCAGGTCAGCATCCTCCAGGTGTTCCAGCGATGCTTGGACCGTTTTCGGCAGACACAGGTCCGTGTTGGCCAGGAAGATGCCAGCTAACGCGGCCCCGACTGCCCCGAGACCCAGTGACCACATCCCCATATCCAACTGCTCCCCCTCCACACTGCAGGATACAACTGCAACATAAAAAGGCATGCAGTATTTAAGATAGGCCACAACATAGAACCCAAAAGATTCCTAATATAAAAGAAATGTCCCTGTTCATTCTCTGTTCACTTGCACTGTTCTGAAAAAACCCCGCTAATATGACCAATTGCGGATCCTTTGCGTGGGTACAAAAGTAGGCAACTCAACAACCACTAGAGAATAGAAAGGATCTGACAAATATATGTCTATTACAGAACATTGTACCCAGTCTGCCCCGAATTAAAAGACTCAGACCAACAAAATGTTGGTCATATGGAGAAATATACATTGGATATTTGTATCCATTTAGACAGTTTCAAAATGTTACTCAGCGCAATTTTCTCCAGCTGCTGATTCACATCTCTAAATGAATTCATTTCGCTTTCATTGCATTGCTACACCTCTCTGAAAATCCACAGCAGGTTTAACTAGTTACCTTGCAGTGACAGAAGGTTGGCTCTCGTCAAGGCAACGGGCAAACAGTTAAAGGGGAATTTTACCCTAAAACAACAACAAATTCATTATTTTCCTCTTATTATAAACAACTGGACAAGTGAGAGAAGTTTCATAATGGTGTTCTATATTCCAATCACTGATAAAGCACATTCTGAGAAAGCAAATTGTATTGTTTGGATTTGAGATCCTTAAAATACATAAGGAAGATTTGACATTTAAATAACGCAGCTTTGGAATTTTTTGGAAGGAGTATTTAGTCACTTTTGGGAGCCATGCTAGCGGTTACCTCGAGCTTACTGCTTTCGCTAGGCTACTTTTATGACTACCACGTAACTAACGCAATACTGGACATACCGTCATGAAATGTATATCAATCATCTCGTCTGACTAGGGGTAAGTTTGGGCATTTCCCAAAACATTGAACTATCACTTTAAGTTCTGCACGTTCTATGGACGTCGTCATTTCAGCTGGTTTAGACGGCATTATCACAGTATGACGTGTGTTGGTAGGCTATGCCTTGCTAGACACAAATGTACTAGGTTATACTTAGAGTACCACTCCAACTGCATTTTGATGAATTAACTAATGCATAATCAACCTATCGTAAAACCAACGCACTTGGAAATGAGATTAAGACATGGGTGTAATCGTATATCATAATTCAGCTAACGTTAGTTGAGTGCTAACATACTAGTTTATGGTTTACCAGACACTGGCAAAGAAACAAGCATTCTGGTACTAACGTTGTGCTATCTTCTAAAATTCAGTTAGTGTGGTGTTAAATGAGAAGTCAGCCTAGTCAGGTAGTAGTAATGTTAACAACTTGTCAAAAGACAGTAGAAAAAAAGTATAGATACAATTCTACTCACATGGGGGACTCGAGTGACTTGCACTTGCAGGGTTAAGCGTCTCTGCAAACTGTTATCTACAGTTACGTGAGTACGGTGAAACATTGGTCACATTAGCGGTGTGACGTAATCTCACGTTAGCCTTCAAAATAAGAGTTCCACCTAGTACCACCAAAATACAAATGAATAATGAATGAAGTGTTATAGATCATTTAAAACTGAATAATGCTGTAATTGGCCTAGAAAACTTCAAAATAAAATAATTCTCGGTATTTTTGTATGTAGTTTAGTCCATTTTAATAGACCCCTTTTAGAAATCTAAAATAATAAAGTTGACTTTGTCTAAGTATTTGGTTTCATAAATTTAAAAGACACATTTTCCCAATTGATCTCATAAGGCTGGATTTTAAAGGTCAACTGATTATCTGAACAACTTTAACCTCTTTTCTATATTTGGGTTGAGAACAGATATATCAATGGAGTTTTCAAGTGGGAACCTTCCATCCCGGATGTTTTGTTAATTTGAGCCCACGACACCTCCAGAATGATCAATGAGCCATGACGTCTCAGAGCCACCTCCCTCTAATCCGCTCTCTGCACTGTCAGATAATCAATAGTCGCTATTCCAACTGCTGATTTGAAACTCCCAGACAGTTGAAAGATTAATCTTACAATGTAAACCTAATGTCAATATCAAATATGAAACTTGGGCCCCGTAATGCAGACTCCAAGTGCTGCAAACCTAAAGTCAATGTGAAACATGACAACTTGGGGCCCATAATGCAGACTCCAAGTGTTGATTCATTTTACAGTGTAAACCTACTGTAGCTTCATGACTGATATGATCATCTAGCAGAGGGCACTGATAACCACCTTTAAACTTACCTTTATACCAGTCTTACGATGCAAGCACTTTCTTAGTTTTTTTTGCCATTATGTTCTTTATTTTTACACACATATTGGATCCTTTCTTTTTAGTCACAGCCACTGGCTACTTCTTTCTGACACAGCTTTTATAGTTTGTCACAGATCCTGATTTCCTTAAGGTTGTTCATTTTGTCACAAATCCACGGCATCCAACTTCCACAGGACACACCTTTGCTCTGCAGCCTCGCTAAAAGGCCAGTCCCCCGCAGCAGCCTGGGTTTGATTCCGATCTGGGCCCTGCGCTGTATGTCATCCTCTCTCTCTCTCTCTCTCTCTCTCTCACCTTTCCTGTCCATCCACTGTCCTGTCTATAAAATAAAGCAAAAATGCCTCCAAATAGCATCTTTAAAAAAAAATCACCTCACCCTCAACCGCTTGAGCAAATTTGTGTAAATAAGTAATTAAGACAAAGATATGGTTTTCCTGAAGCAACTGTCTTGATTTTAGGTTAAGAAAGGGTTAAAAGCAATTTATACTCAAATTAAAGAAATTCTGAGAATTATATATTTTATATTTGAAAGTTTCTATACCAATTACAGTGAAACTTACAAGTGATCTTCATAACACTTCATTGTCAGCTTGGTTTTAGTACTTTGGTTTTACTTTTCTGGTACTAACCATTGACAGTATGTATGAGTGGACGAAGTGATCGTGAGGTTACCCATTGCTCTGTGGACCAGCGTTTTGATGCCTCGAGTTTGGCATTATGAAAATTGCCATGTTGGTTTCATAGGCCATCGGCATCTTTTTTTTCTAAACCACAACTGACAACATTGACCATACTTGGACTAGAGGGTGGGGCTGGGGAAGAGCTGGGAGGAGCGATGGGTGGAGCCCGTTCATACGTCTCTATCCCGATTGAGTATCACAAGGTAGCCACACCTTAAAGTATACCCTGCTTTATCGTGTATTTCACTCTAAATGGGACCATCATTTACAAAATAAACATCATGCTGTATTGAAAAAGACTTGAAACTAGCGATTGAGACCATAAACTCGCAAGGAAAATGTTTACTGATGTAATAGTGAGAAGTAGGGTCATTTTCTCATAGACTTCCATACAATCGCATTGGAACCCAAGGGTGAAGTTCCGGCTCTGTAGTAGTAGGCAATTTAGAACACAGCCATTGTCTACTGTTATCTATCTAAACAGATTCAGCGCAGGCGTGGTAGTGCAGGAAAACTTATCGCACAAAATAAAGCAGATGATTAACTTTGGTCAAGAGGACGTAAACATAATTGAAGAGATGCATTCTTTTTATTGGACGTAAATTACTTACCAAAGTGTTAAAAAAACCAGAACGTAAACTGTCTTCATTTAACATTATTCTGTAAGGCTTGGCTACAGCATAAACTGTAGCTGGTTGTGTTTTGCTCAAAACAGGACTTTTTTAAAATAGATAACTAAATGTTCCCCCTGCCTATCTTAATCTTTTTTAATAGGTTGAGTGTGTACACATCAGAGCTGTGCTCTTCACAGAGTTTGGACACAGATCCTCATAAAACACATACAACTTAAATAAAATGAACAAGACTGGTGAAACAGGAACCCTATAGTGAAAATTACAATCTAATACTAACACACACAAATATTAACAATAATCACTAACAAGTATCATCATGCAACAATTTCAAATGGTTTAAATGTTGGACACATTGGCTATTTTAAATGAAAACTTAAGATGGATAATTATGTCAAGCAAATCAATTATTTTCTGTTTCAGAGTATAGCACATTACACCGAATTAGTAATTATCATACTGTGTGTAGTTGAATGGGTGGGAAAACATTCCTGACTAATGATGCCTTGTTAAGCTTTCTAATGCTTTCAGAAAGAAAATCTGTAAAAAACCCGCCACATAGCTTATAGTCCTGAACATGCCTGATATTATACTATTTACGAAAACAAGCACTCCATTCACAAAACTATTTCAGAGGCATAAAGTCCTCTTGAATCTTACGAACTGATCTGAGCACGGCCAACAAGTTGACTTTGTCCCCAAACTCCTTTTCACGGTGCTCCAGTAAAATACCCTGGGGAGGAGTAATCGTATAAATATTCTTAAATATGAATACAATATTCTTTGATTGATTCTTCAATTTGATTTAACATGGCCTGGAAAAGTGGATATTTAAAAACACATTTAATGCTACTATTGGTAACTTTTTTTGTATTCATATATTATCAATATATTTTCTCTGATTGCACAATATAATGACTATAGGAGAATAGTAATATCGCGGTCCATATCAGTCCTCTTGAAGTATTCAATGTTAATTTTGTCTGCCACGGGGTACGACCTCCTGCGAAACTGTGACAAATTGTTTTACGGCTCAAGGAAGTGCATCTCTAAATCAGGGAGACATAATATATATTTTGGCGGCTGATCGTGCTAGCAAATGCAAATGCCCAATGCATTCATATACACGTCTTCTTTGCGACAAATAATTACACAAAGCAAATGGTAGGGGGCGCCAAAATCACCTCCTACCAAAAGTTACAAATAGTAGCTTTAAACACTATTTTTTTTATAAATGTAGTCCTACCATACCTGGTGTTTTGTTCCAATAACAAAAACTCCCCCCAGGACTAGTCCTTCACCCTTGAGGTTGCCCGTGAACCCCCTTCTGTAGGCCCGTATCAAACTCCTCCAAACCCCAATGCGCAGAATCATGGAGAAGAACATCCAGCGCTCCTGGGGACCGTAGAAATTTCTCTGATAGGGTAGAGAATCAAATTAATGACATTGTGTTCAACGTCCCTTAAATTATAGGTGAGATTTTAAAAGAACACAAGAAGAAAAAAATGAACTAACCTTCTGATCAACATAGACTTTCCCAGTGAAGAACTTTTTGAAGCAGCCCAGTTCCTGGCCGAGGTTCTCTTTGACCACGGCAAAGAGAGGAACCCCCAGATCCTGCAGCTGGGACTTCAGAGAGGACAGCTCAGCAGCTTCCTATGAGGAGAGAAGAAGAACAAATGGTGGATGTCGGGAAAGTTGTGCAAATAGAATTAGAGTGTAAGGGGACAGAATGGCACAGAAGAGAGATTAGAAAATGAGAGAGGGCATGCTCTATATAAGTATAATTCAAGCATTTAGTATTATGAAGATAAAGGTCAAGTTGGTAAATGAAAGTGCACTTATCAAGGGACTAGTCAAAGGAACCTAAATAATGATTTTCTGATTAAATTAAGTGTTTTGTGTGAATGTTATGATAAATGTTGTTTCGATGAAATTTTGATACTGTTTACCTCTCTGCACAACAGTCATCCAGGTCGTCGTACAACCATGACAACTGCTCCTGTCTTTTCCCACAATGCCTTGGCCTTGTATGTCTCATGAACTGAGACAGACGTAGAAGAAATGAGAAAACCTTTAAGACACGCTTGAACTTGGTTGCTATTATTCCATTGCAATACAACATCATATTATTCATTAATATTATTCCTGTGGATAATGGATCATAATGGATATTATAACACCGTACCCTGGGTATATTGTAATGTTACATTCAAATCAATATTTCCACACTTTGATAACAAGAACAGAAAGACAGTGATGCTTTTATAGTGAAGAAATACAAATACCATCACATTATAATTGAAAGGATAGGAAAATACATTAACATTTACATAGAGAAGATAAACCAAGAGAATAACTTAACGTGTACAGCATATGCATTACCGGATTGAAAACAGAAACTGTCAGAATGGGTCTGTAAGTATGTATGTGTCAAGCATATCTAATTACTTACTGCCTCCAGTGCTCTTAAGATCTGTGTCTTCTAGCACCTCCAGGTTGGCCCATGAAGGTTTGGTGAGGAACCAGTCTGTGAAGGAACTGATTATTTCGGCTACGATTGTGCCCACCACCTTGAGGACCTGGGTCGCACTGACCATGGCCACCTCTGTAAAAGGAACAGCACTCCTCAATCAATATGCATGGTGGCGGCGGGTGGGGGGGTTTCAGGAAAGTATTTGTGAAGGCTAACATGGAAACCTCCGATGTACATTTATATTTAAATAAGAATGAGGCCATTTTCTTACAGGTACTTTCTATGAGATTGGGAAAATCTTTTATATCCTATGCATATCAAATTTGACTTTCATCTGGTTGTTAAGTTTGGACACCTGGGTTAACGGGTTTGGGTACAGAGATAGAACACTCTATTCTATCTATTTTTATTTCATGGGTTTGGGTTCATAGCTACAGCTCAGAGTGCTGTGCAGCAGGTATCATTACTGTGCTGTGCAGCAGGTAGCATTGTTCGGAGCTTACTTAGTTCGGAGTGTCTTAGTTCTTTTGTGAAGTTGACGGCTCTCGTTTGTGTTTAGCGTTTTATTAGTTACGTTGTTTTGTTGTACGCCTAGAGATTGTTTCATTAAAGACTCATCTGCGTCTCCATAATGGAATCATTACACATCTATGTGAAACTGACAGAGGAACCTACATTTATAATGCATTATTCCTCGGTTTTATGGTGAATACTACATAGTAATTTTTATTAATATTTGAAACTTTTTATATAAATATTTGTCAACTTTCTACCATGGCTTGGATATGGAAAGTAACTCGAATTATCCAACATTGGTGAAATTTGATACAAAAAG
>CM030184.1:4667458-4795048 GCA_017639675.1 Aplochiton taeniatus
AATTTGATACAAAAAGATAGGTACATAAAATATACTAAAACTAAGTAGCCAAAATATACCAAACAAAGTAAACAAGTAAGATGTGATGGATTCATTTAAAAAAATGTAATTGCGATGCTTAAGAATCGGTCATTCAAGGCGACAATCATTAGTCATGCAGGCTTGGGTATTGACTTGTTATGTTATTTGCTGCAGCAGATCATCAACATTCTTGGCTTAGTTTTCGCTGACCAGTGCCAGCTACGGCTCAAGACAAAGTATAATCTGTGCTTACTGCTTCTCTGGAAGTAAACTGGTGTTACTTTTTGGATTGACCGTACACTAATAGCTGAAAATTCTAATTCATAATGGTATTCTTTTTATGGTCTACTCTTTCTTGATGAGTAAAATTAATCAAGTAGTGTGTGGTATTGCCATTTTTAAAAGCACACTTGAGATTTTTCAACCAAATAGACTGAAACATAATATAGCATATTTCTTTCAGTTAGACTTAGCAACGGTATAAATTCTGGAAAACAAACAGGATAACAATGTCACACAATGTAAAAATAATTCAAAAGAGAAAATGAAAATGTTTAAAATCATATTTAGCTTTTGGTCATAGTATATGTGTTAAAAGTGAAGATTCATACTCACTCGTCTGTTTCTCCAAGCCTCTGATATGTAAAATCCCTCCCTCGGCTGTTTTTAACAATCCTTTTAAGCCTCTGAACTCCCAAAAGCCCAATCACAGTGAAAGCCCTTACATGACCGGAACTCCTGAACAAGTTATTTGTACCATAAAACAAGCCTCACATCAAACGCTGCTTCTCTAGACACCACCACAAGCATTCAACTAGGTTAAGGTTTATTTTAGGCATATATGCTATTCAATATTTATACATCTGTTATGAACAGTTTATACAGGAATAACAGTAAGAAGTAAATAATTGATTCATTCAAAATTTCATAAGATGATACAGTTCTTGACTTGAATTAAATTTCTTTATACAATTAAATTATAATTTAAACTTAAATCTGCAGCGACATAACATACAGTAACTAATGAAAATGTTTGCCTGCTTTAGTAACCAAGTTCTTAACTTTGGATCCTCTTTAAAAGAATTATCATTCTTTGTGCTCCACTAAGATCCCTGATTTAACTAGTCTTTCCATACACTTGCTAATATAACTTGTTTTGTTTGTTCCTTTAAGTTTGGCAATCAAAAAGTATACTTGCCCCCGGTGACAGGGCCTTAAACTAGCTGTGTGGACAAAAGAGACAGCTCGTCAAAATGCAACTGTCATTCACAAGCACCGACTTTAGAATTCCGTTCCCTGAGCCCTGAAGTATAGGGGTTCCTAATAGAATGTTCCATTGTAGAACTGGAGAGTGGGTGGATTTCATTTGACATCCCATTTTAATTTAATCATATATGGTTCGAAAACTGTTTGAAGAGTGTCTTATTAAATAAAATATAGTAATTCTCAGATCACTTAAAAAATGATTATGTTTTTCTCTATAAATGTAATTATTAATTAAACTTTGCTTATGTCTGCTCATCAACATATTTGCCTGTCTCACCTGTCCCCAAAACCGTCACTGCCTGGCACACACACACAACCATGTACAGTACTGAAGTAAGTGTATGTTGACATGCAATTGACCATAGTTACTGCCCTGCCCATTGGTTTGGAGGTCAATACGCACTTAATAATCTTGGTCGAGGAGGTAGCACAGGGAAGGATAGAAGGATTCCAGGCCAGCACAAAGGATAGGACAGCTGAGGAAATTGCTAGCAGATGTCTGCTAAGAATTGAGAGTCTAATTGAAGATTACCGACAAAACCAGCTAAAGTACTCTGGTCCAACACAAAGTAATCTGTGTACTTTGTAGAGCTAATGGTTCTGTGCAACGAGGTGGTAAATGACTCATACAAAAGTAAGAATGTATTGCAAATTAGCAGCTGACGCAGAACAGCCAGGCCTCAGAACAAATGTGTGTGTTGTGGAAGGGAATAGGGGTCTGCGGCAAGGATTTGAGCCAGATCATAAACGTTGTTAAACACAACAGAAAGATGCAGCCAGTGGCTAACAAGGAAATTGAATCTGGGCGTATAACTAAGGATGTTTGTGCTGGGAATCAAAAGGACATTTTGCTACTGAGTGGGCTGTTACAAGCCAACAGTAATTGAGTAGGGAAGGATAACAAATACAATGGTAAGTTTCCTTCTGCGCTGGGTAGGCAAGAATGCCAGCAGGAATAGAAAAGAGAAAGATAGAGTTGGGAAAGATAGCACAGGTAAGTTTCTTGCGGAGTTGGCTGGTTGAAGAGCGACTGCAGGACTAGAACAGGGAGAGATCATTTCAGGATTAATAGGGTGATATTCCTCCTGAGTGGCTGATTAAATGTCAGCAGCAAGAATGTCATGAAGGAAAAACCTTCCTGTGGTTTGTTATTATCAAGCCAGCAGGAATAGAGTAGGGAAAGATATCACGCAGTTTTTTTTAAACCGTTTTATTTCAATTATAGATCTGGCTGTGCCAAGGGAGGATATCAAGTGGAGTGGTTCAAATAAGTCAGGGAGATTACTGGAGATGTCGTGGGCTCAATTCAACAAAACATCCGGGGATGAAGGTGCCCAGTTGAAAACCCCAAAACCTTTCTAAATATGGTCTCTAAGGTACTTATTCTTGGATTCTGGCATTATTTTAAAAACACCATAAGCTGTGTATTTTGAAAATGTAATCAAGGAATTTCAGCATTATCGGGTTACCCTATGGCATGACAGATTAGTCCTTAATTCCAGAACTTTCGATTAGTATAGTATATGCACTAGGTGTTTTACCATCTCGTTGATTTGGATCAACTGCATAATTGAACAATTTATTCCCTAAGAGTTTATGTCTATGGTTTATTGACTGACCAACATTTCTCAGTTATCAGAAAACAAAATGTAATACCCTTTATAAATTGTATCAAAATGCATGTATGAACAATGTCAATGCAATATCAAATCAGAAATCAATAATAATTGGATCTAAAACTATCTCAGACATATACAGAATAATGTCCTTTCATTTTATAACAATGGACTGTAAACTTAGCAATATAATGTCCATATTGTTTTCTTAAGAACAGGGGTCTCATTTATAAAAGTAGGATTCACGTCAAAAGATCAAAATATAAAAATATTCTGATCTATCAAACAGTGTGTATGTGTAACGATTGTGATTCGCTGGGTTCTGGCTTTTTGACCCCCGTGCTAGGGACAACTCAGCTTCCTCCTCCCCTGGTCGCCACTACCTGGGATCAAACCAGGGGTCTTACTGTGTATCCCCTGCACGGGGTGAGTGTCCTTAACCACTCGGACGGGGGAAAAGGCACCTCTCCACACGACCAAGCGATCAAATGTATACTGATGATGGCAAGTTTATATTGGTCGGTGTCTGTTACATATGCACGTCCCCCACGACGGTTTCCATTTTATAAATCAGATACAACTCCAAATTTGGCGCACGGGAGCGAGCGTCTTTTCCCCGTCTTTTAACACCAACAGTTGCCTATAAATGGCGGGTGTAGTTTTGTGCTCATCTCTCGAATCCCAGCATAGGATGGATCCACACAATCCAGAACTCAAAAATAAGTTGCTTATTGTCAGATCTGAAGTACAAGCATTTGTTCACGAGGAGACGCTTTTGTGCGTTTCCTATTATGTTGGCATTCTTTTCAATCAGGGGAGAAAGCCAGTAAAATGTTTGCATGCCAACTTCAATAACTGGAAAATAAGCAGTCAGTCTCAGCCATTAGAGATGAATTAAAGTCCATAAATCTTGCCTTTAAAGAGTAATATGTATTACATTATAAACATCTGTATATAGCTTGAATAAAAATGAAATGAAAATGAATACATGTTTTTATTTTTACGATGTTTTCAAATATGAGGTAGGCCTGCTGTTGGATTTCATGAATTAAGCTGAGTGGAACGTGCACCCGTCAATTTCCGTCATATTGGATTTTATGAAAAAAAATTCACAGGCCACATTTTCTTGAAATCTTCACCAAAATTGGCACAGATGATCTTCAGACCAAACCTCAAAAAGTTGTCATATGGATTTTGGATTTCCGAAAGCCTCAATCAAACCAATGAAAAACTTGCATCCCATAGCTGGCCGGGCGAATATCAGCCCACACTTGCAGTCGTGCATGTGTGAACCCAGTATCAGGATCTGGCTCACTGAAAAGAAAAGAAATTCCCCTCACTAGCACACTGATATGATAAGTGAAAAGCAGTTGCACAGCAGTCTGCTGTAAAAGTTTGGCATACAGTTGTACCTTCACGTACAGTGGGGCCAAAAAGTATTTAGTCAGCCACTGATTGTGCAAGTTCTCCTACTTAGAAAGATGAGAGAGCTCTGTCATTTTCATCATAGGTACACTTCAACTATGAGAGACAAAAATGAGAAAAAAAATCCAGGAAATCACATTGTAGGATTTTTAAAGAATTTATTTGTAAATGATGGTGGAAAATAAGTATTTGGTCAATAACAAAAGTTCAACTCAATACTTTGTAACATAACTTTTGTTGGCAATGACAGAGGTCAAACGTTTCCTGTAAGTCTTCACCAGGTTTGCACACACTGTAGCTGGTATTTTGGCCCATTCCTCCATGCAGATCTCCTCTAGAGCAGTCATGTTTTGGGGCTGTTGCTGGGCAACACGGACTTTCAACTCCCTCCACAAATGTTCTATGGGGTTGAGGTCTGGAGACTGGCTAGGCCACTCCAGGACCTTGAAATGCTTTTTACGGAGCCACTCCTTCGTTGCCCGAGCGGTGTGTTTGGGATCATTGTCATGCTGGAAGACCCAGCCACGTTCCATCTTCAATGCTCTCACTGATGGAAGGAGGTTTTGGCTTAAAATCTCACGATACATGGCCCCGTTCATTCTTCCCTTAACACGGATCAGTCGTCCTGTCCCCTTTGCAGTAAAACAGCCCCAAAGCATGATGTTTCCACCCCCATGCTTCACAGTAGGTATGGTGTTCTTGGGATGCAACTCAGCATTCTTCTTCCTCCAAACACGACGAGGGGAGTTTTTACCAAAAAGTTATATTTTGGTTTCATCTGACCACATGATATTCTCCCAATCCTCTTCTGGATCATCCATATGCTCTCTGGCAAACTTCAGACGGGCCTGGACATGTACTGGCTTAAGCAGGGGGACACGCCTGGCACTGCAGGATTTGAGTCCCTCTCCGCGTAGTATGTTACTGATGGTAGCCTTTGTTACTTTGGTCCCAGCTCTCTGCAGGTCATTCATCAGGTCCCTCCGTATAGTTCTGGGATTTTTGCTCACCGTTCTCATGATCATTTTGACCCCACGGGATGAGATCTTGCGTGGGGCCCCAGATCGAGGGAGATTATCAATGGTCTTGTATGTCTTCCATTTTCTTACAATTGCTCCCACAGTTGATCTATTCACACCAACCTGCTTGCCTATTGCAGATTCACTTTTCCCAGCCTGGTGCAGGTCTACAATTTTCTTCCTGGTGTCCTTCGACAGCTCTTTGGTCTTGGCCATGGTTGAGTTTGAAGTCTGACTGTTTGAGGCTGTGGACAGGTGTCTTTTATACAGATGACGAGGTCAAACAGGTTCCATTAATACAGGTAACGAGTGGAGGACAGAAGAGCTTCTTAAAGAAGAAGTTACAGGTCTGTGAGAGCCAGAAATCTTGCTTGTTTGTGGGTGACCAAATACTTATTTTCCACCATCATTTACAAATAAATTCTTTAAAAATCCTACAATTTGATTTCCTGGATTGTTTTTCTCATTTTTGTCTCTCATAGTTGAAGTGTACCTACGATGAAAATTACAGACCTCTCTCATCTTTCTAAGTAGGAGAACATGCACAATCAGTGGCTGACTAAATACTTTTTGGCCCCACTGTATGTGTTTATACCCAAATATGTGAATGCGTATTCAGTATACAGTATACACAAATACACATTCTAAACACAAATAGAAAAAGACAAAATATTGACTGTACTCAATTTCTTTCTCAAAACTACTGTGTTTTTATCCACACTTCTGTATGAACCATACAAAAAAAAAAAAAAATACAGTAAATATAACACATGTAGACCTTTTACTTTTTAAGTAAAAAGAACAAATAAACAAAAAATAAAGACATTAGGCTACATTCTGTCTTAAATTTGGGTTTGGCCACAGAGAGCTAACCTGTGGCCTATTTACAGTGCTCAAGCAACACATTTCAAAGTGAACAAATTATCAATAAGTGTTTACACACATTTGGACTTGGTGAAAGCAATCGGCAATTGAGTGTAACATTTTGAATGGCAGTGTTTTCCAAAAGAAACACAAGAGCTTTTCGTTTTTGGTGATGTGTCTAATGTGAAGAACTATTTTGTGTTTTCAAAAAGAGCGTTATACATTTTGAAACTGAGTGTAAAGCCAAGAATGTGCATGCAGTTTTGCTGGCCAGAGGCCTGAGGCCTGTACTATACGAAGCGTGGTAACAGGCTTCTCCAGGTAACTTCAGTGAAAACTTTGTGATGTTGGGTGGGACTTGCCGAGTAACCCATAATATGAAAGGTGGATACGTTTTACCAGATGTAGGGCCTATGTTGTCATGGCAATTTACGCTCTATCTCTAAACTTCTCTGAGCTATGTTTGTGGTTAATTCAATGTTACCCTTAACATGCAGCCATATAACGTGGCAGTACAGGAAATTGCCATTACATTTTCTGAATTGGACACAAATATAACTTTTTTGTTGGTTTGGTCAGTGAAGTTCCTAGGCACAGACCGAGGTCGACACGACAGTTAGTGTTGGGATTAAACCCTTTGTTCACACTCAGACACGCACACACACACACACACACACACACACACACACACACACACACACACACCCAAGCCGGTGCCGGTGCTGGTGTTGTTTGTTTGTTTGTTTTATTGTTGTTGTTGTTTCCTCCAGCCTGGTTCCTCCAGGATTCTCTCCAGTCAAGCCACCTACTGAAACAAACCGACACCCTTATGTGACCTTTAGCGTTCCTCCAACTAATCACCAGATGGAACTCACCTGTTGCAACCAGTGATCTGTCAGAGAAATGCTTCATCAGCCCCAACGGTCCTCCAGCGCCCTCTACCGGACGACCGCCAGCACAGCCCTCACAGTCTTTGAAGTAATTCAAGATGAATAGGCCTAATTCATTTGATAACATATAGGCTAAGTGTTCATTTCTATGGAGCTCTTTCTAATTCACAGTAAAGTGTGGGTTTTGTTACTATGCTTACTTGAAGAAATCCTTAACTTTATCCAGATTAATTAAAAAGTCTGCTATATGTTTTATATAATTTCAAACGCACTTTCCAGGGGTTTCAGATTGAGTCATTTTTAGAATTAAGTTAATCTTAACCCAATGGCATTACCTTCATAGGCTACAGGTAGACATCCTGTTTTAGGGGAAGGAGAACGTAATTCATTGACAGTGTATGGGTCAGTTTCAGAGATGTAGCCCATGTGTGGGTTATAATTGAACTATTCTAATTGTTTTCACATATTTGGATAGACTATTCCCCACGTCCTTACATCCCAATCATATTCCAAATAAAATAAGAGACCATAAGACAAAACAGAGCACATAGATGACATGCCAAGACCACTGTTCTTACAAATTTACTCTGTCAGCCATGTGCTGCCATGATGTAACCCGGGAAGTTACACCTGACATCACAAAGTTACTCCTGAAGTTACCTCGCTTTGTAGTACAGGCCTCCGGTTTAAAGATAAGGTAAATTAGTTAATGGAATGAGTGATTGTACCTCAAGAATAAGTGTTTAAGAAATTAGAAAAAAAAAGGTATTACAAAGACTGCCAAAATATCTTAAATGAAACTGCACATGTATGTCCAGTGATATGTCAAAGTTAACAACACCCAATCAAGAAAAAAATACAGATCGCACAAGCATGCCTCCAAACGGACAATTCTTATGAACTGGAAGGTCCGGAAATCGGAATGTTCTTGTACATGGATTGTGGATTTCCTGGATCTGCTGAACATGGAATGAGCAGCAGTCTCTCTACACGAATTGGATGTAGGACTTCCAGGGCTTTGGGAAATTATTGGAGGACAATTGCAATCGATTATTTGTTAAAATTGTGGCCCTATATTGTTATTGTTGTTTTTGGTCAACATTGATAAACTTAAGGTATTGAATATTGTAAGCTGACTATAAGTGTACATGGTAGGCTGTGCTCTTCCCTTAGTTTTCTTTATTTTTTTATTTAAATCTTCTGTAATTATGATCTTTCAATTGTGCTGCTAGTGTAGTTTGTGTGTGGATAAGTCAATTAAAAAAAAGAATTTAATAAAAATGAAGGGCACATATTGTCATCACACTCATCAGCTTTGTTCTTAAAGGAGAGTGTGTTTGGCTCTTACCCCTTGAAACCACTCACACACGAAACGTGTCCACATGCCCATAGAAATACAACCCCCCCCCCCCACACACACACACACACACACACACACCTACACACACACAACCGCCCACACACAACCGCCCACACACACACACACACACACACACATCAACAGCCCTGGATCCCTGGTGCATGACTTCTATGATGGGAGTGGTGGTTGGTCCTCCAATCAGTGCAAAAGATTTACACCCCCACCTACTGTTTGATGTACTCCCTATCTATTGGCTCAGGAACCACACTCCTCTCAACTGATTCTGGCCAATCAGGGACCTAGAACCACACTCCTCTCACCAGCTTCTGGCCAATCAGGAAGCTAGAACCCCACTCCTCTCAAAGCTTCTGGTCATCACAGAGCTAGAAGGGGAAAATGAATTGGACATTATAATTTGGTGGTTTTTCCGGAGGGGAATTCATAGAAGCAAATATCTTTGGTTATGGGCTTTGTGTTAAAAATGTTTTTAATAATAATAATACCTTAAGCACATACAGCAAGATGGCAAAGCACCGCTTATCAATAGCTAATCATATCACGAATCATACTAAAATGTGTAATGTTGTAAACTACACATTACCAGTTGTAAACAATAATCCGACACAAGCAACAATGCTGCAATTGTATAACACATGAAGTGGTTATCAAGGCTTCCCAGTATGTACTAAAATCTTTGTCTTAACAAACTAATGGAACAGGAAAATGTAAGCAAACCATTTAAATTGCATGTATAAGAATCATTGTACCAAGTTTCCTTAAGTCAATTGAACTACTAGTGTAGTTTATGGAGCTTAATGGTTTAAATGTACTTAAACTTATTCAGAATATGGTCTTATCCAGATGAACTGTTGGATGGAACTGGTTCTTTTCCACACATCATCGGAGGCCATGCTCCATATATAGAGGGGGAGCTGTCTGTCCGACCTTGAACCTGCATGGTCAAAGACAAACAGGCACATGCAGGTGTTAACAACCTTTCAAAAAACCCACAGGACGTTTCATTGATTTATCGGATCCTGATCAGTCGAGTTCTACTCTTGCTGAGTCTTGGGTAATCCAACATTGACCTAAAGGGCCTCCGCACATACGGATTGGTTTGATTGACAATGTACAACTGAGCAGTATAGCTTCTAGGTGATATGGGATTAGTTCGATAATCAAGGAACACATACACACAAAGAACTTTTCCCACATATATGTTAGCAAATAGCTGTGCACATTCCAAGGAATTCCTTGTCAAACACTATTACACCATCCCACACACCTGTCATTTTGAAGGTTCAGTTCAGAATTGTGTCATCCATTTCGGATCTATGTACATGGATGGTTATTTGTTTCATTTTTCCTTTGTACCAATAAATAAAAACAGTGAAATAGTCGGTATCCAATTGACCAATTCCTCCCTTCCACTTTACTAGCGACAGCCCAAAAGTCTTGTATCACGAGATGAACCCGCCAAACACCCAAATGCCATGGCAACTAGGACATGGCATAGAAAACAACCCCCCACTAACCTACTCATCTCTCCTTTACAGACAATGGGACATCCCTGACAGATTTGAATTGCTCCACTGGGAGAATCTAACAGGACAAATTGAGTTGGTTTATTGATTACACAAATTGTTATTACCAATACCTAGTGTAGTTTGTGTTGTATTTCAGCCCTGTGTACAATACATTCTCTGTTCCATTGTCTTGTACTGTTAATAATGAAGAAAGAATTTATGAGAAAGAAACCAGAGCTGAGCCTTTTTGTTATTCTTTTCTATGTTTTGTTTATAATCCCCACTGCGCTCTGCATTTTGGTCCCACCTGCAAGTCTCCTATGAAAATGATGTATGTAAACTTTAACTCCCCTTTATCTGTGTCTGCTCTCAGTGAACTTTTTTTCCTGATAACAGAATTTAAGGTCTGTAGAGAAACTGGTATGACTCAAATGGAACATGGTGTGAGAATGAAACCAGGGGGGCAGAGTTCTACAGCTTTGACAGTATGTGTTTTATGTTAAGGTGAATCCATGGTCATTTTATTTCAACACACTGCTACTTACACTTAGTCACATAAAAATGATGTTTGTCTCAGATAGCAAAGAAGCTTTCAATTTGTTCTCTAGGTTACTAGTAAAATATCATCAAATTGTAATTACAATTGTAATTATACATTGTCAACATGTAAACTCCAGGCACTACACATATATTTGACAAATCTATGCTAATCTTGTGATACAGTATGTATATTTATAATTAGATTGTGATACAGTATGTAAATATATAATTCTTAAAATATGTTTTTCCCTTTCAAATCTGCTTTAAAGGAATAGTATGGAAAGGAAGGAAGATAGTCTATCCACTCCTAAAACTTAAAATTCTCCTCTCATTTTTCTGTGCTCAGTAAACGTAAACTGAAAACAGACACAGTTAACGTGTGTATGTGTGTGGGGGGTTGTTCCCTGCCCTGAAACTGTTGGGGGTATAACACATTCTATATTCTTTAATTTACCTCAAGCTGATGTGTCTGGTGAGTCTTTCATGGGTGTATGTTTTATTTTTTGTGTGGGTGTGTGTGCTCATGCCGGTGTGTGTGAGCACTTTATTACGTGATTCTATCTGTAAAATGTTATTGTATGTAAATGTTTTAACTCATTCTAGTTTCCAAAACGTGGACCATCATTCACAAGCAATAATATTTACTAAAAAAGTACAACGGTAACACATTTACTATAACATAGTCATTTATTAAACAATCAAATGCCAACAATGCTCCCGGGCACACACACAGGCCAACTAAGCTCTGGAGAAATGGAGGACTGGCATGTGTGCACCAATCATATCTCTCGCTGGTGGGGACCCTCCCACCTGTAACCACATGCAATTATACCATTACTGTTTTACTTCTTAGTTTCTTTGTGACTCTTTCTCTGGTCAATCTGTTTGGTCCTGAATACACCCCGAGTTTGTACTGCAACTGATACTGATATTCTAGCCCTGCGGTGAATAGGGAGCAAAGAGGCCACATTGCAACATCATAGAGCTGCAGTGGACATCAACAGGACACTACAACAGCTACACCTCTTTGTTATGACACGTCTCTCTGTCTCTGTTTCTGTCTCTGTCTCTGTCTCTGTCTCTCTCCCCCTCTCTCTCTCTCTCTCTCTCTCTCTCTCTCTCTCTCTCTCTCTCTCAAACCTACTCAGTTATCTACCTGCACACCTTTAAATCAGGAGATATGCAGGGGAGGTATAATTATACTAAGACTTTTCACTTTACAACCTATGACATACAGACAATGTAGTGGTGATAAAAACCCGTAGCATAGAGGAAGGTTTAAACGTTTGTTAACAAGGGGTTAACAACGTTTCATCCCCACCCATGAACAACTCCTCCTCTGGAATGGTCTGCCCCCGGGATTGACATAATGTGTGTATGTGTGTGTGTGCACGCGCGTGTGTTTGTTTGTTTTCCCTCAGCCATATATAGGACCATGTGCCTATAGTGCCTGGACTTGTGTGGAATACAGTGTGGCTTTGCTTCAAATCTTAAGCATTGTCTCTGTTTTCTGAATGCCCCTTTTTCGTTCCTCTCTTTCCCTCCTTCTCTCTGTCTAAAGCCCACCAATTGAACCAGAAGGAATATAAATCAGACTTCAGACCTCATTGGCCGTTTGTTTTTGCTTCGCCCTGACATCAGGTTCTATTGAATAATGAGTGGTCTGGACGATGGCTCTTTCATGTTCACGTCTGAATCTGTGGGAGAGGGGCATCCAGGTGAGTCCCTGCCTTATGTGAAGGTGCTACTGCTGACACAACCCTCTTTAATATCTACTAATACACGAATGGTTTTATAAGCATCGCACTACTAACCAGAAGTGACCATGCCAGCTGTTCCTAACAATTTGAGAGGTTTTTCATTCACTTCATTCTTAAATGATTGATCAAACTCTAAACCTTTCTATGGTTTGTTCAAATAAATATGTTTTCTAGAGGCAAGAAGTAACAGAGATCCTTTCTTTCACCAAATGTAGAAGCAGAAAGAGAGAAAAAAAGACGATGTTTGATTTGGTTTTTAGAACTATGACTTTTATCTAGCAGGCTTTCTGATTCACACGTCTGATGCACACATCTGATACACACATCTGATGCACACATCTGATACACACATCTGATGCACACATCTGTACACACATCTGATGCACACATCTGATATACACAATCCTACCCCCTCCCAACAACTCACTTAACTTGTCCACCGATCAGAGCTGTTCAAAGTCATTCTGCCTCTCTGCCCAATTTAACCAACACACTGCTTCTGAACGTGACGGTTACTCTGAAAGCTTCAAAAAAAAAAAATTACTTTGTCTGATGAGAAGGAAATACAATACCGAAATCCAGGTATGGCATATCAACTGGCTAATATCATTACTGCCATGAAGCATGTGGGGGGAATCATCATGTCATGGGAGTGCTATGGGAGTGCTTCTCTGCAACGGGGAGATTGGTCAGAATTGGGCAAAAGATGTGCGACAACGTGCACTTCTCCCACATCACAACAACAATCTAAAAGAACATGTCCCTAATTTTAGGGCACGTGTGCCTCTCGCCCATTCAGACAGAGTTTGAGAGGCTCTGACAGAAATAACGAGAATACTGCCCAAAAGCCGGTAAAGCCAACCAAAAATGGCTTTACCATTTACCTTTACCATGGCTTTACTTAGAGCCAAGACGACTCAAACTCGTATTGCTTCCCAAAGGTCCTCATACCAAATACAGAATAAAAGGTCTGATAAGGATATGGCACAGAAAAAAACAAACATATTTTTTATCAATATGGGTTTTTGCGCTATACATTGATGGCCAATGTTTTTGAATCACATCTTAAATGAGCATCTATGAACTGTACATGAAATCCCTTTTTGGTCTTATGTGAAGTTCGAATACACACTCTTCTCTGTCTGTCTGTCTGTCTGTCTGTCTGTCTGTCTGTCTGTCTGTCTGTCTGTCTTGTCTGTCTGTCTGTCTGTCCTGTCTGTCTGTCTGTCTGTCTGTCTGTCTGTCTGTCTGTCTGTCTGTCTCTCTCTCTCTCTCTCTCTCTCTCTCTCTCTCTCTCTCTCTCTCTCTCTCTCTCTCTCTCTCTCTCTCTCTCTCTCTCTCTCTCAGTGTGATCAGTCCTTGTCAAGCAGTTCACTGCTGGTATGTACCACTGGCATGACCTTGGTGGGGTCCAGCAGCACTGCTAGTATGTACCACTGGCATGACCTTAGTGGGGTCCAGCAGCACTGTTAGTATGTACCACTGACATGGCCTTGGTGGGGTCCAGCAGCACCAACGTGTTACTTGATAAGGAAGCCGGAGGTCTGGCCTGTTCCCACAAAATAAAGAGCCACCATCAGCTGGTCTAGTCTAGTCAAATAACTAGCACAGCTGTTAATCACTAACTTCAGATGCTGCTGTAACCCTGCAGTGTTTCAGAGAGATAGGTGACAGGGCAGAGTGATGGGGGTGGTGATGGGGGGGCATGTGAATACACCCAGGTCAGATGCTTTGTCCCAGTGCCACTATCCACACAAATCCCATTGTGGGATCAGCAGAGTGACAGGTGTAATGCCTGGAATAGCCAACAGTCTTCCCCTTGGATGTGACGGGCATTCATGCACCCCATATGTAAAAGAAACGGTCTGTGGTCAGTTCGATTATTATGACTTATTATCTAAAAATGGAAAAAATAATGTCTCATATTATCAAGGATGTGTTTCTAATACAATCCCAACAAGGGACTTTCAATTCCTGCACTCCCAATTCCCTTTTTTTTGTAGTTCTTATGACACAAGCTATGGCTTTTTCCATGTCTCCTTACATCTCATCTGCCTCTAGACAAGATTTGCGACCAGATAAGTGATGCTGTTTTGGATGCTCATTTGAAACAGGACCCTGATGCCAAGGTAGCCTGTGGTGAGTACCATGCCCCCACTTAGAGCTCACATCTATTTTAAGAAGACACACACCAACACAACAACTATAGCCACAATGCCTCAAATATTTTCTCTCACCTAATGACTTGATATCATGACTTCTAAGATAGAACAGGCTGTGATTAAAACACCTAATCAATAGATATCATGACTTATAAGATAGAAGAGGTTGGGATTAAACCACCTAATCAATAGATATCATGACTTATAAGATAGAAGAGGCTTGCTTGATAAATGGGTCTCACCATTTTATTGTATAATTACGTTTATCAAACAAATGTCAGGAGAGGAATAAATGCTAACAAGAAGTGTGTTAGGTTAACTCTGGTAGAAAGGTTTTATAAGTTAATACGGAATGTTCAAACCCCATGTGCAGGAATCACTATTAAAGTGAAATATCATGTAAGAAACAGTTCTAATTGCCGTGCTGTACTTCAACCATTTTGTGCTAGCTCTCAATGTGAATAGAGTGTTAGGATTTGATTTCTCAACCTCTTCTATATTATAAGTCATGATATCTATTGATTAGGTGTTTTAATCACAACCTCTTCTGTCTTATAAGTCATGATATCTATTGATTAGATGTTTTAATCACAACTCTTCTATCTTATGTCATGATATCTATTGATTAGAGTGTTTTAATCACAGACTTCTTCTATCTTATGTCATGATATCTATTGATTAGGTGGTTTAATCACAACCTCTTCTATCTTATGTCATGATATCTATTGATTAGATGTTTTAATCACAACCTCTTCTATCTTATGCCATGATATCTATTGATTAGGTGGTTTAATCACAACCTCCTCTATCTTATGTCATGATATCTATTGATTAGATGTTTTAATCACAACCTCTTCTATCTTATGTCATGATATCTATTGATTAGGTGTTTTAATCACAACCTCTTCTATCTTATGTCATGATATCTATTTATTAGGTGTTTTAATCACAACCCCTTCTATCTTATAAATCATGATATCTATGGATTAGGTGTTTTAATCCCATGTTGCAGTATTGATGCTTCCCCTGCATGCTTTCTGCAGAGACGGTGTGTAAGACAGGCATGGTGTTGCTGTGTGGTGAAATCACATCCCGCGCTAACGTTGACTACCAGAAGGTTGTCAGAGATGCCATCCGACACATCGGCTATGACAACTCTGACAAAGGTTGGTTGGATGAGGGAATAACAGTCATTATTAACAGAAAAGAAGTATTAATTGCTAGAAAGAAAAAACACTTCAATCAAGAGAGCTCTACTCTTTCTCTCTCTCTTTCTCTCTTTCTTTCTTTAACCTTCACTTTTTTTTTACAAACTTATGTTTTAATTCTCTCTCTCTCTCTCTCTCTCTCTCTCTCTCTCTCTCTCTCATCCTCTCTCGTCTCTCTCTCTCTCTCTCCCCTCTCTCTCCCTCTGTCTCCCTCTGTCTCTATCAATCTGTCTCTCAAGGTTTTGACTATAAGACTTGTAATGTCCTGGTGGCGTTGGAGCAGCAGAGCCCTGACATCGCCCAGGGAGTTCATATTGACAGGAGAGAGGAAGACATTGGAGCCGGAGACCAGGTATTCTGAACCAAGACCGTCTAGCTCCGCTGGTGTTTCAAAGTTGAGCGTTTTTTACTTTGAAAAAGTAACAAAATACGGTGTTCACGTAATGAATCAACTAAAATGCAATTATCTCTATTCTCTTTCTGTGCTAGGGTCTGATGTTTGGTTATGCCACGGATGAGACTGAGGAGTGCATGCCTCTTACTATTGTTTTGGCTCACAAAACTCAACGCCAAAAATGGCCGAACTTAGACGCAACGGCACCATCCCCTGGCTTCCGCCCTGACTCCAAAACACAGGTCAATTTATAAGAAAACATCATTATTATATGCTGTCGAATGCTCTTGTTCGTTCCGCCCAATAAAACATAAGCTTAAGAGTAATGGTCACACAAGGTCAAGCAGTTTCAGAGTAAGATTGCAGAGAAATAGACGCAATGTGTGTACTGAGTGCGTGGAATTAAGCAGCATGCGACCCAGAAATAGTCTACAGCTTCTCGGCCAGTTGCTTGGAACTGTGGCTCTCCTGACTGTGTGAAGAACATCAGCCAAGTCCTTCCAGAACGCAGACCAACAACATGCACACACACATAGACATGAACACACACACAAACTCTCTTTCCCCTCCATCTCTTCCACTCTCTTCACCATCTAGCTTTTCGCCACTGGATAACAGTTCCGTGCAGTGCACAATGTGGCGAGCAATAATTTACTGTCCTGTTTATATTGTTTAAATCTATTGCTGGTTAGCTCAAGAAACACGCACACATTCATAATCAGTAACCACTGTGCTCCCCACTGTGAGGACACCATCAGAGATTAGGTGGACATGTTACTAGCTGTTACTAGATGTTACACGTTACTAGCTATGTTTTCAAAGCAGTTTTTACCACAGGGTGTGTGTGAGTGTGCTGACCCTTTCATCTCGAAGGAAAACTGCTGTAACATTGTCAATCTACATCAAATTAATTTGCAAATTCATCAACCACATATAAAATAGAGGAGTTTGTTATATAGACATTGTAGTTGCAAAATAGTAAGGTAGAGAGAGAGAGAGAGAGAGAGAGAGAGAGAGAGAGAGAGAGAGAGAGAGAGAGAGAGAGAGGTGACAGGAAACAGAGAGAGAGAAGAGGAGGAAGACTGAGCTGGAGCAATAATGGGCCTTTTGGAAATAAGGTCTCATTGGAAGCGCCAACTCAAAAGCATAGGGTGGTAAAATGAACGTTAAAAGGGGAAATGTGGTGCAAGTCTCATATAGGATCCCACAAAGCACGCCTGTCTTTCTTTATCCCATGTCCAGTGTAGGCTGTGTGGTTTATTTCCTTTGCCTTGCCCTCCCATCTTCCAGGTGACGGTACACTATGATCAGAAGGACGGAGCGGTCATCCCCAAGAGAGTTCACACTGTGGTCATCTCTGTCCAGCACGATGACTTTGTCTCTCTGGAGGAACAGAAGAAGGTCCTCGAGGAGAAGGTGAAGGGGAAACACATAGCAGCACGTAGCACTAACACGAAACACCCAACACCAATACCACAGTTGCCTTTGATTCTTCCTTTTTTAGCGACCTTGTGTATGATGTTGTTTCATTAAAGGTCATTAAAGCTGTAGTTCCTGCCAAGTACCTGGATGATAAAACCATTTACCACCTCCAGCCCAGTGGACGCTTTGTTATTGGAGGACCCCAGGTAGGTGTTGTAGAACCCACACCACTAAAATCCTATAGGGTTGTACAAAGGTCAGCAGAAACTCACCAAATCAGCTATTACTACAATTAACCGGAGGAGTATAGGTACATTTCCCCAAGGAAGAGTAGTCAAGGACTCTGCCTCTGCTGCTGGTGAACACAGGGCTCCATCCCAGTTTAGGGTCGATGGAGCGAGGAAGTGTCTTTGCTAGCACCAGAGTCACTCAAGTCAGTGAGAAAAACACAATGAAAACCAATCCCCATCAGAGACATTGGTGCCACATGACCTGGATTAACGTTGAGTTGGGAAGATCACCAGCTCGGGTGGTTGATGTGGGAGTTTAGAGGGGAGAATGTAACAGTCACCGACTAGTTTGAACTTGCTAAATCAACTCTGACTTCTGCACTCGGATCGTGGGAGCAGGTGCGTTTTCCCATGGCCAAGTGGTTATGGACTCTGGTGCTGGTGAGCACAGGACCCTGTGTTCGATCTCTGTTTACTGCAAACAGGAGAGGAAGCGGCAGTCTTCGCTAGCACAAGGGTCACAAGTCAGGGTCAACGACACAACACAGACCAGTCCCCAATAGAACACCAAGAAATGGTGAACAAATGTGATAAATTCTCAATACATATGTATAGTTTGTAATGCAATACAATTATATGATTTTCCATTGTTTCTAAGAATGTCTCCTGTTCTGTCTCGCTGCAGGGCGATGCTGGAGTAACAGGAAGGAAAATCATTGTGGACACGTATGGAGGCTGGGGGGCCCACGGTGGTGGAGCGTTCTCTGGGAAGGACTTCTCCAAAGTAGACCGCTCAGCTGCCTACGCTGCTCGCTGGGTGGCCAAGTCTTTGGTTAAGGCCAAGCTCTGCAGGAGGGTGCTAGTGCAGGTGTGTTACTGTGTGTGTGTGTGTGTGTGTGTGTGCGTGCATTAGTGGGCATGTGTTGGGGGGGGGGCATCCATCTATTTAACAATTACCAATAGATAAACGTATTGACTGGCGACATTTTCAGTAAGTGGTGTTTGTGTGTGTGTTTAAGGTTTCCTATGCTATCGGTGTGGCCCACCCACTCTCCATCTCCCTGTTCACCTACGGTTCCTCTCAGAAGTCAGAAACCGAGCTCCTCCAGATTGTCAACAAGAACTTTGACCTCCGTCCCGGAGTCATTGTCAGGTAAGTTAGTTAAGCCAATCAATAATCTCATTAACCCTCATACTTGAACAATTTGAACTGCTCATAGTTTATTAACACTTTGTGATTTGTACATTTGGCAACAATTTATGCCTCACGTTGTGCTGCAGGATTCTTTCTAATGTAATCTTTTTTACTTTATTGCTACCAATGCAGAGAACTGAACTTGAAGAGGCCAATCTACCAGAAGACAGCTTGTTACGGCCATTTTGGCCGCTCTGAATTCAGCTGGGAGGTCCCTAAGAAGATCAACTTCTGATCAACTCCCTCTAGTGTTCAGAAGACAGAGCACACCCTCTCAGGGTGTGTTACAATCACATTAAAATAATTTTACCAGCATTGGGGAGCAAGAACTCCAAAGCTTACGGTAGAATTTACACTTTTTGATTTCAGGGTTAGGTTTGAGATAGTGCTGACATAATTGAAGCCCTATGTGGTTGCCGCACATAGAGTAGTACTTTCGCTACCTCCTATGCCAAATTAAAGAGTTGGCTCAGAGCTGTGTTCAATTTAGAGATGGTTGTCTCTACTCTATTCATCCAACTGCAAATTAGTCTAGAAAATGGAGGATATCACTGTGATTAATGTAGTCTGCACATTTTCTGTCGGATAACAAATGATCCATTGTGAAAACCACTTTAAAACAAACAATTAACGAACCACAAATCAAAAATGTGAATTTATAATACAATATAAATATGTTGCATAACAATCATTTCTAAATAGTGCTATTCTATGAATTAAGCCGGCATGTTTTAATCATTACTGCAGTACAACAATCTCAAGGATTGGACAAAATCCCACCAAATACTTTTTCCATGATAATTGTGTGTTAATGAGAGTTTTAGGACCATTTGTAGAGCCAACATAGTAAAATAGATTAGAATTGTGTATGAATTCCTAAAAATGTGCATGAATTTTTGAGAAAAATGTATTGGACTGCATTGTTTTTTTTTTACATAAACTCAAACAGCATACATAAAAGACATATCATCTATGTGTAGAAGGATCTACTGGATGTTATCGAGTGTCAAACAAACAATGAAGTCATAACGCTTGTGTCCTCTCTTTCAATATCATATAATTTCAATATTTAGACGAACACACACAATTTGTTGAGTATGCAACAAGCACAAGAGTGAGTTACAGTTGTCCATAGCCAAATGTAGCTCTTAAGCATAACAAGAATATATTTGTCTACAACTTGTGTGTTAAATTTTTTATTCCTTTCTCATTCATGGTAAGAGACAAGACAAGAGACTTTCGTTGCAGTTCTTGATGGGAACAACTGACCTTACATGAATGTTTACCTTTAACTGATGATAAGCTAAAGGGCTTGGCTAGATGATTGTTGCAGAGTATGACTTGTTGAATTGTAACTTAATTACATTTTGCCAAGTTGCCTGCTCCAATGTTTGAGGTTTAAAAGGTGCTATATGTATTATTCTCACTATTTTGAATTCATAAATTGGTCATAATATGACAGAATAGATTGCAGAGGGATGCTAATTGTTATTATTGCATTTCCAGTCTATCCTTATGAATAACTACAGTAGCTTTGTGAAGTAACTTTACAATGGGCCATGCCCCTAGGGCACACTTCAATGTTTTGAATTGGGGCGGCAAACATGTCTAGGGGCCAAACAAATAGCATATTTAAAAGGTTCTATATTTGATATGTTTACAATTGCAATTGTAATTCCAAAGAAGTTTCTATTCTAACCTGTCTGTGTAAGGTGTTTTTGTTTTTGATCATGTACTGCCATTGTAAGTGCCCTTAGTGGGCAAGCTATCTATAACTAGCAAACATTTTGCCATCTACCCTCATAAATTACAATGGGCCGTTGACTTGAAATTCGTTTCTTCAATGTTTTGAAATTGGATAGCAAACGCTATCCACTAGCAAAACATTACATGCAGAACCTCAATCTCTCTAAAATGTCTATGGTTTCTTTCGTTTATGTTTTAATTTGTGCAAAAGTGAGGTCGTTTTTTTTTTACTTTTTATTTCTCTCGATTACATACATGTATTGTATGCTTGTGGTAAGGCTTTCTTTGGAAAACACTGAATTATACACTGATGTAAAGTAATTAAACCGAAGCTGACCAAAAAAATAAAAACATTCTTCACTTTTTTACAACCTAAAGAGTAATTGGAGACAAAGTTCTGCAAATCCAAGGCTAATGGTTTAAGGTTTAGTTGACAACAACTTTAGGTTAGCTGTATACTAATGATAAACTCCCCTTTCATCACCATCTTCGTTAAATAAAAACAATACGTTTTTCTTTTAATCTGTACCCCTATTGTCAGTTTTACGCAAGTAGTATTGTAAAATATGTAATTATTAATTAAAATAAAACATTATCTGAAATGTAAAGAAGTTACAGGATCCAATATACAGATCTACTATAATATGTATTTCCAGAAGAGAGGACAAGAACGCATCGATAGAAAATTTGTTAAAATAGAAATAGATTTAGTTTTAGATATAATTGACAAAATATTGGCATATTTTGTTTAGAGTTCTTAAACAATCCCAAGATAATAAAGGTGGATGTGTATTTTTGCATTTCTGTTGAACATGGCGTACAATTTGACTAACCCAGATTTTTACAGAAACATCTGTGTTTTGGGGATACTATGGCCACAGAGAAGAGCACATTTCAAATGGGATGCGGAGTATTTTATTTGATTTGATGAAATTGCCTGTAACTTCTGATGCTCTCCTCCACAACTCAGATCAACAGCAGAGAGATGAACACACTCTAAATATACTCCAGATCCGAATCTAATCTCTCCAGTTGGTGTCTCCACCCTTCCACGATGCAATAACGCCCTCTGAGTCAACAAAAAAACAACCCTTGAGCGGAGAGAGTATCCCACAATTCATTGTGCTTATTGACGTTATCCACTCTCTCCCAAACTTTACAATATGTCTGGAAAAACTGTATAAAAATGTAAGCATTGTACAATGGTAATAGTGTTTAAATATAGTTGACTAAATATTGGTTTGAGCTAATAATGACATTGGTGTTTCGTAGCTATTTAGTTACATGTCGTTTACCTAATGTCAAAACGTAATATATGCATCCTTGTAACATACACAGCAACTATGGTATATTTTGAACAGTATATCAGCATTGTCATGAACTCCACTTTTGAGCAGTATTATCAGTTGTGCCTTTGCTCATGACCAAACTAGTAGGAGTCGAACAGGTGGCTAAAGTGTTGAAAGAAGGACAACTTGGAAATGTGTTGTTGATAAAACAATGTGTTGAAATAAGAGGGACAACTTACAAAAGTGTTGTTGACCAGACAATGTATTGACATATGAAGGACAATTCAGAAATGTTTTGCTGACCAGACGTATGAGAGTCAACTAGTTGTCTAAAAGCTATAAGTGAATGAAGAAAGGTGTTGACAGCAGAAGGACAACTGAGAAAAACATGTTGTGAAAAAAGGTAGATAAAAACTGTGTCCCGGGGCTGGTTGAGATGACCCTTCGCGAACGGCCTCACATTGCGTTGTTGATAATACAAATGTATTAAAGAAGAACCTCTTTGACTCCAGTCTCGTCGATTGAACTTTCGCACCAAGGTTTGATCTTCTTCACAGCCCAGCAAAGGTGAGCTATCTAACATTAGATAAAATGTTTATTTTGATGGTCAGATGAGAAGATTGCTGTCTTAATTAAGTATCGAATGGAGAATGAGCCTGCATTCCCCTAAAAAAAACGATGTAAAGAATGGATGGGCGTATAAGTAGCTAGCTTGCCAGATTTTTAATATAGCATCATTAATTTCCGAAAGACGGCTCCTCCTTCTCCAAGAAAATAATTCCACCGTAGGCCTATTTCGCAAAAGCTGACACTTGACTTACATGACAGCTGCAAGTTCTACTGGCTCCATTTATCCTACGCAATGAAAAAAAACGTGTTCTTTCAACTTCCTGTCTTGAAGCGAGAGTTATCCCATTCCCAAATATCCCACCTTACACCCTTTCTTCAAGGTGGGCTCACTTATGATTAAGTCACAGAAACGTTGCTTGAGTGTTCACTCGAGTGAGGGGAGGAAGGGAAGGGAGGGACATAGATTCAATTGGGACGTAACCCATGAGATAGCAAGGCAAATACTCCAGGTTTCCCTGACTACATGTAAACACTGAAAAGTCTCTGAAAATCTTCAGGAGTCTTCCAGAAGGTCAGTTTTCAGCTACCTAAAACGGAGTTTGCGTGTGGACGAAAGGCCAAAATCCCAAAAAGCAACGTTTAAAAAAAATACCCAGGTTCGTGTGCACTGGGCCTAAGGTGCATCTTCGAGGCGCTGGCTGTGTTCGGAATCGCCTACTATGCATCCTTAACATACTACATTTGACAAAAAAAAAGAGTAGGCAATATGCCAACTTTACATGTGCTCAGAATTTTGTGGGAAAAGTTCCCAGATGGCCTTGGGAAGATTTTGAGTAGCCTAACTGAGATGTTGCCTCACACACCAAAATACAATGTGCCAACTTCCATTTGGTTTTAACAGAATGGTACTGGGCTTTTGGTCATATGTTCGAGTGCAGTATAGGCCTACTAACAATGTAAGCAAATCTTTGTAAAAGTAGTAGCCTTTAGGCCAAATAGATTTTGGTTTCAGTGAACAGTATGAGTATGTGATTTCGAACATAGCCATTGTAGTTTCATCCAGGTGGACCCACGTCAATTACATCCAACATCGCATACAATTACGTAGCATAGTCGGCTGAGTGCAGTCGGATTCCGTTGCACCGTGGTTGTCTTTTCCTGTCCTTATGAATTCTCCTTCATCGTTCCTTGACCTCATGACGTTTTCAATCAAGGTCTGGGAAAAATGGTGTTGTTAAGCTATTTAATTTATCTAATTTGTTATTTTCATTATTATATCCACGGAGCTGGCCGCCAAAAGTATTTCAATGCACAATATAAACCCTACCTGGTACCATATTCATGTGACCAATAAAACTTGAGAATTCGACAGCTTCATTTGTTTACCCAAAGAAGGCACGGCCTAACTACGCAATGTTGATGACGTAATGCTGATCATGTCCAGACTCAGAGAACTCGACTCACTTCCGCATTTATGGAGCAAACTCAAAGCAAGTACCAGATTTCCTTTACATCTAAATCGTGTAAGTAATTTTCGACCATGCACATCTATTGAATCATATTTGAGAGTTTTTAGATTGTTTAGGCTAATGGGTGGCATTAGACTGATGCCAACAGCCCGTGACAAATCTTGTAAAGTATTTTGAAACTCACTCAAGTCTTTTGAAAGTCTAAATGGTATTTGTTTTATGGGCACATACAACGCAAAAGGTGCTGGCTAGTCTATCAAATCTGTCCGTGACAAATCTTGTAAAGTATTTTGAAACTCATTCAAGTCTTTTGAAAGTCTAAATGGTATTTATTCTATGGGCACATATGGGCACATACAACGCAAAAAAAAAGTGCATGGCTAGTCTATCAAATCTGTAGTTTTCTTAGTGAAAACTTTTTTATATCATAACATCATATACATGCAGAGCTCACATCATTTTTTTCCAATGGCATAAAATATGTAATGTATTTGTAGGCCTACATCATTGATTCACGATACAATTCTTTTCATTTCATAATTTTCTTTTATGGCACTGTGGGCAAAGTGTATTCTGCCCATGACTTGAAAGCAGTTTGGTTGATAGACTAAGTAATGCAAACCTTTATGGCAAGGCGTGTCCAACCCGTTTTCAAGTTGGCTAAATGAGCAAGTAGGCACGCCAAACCCATTTTCATGATCCGGTATTTCCTGAGGCGTAACGAAAACGACAAAACTAGTAGGATTTGTAGGCTACTATAGAATTGTATTTCTGTAAACAACTCTTAAGATGTATGGTTTTATAGGGGTGTACATTAGGCCCCTAGCTGTTAATTGACAAATATTACCTGGAATACAAAATATATGGCAAAGAATGTCTAAAACTATTTAACCCCTGATACCAAGCCAGGTTAAAGTAACTAATTTCACATGAAATACCATATAGGAACGTTAGTTTAGACCCCCCCCCCCCCCTAAAGATCCCAATAGTTTCACTGTTTAGTGTTTTTTACAATTCTATAATGTTAAAGTATAAAATATTTGACGTTTTAAAATGGTTCTAAATGCATTTCTGTAAAAGGAGTAACAAAGAGACAAACACAATTAGAACTGTATTTACTAGGGATTTAATGATGTCGGTGCAAAAATGTGACGGTACGCATCGTATAAGTTAGACGGTTTTACTCGTCAGCTCTAATTATAGATGTTTTATTATTATCATGACTAAACATAGATTTTATTTAAAATGTTTAAACATACAAATACATATAAACACCAAATATAACCAACACTAGGCCTACATTACAATGCAGGAAATAATATAAATACATAGCCTACAATGGAAGTAGTCTATGCAAAAAGTCACGTCACGCTCCCGACATTCCAATCGATATTTTTATTTGTATTGATTTAATTGTATCCATGATTGTTTAGTTGCTGTCATTTATATTGCTGGAAAAGAGACCTCTTCTCAGTCGTTTATTAATAAATAAATAATAACAATAATTGTGTATTTTGGGTAGAGCCACATCCGAAAAGTAACGTCTGCTGGGCAGTGTGTATCGTGGATCCAAGTGCGCCATTGGACTGCGAAAACCATGATCTTCTACGACTGAAAACGGCGGGTAATTTAATGCAATAGATTCCATTACTTTCTTTGTAATTGCTATTGCTTTTTGACTATCTTGGCCGTCTGTTTTCTGAAACATCGCCTGTACCGATGGTGGAGTGAGGGGTGACGCTTTTGCCTGTTTAGCATTATTAGCGCATTTATACTCGTCGTGTTTTTTCGGTTGATGCCCCTTTAAAAGTCTAATCAAATTTGTCGTGGCGAACGTCTTTGCAGTAGTTCCTCTGCGATTAACTTTTCATTTGCAGACATTACAGATTGAAATCTGTCCTGTCCTGTCCCAATAGATAACACAATAACACAATAGAAAAAATCCTCCACAAACTTTAAATGTTGTCCTGAATTTAAGAGATGAAGACGTTCCAGCATTTTATAACTTTTAGTAAAAAACAACATCTAAATCCCCATGACATTGGGATCACATTTCTTTATATGCGTGTTTAACAATGGATGTTTAACAATTTTTTTTCTCCTCTCTTCCAGTGTACAGCTATGCCTGAAGTATTGCTAAGTTAATCAGCATGCATATTTATTCAAGAAATCTTATTAACGGATCATACGGGACACTTTTACTCTCAAGTTTACTCTCAAAATTGTCCAGACTCTAAGGAGGATACTGTTGCAGACCTGGTTAAGATGTTCAATGTATTATCTGAGGGAAGAATGTGTGACACACATCCGAGAGATGAACTGGCTGATGAAAGCCTGCCCTCCCCTTTACAGGCTAGTATCCCCCAAGGATCATATCCAACTCATCTAGAAATCAGTGCATCACAAATGGACACAGTTGAATTCACCAAAAGAACTTCAGTAAGGACAGATAATCCCAAGTCACTTAATTCCACTTCTCCAGTCTGTGAGGGAAGGGAAAGTATTACAGATGGTAAACCCTCTTCTTCTACGTCCACTGGTCAAATACCCTCTTCTACGTCCACTGGTCAAATACCCTCTTCTTCTACGTTTAGTGGTCAAATACCCTCTTCTTCTACGTCCACTGGTCAAATACCCTCTTCTTCTACGTCCACTGGTCAAATACCCTCTTCTTCTACGTCCACTGGTCAAATACCCTCTTCTTCTACGTCCAGTGGTCAAATACCTCTTCTCTCCAAGACAGCGGACAATAGGCTTGGCAATCCTACTAACGTAAAGATTTATAATACGGATTCCCAGGAAAAAACATTTGTGAGAACCAACAGGATATTAGCCAATTATAATAATTTAGAGAGCACCGAAACAATTTCAACACCGACTCTTACAAAAAACATTCAACCTGATAGCAACGATCTAAAACAGCAAAGGGAAGAGGATAGACCGATGGCAGAGGAGGAAGAGGCTATGTTTTTTTCTTTTGTTATACTGCATGCAGAAGAAGACATGGATATGGCTGAACGCTTTAGAGAAAGATTAGAGTCTGTAAGTATAGGTAAAGGGGCAACCTTTTCCGACGAGTTTGCAATACCTGGCAAGAACACACTCATGTGTGTAGAGGACGCAATTGACAACTCGGCTTTTACCATCTTGCTGCTTACTCGGAATTTTAACACCCGTCTTCTGGAAGTAGAAACAAATTCTGCACTTATTAACTCCATAAACAATAAACACAAGTACAACTCTGTCATCCCCCTGCTACCAGTGACAAATGGCATGCCCCAAGACCGCATGCCCAAAGTTCTACAGACTTTGGTTCCCCTACAGGAGAATCAGTCATTTGACAGAAAGGCTAAAAAGACATTTAATACAGTAAGCATTGAACGACAGAGGAAGGTGTGGGCCATGGAACAGCGAGTGAAGGAAAAGGGAAGGGAGCTGGAAAGATTGCAACTGGCTAAAAAACATGCTTTGATGATCAGAGAAGTTAAGGAAATGGAAATTGTGGAAAATAGAGAATTCCGAACGGCACGTTCAAATAGTGTCCATGATGCTTTTCCATGCTTTTCACATCATCCTTTACAGCCAAACATAACTATTCAGAATGCTAGCTATGTCATGATTGGAAATGATTCTCAAATGACAGTTGGGTTAAGTGGGGAAGGCCTTGGAAACGAGTCGTCTCTCGAGGAAGATGAGTAATCAAGTTTTACCAGCTATTATAGGGCTTTTAAATGTTCGAAGATTTAGATCTGAACCAAACAATAACTGCTGAATAGACTGTGATAGAACTGGACCAGCATGTAAAAAATTGGCATGGACTTAACCCACATGATATCACGTGGACAGTATCGAAGTAGACTTTTAATAAGGACTTGTGACTGATTCATGGTCGGTAAATCAAATTATTGTCCTGCTTTGATATCTCCTAATTAATAATCCTTAGCACTGTAAAATTATTACAGTGCCTGCAGCATTGTGACATTTTGCATCACTGGTGAAATTCTCTTTTAAGTTCAATAGTTATTTCCGTTTCAACCCAAATGGCGCTACCAGAATTAGCCAAATATCTCTGTTCACTGCTTCTAGGGGATAGATAATGGGGGTAATCATACATGTTGTATTAGCTTACTCCTGCTGATTGTCCATTGTACTGTACTTTGATTATGATATTTATAATAAGTGTATTTTTTTTAAATCAGGGGCTGCTTGCTGTACCTCAACATGCATAAGTAAAAAGACAAACTACTGAGGAAATAGTGACAGCATATTTTTGGGTCCGAGAGCAATAAGAATAACCCATTTCCCCAAAATCTTGTATATGTGTTCTCTGGGAGTTTAAGATGCATATTTTTGTGTAAGGAAATCTTATTTCTATTGTAATTAATACTAGTAAGTTATGATGAACTCTATGAGAAGATTACACCTAGGGAAAAGTACCTTCTTCAATCAATGATTTGCTGAAATAATGTGGGAGCAATTTTTTTTAACTATAGCAATGATGGGGACCTAAAGAAGTATATAAATGTTACTTATTTGCATTTCTTTTACTTAGATATCAATGCTTTTGTGTTTGTAAACCCATAATTCATACTTTGACGACTCAACTCTTTCTTTACTACGTGTCCCAACTGCTTAACCCCAGGTTACCAAAGGCTGGCTGGTTTATTTTGTTTCATAATCGGTAATAGTAAAGAATCTACCGAACTGCAATACATACTACTGCAACCCAGAACAGCAGCGGAGGAGGACAAGGATAAGAACAAGTTACAGACAGATTAAGAGAACGCAGTTACAATCAGCCCCAAGTCCAAAGATCAGTTTTTGTTATCAACCTCACCTAAGTAATTCCAGATTTCATGTCTGATGCTAATGTGTGAGATTTTGAAAAAGTAAAGTCATTGCCACGTTTGTTTAAAGTTTAAACCATTCTTAGCTATATATAATTAAACTAAAATATGCCGAGCCAGTAGAGTATTTTCTCTGAACTGAGTAATGTACTTCTTTTTTTCTTTTTTTTTTTACTATTGATGACTGCAAAATATGAATTAGTATGTGAGTACCTTTTAGCATTCTGATAGTGGTGAATAAGACAACATTAAAATGTCAATGTAAATATTGGGGAGACTATTTTCTCCCAGTGTCTAGTTTTTTTTTATCTTTGGCATGTGTCCAAAGATAATAATGATAGCATTAGCGATAATGGGAGTTACTACCACATGATATGGGTAAATATTTGATCATAGCTTATAACAGGTTGAGTCATGGTACTGCAAAGTTGGAAAGAATTAGATGCCCTGATTAGAATTAGTTTTTCTGTTTGGTCTATACAAGTTATTTCTGTTTATTTTGTGGTATTTTTGTGAAGAGTAGATCTTTTGCGAATATAAAAAGGTTTATGACCCGGGATGAAGAGAATTTCATTTGTATTAGAAGTAATATAATAAGATTAATACAAACTGGTACAAAGTCTCTTTTTATACGCCCTCTGTACAATGTACAAAATAGAACATTGATAAACGAACACAACTATATATATATATATATATATATATATATATATATATATATATTTCGAACAATTTAAAGAATAACAAAAATGCTACTGCTGTGCACTTACATAAAAAAGGGAAAGAAAATTACAAGCATCAAACTCAAGGTTTGAGTTTTACCTTGGAATTTCTTATATTCACTAGTCCCCAATCCTTTTTCAATCTTCTTCTCGTTATAATAGTCCTGTAGCTTGTTTTCTAAATTGCAATAAATAAGACAAAATTACTTTTCTGTAAACTTTCTGTAGAATTATGGAATTCTTTTTCCATCAAATTGATATCGGGTATCCTCATGTATTAAAACAACAGGTACACAGGTCACAGGTGTAAAAGTAAGCTTTCCCGCTGGGCATAGCTCACACCATATGGACTAGGGAAAGATCATTATTTTCTGGCGGCTGTAGGTATCACTGCAGCGCTGGCTTGAGAGGCAGCAGGAATAAAATGGATACTGTATCACACAGCTTCATAATTCCTCTGGGAAGGAGCGTACCCACTCTAAACCCCCGATAACATATGTTCTCTCAACCCAAGCCCATTCTAAATTTTGCTTTTTAAAGAGCTTATTTTGGATGATGACATAATGGCTATGATAACACTGTATCCTGTGTATACATATCAATAACCAAGGCATTACACTGTCTATTGAACATCACACATATTACTAAATTGAGGGAATGTGCATGGAGGGTGTGTTTCACTGATTATTTATTATTTCCAGTTTTGTACAAACTTAAAAACGAAGCGAAAGTAAAGAATGCTGTAATCGGTGAACGTGTATTTATGTTGTCAGCAGTTAAGACTCGTACCTGCACAGATGACCCCTGCTGGGCATAAGCATAATTGGCCACTTGTGACCTTATCTTAACCTTACACTATTTTACCTAGATTCTTGCACAATGTGGAATTAGCATATTGGGTGTGTGTTGAGTTAAAATGTCTGGTATTCTCACTTTTAATTATTAAGGTTTTATAAATAGCTGCAATGAGTTCTATTGTTCATCATACAATAATGAGCAATCATATTGTACGTTTCTGAAAACACACCCCAATAACTACCCGTGAAATACCTACAAACAGCCTCCGTAATATTGGTTAAGAAAGCAAGATTGTAGTTTTAAACAGGTTTACTACTTGTAGCCTTATGTTGGCGTTTCACTGCATTTGGGATTCACTCCAACAACCTATGCATTGCAAGACAAATTATATGACCAATAACTAAACATAGGGAGAAAACTTGCAAATCCTTTTTTTCAAGCAAAATTAAAGTTTACCCCAAAACACTAGATCATCTAAAAAATGTGTTCAGCTTGCACTACTCATTTGTAGTTAATATTGGTTTAATTGAACACAATTAAGAGGTTTATGTCAATTTCAAGCTTGCAAAAGTAATACAAAAGCACTTTTCTTTCACACAAACCCCTTAACCGGAGACAGAAGAAAATAACTACTAACATGAACATATTACTGGAGATGAAACAGGGGCTGAGGGACCAAAAGGACTGATTAACCTGCTGGTTAACAAAAAAGTGTCCCGTGTTTGTAATGAGGATATGAATACCTCTATAATTTTAGGCAGCATGGAGGAGCGAGAAATTGGAGAAATTGCTGGAAGAGGACATGGAATGGACAAAAGTGGTAAATTAAAGCAACCAGCCTTTTGGTCTTACAAATTGTCAGAACAACACTGGAGACATTAAAACCTATGAGATTTAATTATCAATTAATGGATATATTATTGCCCAATGCAGGTCATTTGCCAAGAAGAACAAATATTTACTTTATCTGCTGTCTGTCTATCTCTGTCTTCCATATATGTGTGCATACATGATGTAGAGACCTTACTAACGCCAATGTTTAATTTAAAAGTATATCAATATGATGCACCAAGAACCCCTTTCTGATTAGTTAATCCCCATTATGTCCATACATTTCAGACCATGAAGGACATTTTACTATTTTACATCACATTTTACTAATTTGTTTGTTTACTCTACAGGCAATCTACTTGACAAGGAATGAGACCTTACATATAGTATGAACACGTTTGCTAGATCTGGCTGTCATCTGTTTCTTTTTGTGTTTAGGCCAATCAACTATTCCCCACTCGGGAGAATAAAAACGGAGGATGTGCAGTTAGTCGAATGTTGGGTGCTGTTTTCACCAATCAACTAGAATACCTTTTCAACTGGGCTGGGATCAAAATAACAGGTTCGACGAGTTTAAATTAAATGACATTATATATTGTAAGCCATGAGAATAATATAAATTCTATGAGCAAACACGGGGAATCAACGTCAGGGATCAACGTAGAATCAATGCTTGGCCTGACGTCGATTCAGTATTGTTTCAAGGTTTCATTGTTTCCTGGGCTGAAAGGGGCGTAAACGTAGCAACGCCTCAAACGCCACGCCAGTTGTCTGCAGCAGGCTTGCGTACAGTCTGTATTGGGCTTTATAACAGCCCCCGTTTTCTTTCCTTCAAACCTGATCCTAAGAATGCAGGCTTGCCCGCAATCACCGACTCCGATCAAAACAAAATGCGTATGTATACGTTCATGCATGTCTACCAACATCCAACGTTTTTACATATTTTCTATCTACCTCGTTCCTTTAGTGTAACGTTCTTAATGATAGCGAGAATTGCGGCTTTTAACTGCATGTTAGCGGATTTTTTTCTTAAATCCAGTGCAGCTGGTTTAAATGTCAAGAGTAAACAGACATCGGTTAGAATCCAGGAGCTCCGTTGCAGTGTTTCTGCAAGGGTGCTGGGATTTAAACTGCATCAATAAGAATGGAATATAAAAACCTGGTCCACTGCACTTGAGCTTTCAAATTTGACATATAAAAATAATGCCCTACGACGATGACTAAGACGTTCTAGATTAGGGTCATATTTTCTTATAAAATTATACCTAATAGTTTTACTTAAATTATGTATTCATTTAAAAACATTGGTGCTCTATTTGTCAATTGTTTAATTTCATTTAAATAATAGGCCTACTGTTTGTGTCTCATAGTTTGTTAACTTTATAGAGGTTAAAAGCTTGTAACAACACACAAGCCTGTTGCGCTGACTTGTAAAGAATACAAACTACATAACTAAGTTTACTTATGAATGAAATCTGTCTCTGGAAATGAAGGCCATATATTTTATATTTAATTTGATAAGTTCAGTGGACAAACAACATTTAAGGTAGCTTGGAGCTTACTATTACTAGCAGTATTATTGTCACTGAATAATGCATTGTCAAAATGTCACTAGTCTTGGGAGATAAACACAAGATCACCCTCTAGAGCATAGGTGTCAAACTCTGGCCCGCGGGCCAAATTTGGCCCGCGAGGTAATTATATTTGGCCCGCGAGACAATACCAAATTACTACTTTTAATTTAATAAACGAATGCCATTGGTGTGTTTTTTCATTTGAAATTCGATTTAGCATGTCTCCACTATTAAATTATATATTGTATGGTAATAAGCGATGCTTGTTCTATATTCAATGTTAAAGCAAAACTTTTTTGGGTCCATATTAAAAGGTTAATTTGTTCAATGTTGGCCCGCGACTTTGTTCAGGTTTTACATTTTGGCCCACTGGGTATTTGAGTTTGACACACCTGCTCTAGAGCATCAAGAGTACAGCTATTAGTATGATTTCAAAACCTACAAAACTCTCCTACCCAGTTTTTAGTTTGAAGGCTGCAGCACTTATGCTTTCTGGACAGACACAGTCACCCCGTCCAAGCTACTGCTTACAATGACAAGAATACTGTTGTTAGACAGTTATTTTCACAGTGTTCATAGAAGCTTCTGTTATTGCTGTTGTGCTCCTCTTCTGGCAGCAATGCTAAGCCTAGTTTAAGTGCAACACTACATCCCCCCCCCCCCACCTCTGAATCATATTGCTCACTTTCTCTTTCTATGTACCTGAATATCCTGCATTCTCTCCATCCGTCCCTGCCTGTCTTTATCCTTGCCATCCTCCCCTCTACCCTTCCTTACGGTTCTGCTTTTGTTAGTGACGAGTGTGGCATTCAATGGTTTTCTTTGGACCTGTGTTATCATTGTTATAATCCAGCCTTTATATAATCTCAGCTGCAATGCACAAGAGCGACCAAGCATCCTATAATCTAAGTCTCCATTGTTCCCCTCGTCCAGTCAAAAGAGGATCCAGGTGTCTTTCCTATCCAGCTGTGTTTTGATCCGGTGGAGAGAAGAACAACCGGGAACAGGCACAAGCACCACAGCTAAGGTGAGCCAGCCCTACATGTTCATAATGCTGGAGTCTTATTTTGAATCATGTTGTAGGTGTTAAATCTGTATGCAATGTAAATGTAGCACCATACTCAATATGCAGGGAGGGTCAGGATCCTCGTCTGGGCCTCCAGCCTACACATAAAGGGCAGCGACCAGCTCTCTCATCCTGGTGTCTCTTGTCCTGATAATGGTCACCTGTGTTCTCCCCGTGTGTCGAAGTTTCAACCCCTTTGTCATTTGTCACACAATATCAAGAATTTATTTGATTCAAACGTAGCCTAATTTTATGAGCTTTTGTTTTATAGTAATTTGATTTGGTAAATGTATTATTCGCCTGTGTATTTGTATCCTATTCATAATATTACTGTTATTGTATCTTTATTCTTAAACCTATTCTTTTATTGTTTTACCCATGTAAAAACACATTTGTTTTTAAATCTGCTATATAAAAAGATTTGTTATTATTATCTGAGCAAACAAATGTTATGTCATTATGCTAACTGTATTGTTGGTTGTTGTTAACAGATACTGTTGTCTTATTTTCAACGATGAGTAACTATAACTATACCGTTAATGCTTTGGTTATTATTATTGCATTCTTATGCCTTCTTATATTCTCCCTGATTTCCCCCATAATGCCTTGCTGCAGCCATGGTGGTGATTCCTCACACAGTAGAGGTGGCTCGCCTGTACCAGACTGAGTTTGTCCGTAGTGCCCGCGCTGTGGGCCTTCTCTGGGCTGTTTGTACGTTCTGCTTTGCTATCATCGAGGTGGTCATCCTTGTCCAGCCATCATGGGTGGGAACCAGAGAAATTCACTACCAGGGAGGAGGGCGTCCACCCCAGACTGGAACGCTGGGTCTGTTTGAGGTGGGGTTCTCACTGACTAACCAACCTAACAACTATTTGGCATAGTGGAGGTTGGTAGTGCATGCACACCTGTTTAACATGTTTTTCAAAGGCTCCATAGTCACATGATATTTTAGACTAGATTACCATCTCAACTGAGTTTAGCCAAACTGTCCTGCAGTTGCAAAATCTGTTTGGTTGCAAAAAATATATTTCAGTGATCATATTTTTAAAAGGATAGATGCTTTGTTTTAGTCAGCGCTGCCACGTACGATGAAAGGTCTAATTTACACATTGTTGGGAAAAAGAAAAGGGTTGTGCTTCAACAGCAATTCTTATAGGGAGCGCTTTACCAACAATGATGAGCAAATTGGAAGCAAACGGTAGCACATCCACAGTACTATTGGAAAGAAACGGTGAGATGGCGAAACACTTAGATTTGACATTTTTAACCCAACGCAGATACAAAAATGAAAACGCTTGTGCATTTTGATATTGCTACCTTCCTTCACATATTTTTACGTCTGCGTCCAATAAAAAATGTAAAACCAACACCATTTCTTTCCAACATAACTGTGGATGTGCTGCCTTTTGCTTCTCTCTCCATTGTTCTTCTCCCCAGGTGTGTTTGGAGTCTGACTGGCCCGTCCCAGAGTGTCGTGGCTCTCTGGCCACCCTCACCCCCCTGCCAGCCTTCCAATCGCCTGCGGTCCTAGTGTGTGTGTCCCTGACCATGGTCTGGGCCAGTGTGGGCTGCCTCTGCCTTTTCCGGTTTTGCAACGCTGCCACCGTCTACAAGATTTGTGCCTGGTTGCAGCTCACCGCGGGTATGACACACACTCATACGTTGATAGAACCAGGGGAGAGATTTATGAGCAAATCCTAACTACCCCTTCACAAAAAAACGCAAATCAAACAAAATGCAGGCCATGCTGTTTGATAGTAAGCATGGCCAGGTTAATGCCCTAGAGATGATCTAAAATACCCTCGTTATTTAGCATAAAGAAATCTACTCTCCTTCACTTTCAGTATAATATTGTCAGCCCTTTCTCACTCAATATTTGTCCTTGCCCATTTTACTTCCAGGTTTCTGTCTATCCCTGGCCTGTATGTTGTTCCCAGATTCCTGGGAGTGTGATGAGATGCGAGCTCTGTGTGGGGAGGGAGTGGGCAGCTTCTCCCCAGGAAATTGCTCTGTCCACTGGGCATTTGTGTTGGCCATACTGGGTATCCTGGATGCGGCCATATTGGCTACACTGGCCTTTGTTCTTGGAAACCGACAGGACGCCCTGCTGCCACATGAAATAAAAGAGGCATATGCATGATTGGGATGAATGCACCATTTGCACACTCAAATGTTCAATTACAATAACCAGCATAGCCTACCCCACCCAACAGCAACTACAGCAGCCTCCTTGAGTGAAAAAAGAACACCAAATTAGGGATCACCGGGATCTGACTACACGATTACCGACCGATTTGAGACGATTTTGTCGTGGCCGGCAAATGTTCAGTGTCGTGGCCGAATCTCGGAAGTCAGGAACGATGAAGGGGTGTGTAGTGTGACATCATCTGCGGGCTGCGATGACGAAACACCATGACGAAAAGTCTAGCATGTCAGAATTATTTAGTTTTTCCTGACTAGTTTGACAACCCCCTTGACGTGTTCCTTGATAGCAATGATTGACAATTTCTGGGAGACCCCTCCCCGACAACCTGTGAAATTGCGCAAGGTCGTGAAAGGCGGCATAGGATGATTGGTCAGGGTCAAACTTAGTGTTGCCACTCTCCCGGCCAAGACAAGGCATGAATTTATTGCATAATCTGACATCGTGACGATCGTGAAAGACAAAAATTGTGGAGTCCCGGTATTACAGGCAGTAATGAGAACATTTTCCAAAACGTTTTCAAGATTTAACTATTTCGTCCATAGTAAACTATTTCACAACATTTAGGGAAGTTTCGTAAAACCTTAAACCGTTCATGTTTGTGTTTTCTTGTTCGACCAGTTGTATTTTATTTGATTAAATTACACATATGTTTAGGCATCAGAAAACATAGGAGGGATGTGACAATTCTGAGGCTACAGTCTCTAATGTGCATGCTTTATATAGTTTCTACGCTTATGTATGTGATTATATGATAGTTGTAAGGTGTTCAAAGCGATGAAGGAGTTTTCTGGATTATGTGTGCTACTTGTCTGGGTCCTTGTATACTTAGATAATTATACAACTTTGAGAAATGCCATTTTATAGATTTAGAATACTTTTAAGATTACAGTTCTAGTTTAGGCTTTACTGTATGTAGAAACATGCATTTACTTAGATTTCAATATAAACTGCAGAATGATGTAGGCCTATCAATTAAGAAATGTGTATAAGGCCTATGTTAGGAAAGCTCTTGTGTTCCTGTAAATATACTGTAATGTGTTTGTACAGATAAATTATAAGCCTGTACATTAAAGTATTTTCATTTTGATATTTTGACAAAGCAGACTTTTTAAACGAGATTGTATAACTGGGAATGCATTTGTGCATGAGTAAGAACAGGCGCAATTAGTTTGTCCTCAATATTGTGCATCCAACTCAAAGCTTTGATTACTTTATCTTAGTGTGCTATGTACATCTCGCTTTGACTGTTTTTTTCAAATATGGCGGTACCAAATAAGGTCCGTTCTTTTGATTTCTGCTACGTGTAACTGTAATAGCGGACTCTGATTATCTATCCCCCACCGACGCTTCTGCACCGACAGGAAGCTCTGCTGCCACATGAAATAAGAGGCACACACACACACACGTTCAATTTGTGCGCGCCACTGCTCACACCAAACTAGAATAGTAAAACCCCACTAATAATAATAATAATAATTCATTTTATTTATATAGCGCTTTTCTTACACCCAAAGACGCTTCACAACAAGAGAACAGGCAAATAAAACAGAAATACAAGACAAACGGATAACAGGAGAACAGGTCGAGACAAGACAGCAATACAAACTACAGTAAAACTACACTCCACAGCAAACTTATTCCCAGTAATAAAACACAGCAAACTTAGGTAAAACCACACTACACAGAAATAGCTTATAAGTAATAAAGCACTGCTTAACTACATAGAGTCCATTAGAACACTAAAACAGTCCATAGACAATGAAATAATCTACTTCACTAGCAACCAAACTTTGGCACGCATAACACCTACTCCACCCAACAGAAACTACATAAAATGCATCCATAAGTGAAGAAAGAGCACCAAATTAGGATGTTCTACATATTTATGATAAGTTATTTAAAGTTATTCTGGTCTAAACACCCTTGTGTTTGGATTAGAAAAGCTAAATAGACCAGAACCAGTCAGTGGTTTGCGATAAAAGACATTGATTGAGCATGACCTGTAGAAGGCAACAATAGGAAATGTCCTATTCTGGCCAACTGTTGGTGCAGTGTTCATGCTTTAAATCGTTGTTTTAATTTTATTTTTACACCATAGGGCTACTATATGTGACATGTTCTTACAAAATCAGTTGGAAGCAGCTGGCCATTTTTCAATAAACCCATGTTAACATCTAAATCGTAAAATAATTAGGGGTTACATAGCATTTAGCAAAAATCAAACCTTGGCTTTTATAACATAAAGTAGGTCTTATTGTCAGACTCAACTTATAATCCTTTAGTTCATGACTTAAATAAATACAGACCCATCTCCAAACTCCCATGTCTAGCAAGGATGTTATAATCACTTATAAATGAACAGCTTGGTACCTTGTCCACCAATAACATTTTAAGCCCTTTTCGATCTGGGTTCTGAGCTGCTCAGGACTATTACAGCAGCCATTCTTGCAGTAAACGATATCGTTACTGCTCTTGATGATAGGAAACATTGTGTAGTTTTTGTTTATTCATTAGTCAAAGGCTTTTGATAGGCCTGCAGTTAATAACAAATGACCTCTGGAAAGATAAGCCTCACTGTGATTTGATGAAGCAGCTTTTAACTGATTCCAGGACTACCTCTCTGATAGAACACAGTGCATAGATGCTAAGGGTTAGAAATCAAAGGTTGTAGCAATAGAGAATGATTGGCCATAAGTTCCATTTTAAGTCCTACATTGTTTATACTATACATTTAAGGATATTTGTGCCTCTGTAAAAGTACCTTTCTATGCAGATGATACCATTCAATATACAGTGGGGCCAAAAAGTATTTAGTCAGCCACTGATTGTGCAAGTTCTCCTACTCAGAAAGATGAGAGAGGTCTGTAATTTCCATCATGGGTACACTTCAACTATGAGAGACAAAAATGAGAAAAAAAATCCAGCAAATCACATTGTAGGATTTTTAAAGAATTTATTTGTAAATGATGGTGGAAAATAAGTATTTGGTCACTGTGAGGGTTCCGCGGACATCCGTCCGGTAGAGGGCGCTGAAGGGGCTGTGGTGGTGATGAAGCACTCCTCTGACAGGTCACCGGATTGCAACAGGTGAGTTCAATCTGGTGATCAGTTGGGGGAGTGCTATATAAGGGTGTCTGTTTGTTTCAGTAGAGAGGCTGACACACGCCGGAAGGCTAAGCTGATGCAGAGTCACTTCGCAAGCGCCCCTGAGACCGAGGCACCAGCACCAGCACCAGCAGCGTGGGCGTACGGGTGTGGGTGTGGAACAATAAAAGGGGTTTCCCCAGTTGCACTCCTTGGTCTGCCGTCTCCTCTGTGCCCAGAACACCTCACAGTCACTCACAAACAAGCAAGATTTCTGGCTCTCACAGACCTGTAACTTCTTCTTTAAGAAGCTCTTCTGTCCTCCACTCGTTACCTGTATTAATGGAACCTGTTTGACCTCGTCATCTGTATAAAAGACACCTGTCCACTGCCTCAAACAGTCAGACTTCAAACTCAACCATGGCCAAGACCAAAGAGCTGTTGAAGGACACCAGGAAGAAAATTGTAGACCTGCACCAGGCTGGGAAGAGTGAATCTGCAATAGGCAAGCAGGTTGGTGTGAATAGATCAACTGTGGGAGCAATTGTAAGAAAATGGAAGACATACAAGACCATTGATAATCTCCCTCGATCTGGGGCCTCACGCAAGATCTCATCCCGTGGGGTCAAAATGATCATGAGAACGGTGAGCAAAAATCCCAGAACTACACGGAGGGACCTGATGAATGACCTGCAGAGAGCTGGGACCAAAGTAACAAAGGCTACCATCAGTAACACACTACGCCGAGAGGGACTCAAATCCTGCAGTGCCAGGCGTGTCCCCCTGCTTAAGCCAGTACATGTCCAGGTCCGTCTGAAGTTTGCCAGAGAGCATATGGATGATCCAGAAGAGGATTGGGAGAATATCATGTGGTCAGATGAAACCAAAATAGAACTTTTTGGTAAAAACTCAACTCGTCATGTTTGGAGGAAGAAGAATGCTCAGTTGCATCCCAAGAACACCATACCTACTGTGAAGCATGGGGGTGGAAACATTATGCTTTGGGGCTGTTTTACTGCAAAGGGGACAGGACGACTGATCCGTGTTAAGGGAAGAATGAACGGGGCCATGTATCGTGAGATTTTAAGCCAAAACCTCCTTCCATCAGTGAGAGCATTGAAGATGGAACGTGGCTGGGTCTTCCAGCATGACAATGATCCCAAACACACCGCTCGGACAACGAAGGAGTGGCTCCGTTTAAAGCATTTCAAGGTCCTGGAGTGGCCTACCCAGTCTCCAGACCTCAACCCCATAGAAAATTTGTGGAGGGAGTTGAAAGTCCGTGTTGCCCAGCGACAGCCCCAAAACATGACTGCTCTAGAGGAGATCTGCATGGAGGAATGGGCCAAAATACCAGCTACAGTGTGTGCAAACCTGGTGAAGACTTACAGGAAACGTTTGACCTCTGTCATTGCCAACAAAGGTTATGTTACAAAGTATTGAGTTGAACTTTTGTTATTGACCAAATACTTATTTTCCACCATCATTTACAAATAAATTATTTAAAAATCCTACAATGTGATTTCCTGGATTTTTTTTCTCATTTTTGTCTCTCATAGTTGAAGTGTACCTATGATGAAAATTACAGACCTCTTTCATCTTTCTAAGTAGGAGAACTTGCACAATCAGTGCACTGATTGTGCAAGTTCTCCTACTTTTTGGCCCCACTGTACCTTTACACTGTCCAGACCAGCCAATGTCAAACCTTACAAGGGCATTTCATGGTGTACTGAGGTCTGAGATTAATATAGTTCATCTCTTAATAGTTAGACCATAAGGCATGTAATATTTGCTCCCTAAATGGAGGCCAGTGTTCAAACATTTGTAGTTTTACAAATATTTGGGTATTTGGCTAAATAAAAAGCTGCCATTTAAGACATGTGCTTAACTTAAAAAGAAGATGAGGATCAGACTTTGAGGTCAGTATAGGCTAAGGTAGTTCTTCTTTCCTGAAAACAGAATGGTTATTGTAGAACCAACCCTTGTGTCAGTCATGGATTATGGTGATATTGCGTATACATATTATGCATGCAGCCCCACAATGCTTTGTGTTTTGTAACTGGGGATAGTTTTATAACTCATCATTGTACACTATATAAGAAATTAGGATGGTCTTCTATGGCGTTACATGCCACCAGAGTTTGAATTGGAATTCGATTCAATCGAATAAGTGCTACACATTTTGAATTATTGAATTTCAAAAATACTAATTTGACCTCTTGAAATGTAATGTCATGAATTGAAACTTAATTTTACCATTCAATTTCAATGTTCAAATACATTTCATTCGTTTTCAGATGCTAATTACAAAATGAATTGCGAGTGAATCAGGTTCACTTACCAAAGAGCCATCTGTCACGAACACCACCAGCTTGGAGTCCATGGTCCACACTGCTATTCCATAGAATGAAGGAGTCATGAGTTGAGCCAGGCCATCGCACAACCACATTTGTGCATTTCCGCGTGACAACACCATTTTTGCGTGAGAAATCACTTGCACATTAATGGGGGGAAAATGCTTTCGATTCGCAAAAGCGACCTCATTATCCGACGGTGCCCTTATTGCAACCTGAGTGCAGTCGATCGCACCGATTACATTTTGGAAACCGGCTGAAGCTGCAAATTGCATTTTGATGTTAGCCTGTTCAGCAGCAGGATACGGGACATGAATGTATCTGGGAGTCCGACGGATAATGCCACGCAATACATTTGGCATGGCACAGCTGAGAGGCGTCTGTGAGATTCCTGACCTTGCAGCCACTTCTGAAAGGTCTCTGTACCAACAGAGGTGTAGGGAGCGCTTTGTCGGCTTCCCAAAGCCAAGCTCAAGTCAGTACCGAGTTGTAAGATAAAGGCGCTGGAGAACCAAAAGCAGCTCATCAGCCAATCGTCATCATGGGCCAGGAAACCCATGCAATCATGAAAACCAGCCATTGCACATCTTTCCACACCACCACTACACACCCATTTTATTGTCATCAATTTGGGCCTAATTGATATTGCCTAGTCGAGGCCCTAGACCATCTACCCTGAGACAATTTCACTCGATCCAACAATTATGCACTAACGAGGAGCTATAGGCCTACTTGTTCATTGTGATTAGACAATGATATCATATTATCCTTCTTTTTCAACCTTTAACGTTGTTATGAAACATCATTTCAGATTGTCACACACAAGTGAGAGTACATACGTAGCATCTAAATTGCGCTCCTAAATTATGTAGTCACACTGACTTTCATTTTATTTGTAGGCGCAGATGTACGCTTAGTCCTGTCCCAGTTGATGTCGTCATTTCTCACTGTGCTGTTGGTTAAAATATGCATACGCATGGTCTCCAGTGTGCATGGAAATAAGCACATCTTCACGCAATTTATTTTCCAAGTACTTCTTTATACATCCCAAAGGTTGCGTATAATGTTGCGTACGAATCTTTTCTGCAATTTTTCTGCGTACGAAATGTTCATACATCAGGCCCCTGGTATTTAAACAATGTTCAATATGTCTGGATTGTTTAAAATTTCATACATCAGGCCCCTGGTATTTAAACAATATTCAATAGGTCTAGATTGTTTAAACTTTCATAAATTCATCCTGATAAAACAAGCAGCAAAAAGTGACAAAAGGGTCTCTTTGATAATTGTAGGTACTGGACATGTCTTTACTTACAAAAGACCTCTTACACAGATCAATTTGGATAGGAATTATGGAATCGTAGGGACAAAATACAGCAGAATAAAATGAACCCATATCAACAATACATACATATACACACCTACCTTTAACTAAAGGTAAGCTTTTATTGAATCCAGACCGTAAGAGACAAGCAATAACATGAAAAACAAAACACATGCACCACAGTATGCCACACTTGAAGGAACCTTCTGCAAGGGAAAGCAGTTCTGTTTAAATGAATGTGGGTGAAACTATATACAAAATCTAACATAGATCCATCAAAGAGTTTGACTTCATCAGTGCTAACCTTGAGCATGGTTAAGCTTAGACACAACACACTGGCTTTTCTCAATACTACACGTTTGTTTGTGTGTGTGTGTGTGTGTGTGTGTGTGTGTGTGTGTGTGTGTGTGTGAGTGAGTGAGTTGCAGAGTGATTGTGAACTGTATATTATTCACATTCTAAGTGCAAAGATCTAGCCTAGCATTGGAGGCAGATGGCCTTTCAACTCTTTTTCGCTAGACAGTCACACACACTCACACACACACACACACACACACGCACGCACGCGCACACACACACACACACACACACACACTTATTTCAAGCTAATAAATGAGCAGTAAGACACATGGTAGCATCCTATGGTGAAGACAGATGATGTATTACCTGTATATGAGTCTACAGGTATATGTGTACTGTATTACCAGTATATTAGTCTACATGTATGTGTGTGTGTACTTTATTACCAGTATATGAGTCCACATGTGTGTGTATATATATATATATATATATATATATATATATATATATAAATGTGTACTCTGTTGCCAGCTTCATTGTTGGGCCAAACTGAATCGGGCGCATACTTGTAAGCATCATGCCTGTGGACTAGCTATTTTAACACTGCTGAACTGAATTAGAACCATGCTGTCATATATTTACAAGAAATGTAATTTCACAGTGTTTGTACATAATATAGGCAGTCAATGGACCAGTGATCCAGAGTAACAGTTCCTATCAGTAATTATGTTTGTTGCATTTACTATGCACGGCTACGCTGAACTGAATAGCATGGTTTACATTGCTGTCGAAATCGTTTCATTCAATTATTAACCGGCCCAGAAATAGATCGGTACAGGTTAGATCTGCAGAAGGAAATATATTTTATGTGTTAACCGTCTGCTCCGTTCAGCATTGTCTTTAGGTTTGGTTGAGATCCAGGAAGCCGGACACTGTTCATCCTTGAAACACGAACAAAGACGTAAAGACGGAGGATTCTGCAGTGTGACACTGTTGAACCTCTTTTTTTCCCCAGCCGACATGCTCCCTGTGTTCTACGTCTCTCATGTTCTACAGGGTGCTGGGAGGAGAGAGGCTAGCAGCAAGGGGCCAGACCATGGCAGAATTGGTCTATTTGATGCCAGGTGAGATACAATATTTTCCTGACAATTTTCTAAATAGCGTACTGATGGTCATACTCAGAGATTGAGGAGGGGAGAGAGGGAGGTGAGACAAATGAGAAACGCCTCCGGGGAAAAGAAGAATGGCAAAGCAACTACCAAAGTCCAGGCTTCAGATGGGAGGTCAGGAGAGAAAGGACAGGGAGTGAGAGCTGCCAGAGGAACAGGCCAGACCACGGCCGCACCCCTGAGGATCTCGTGTCACCGAAGTAAGCCACCTGGGCTACAGGGAGAAAGGGATACATTATGAGGGAGAGAGATAGAAGGAATAACAGAAAAAAGGCAGTGGGTGTAAGGGGGGGGGGGGGGGATCAGGAAGAGGTTAAAAGTCCATTTATTTAAATTTTCAAATTGTAATACTCCAACAATGGACGTTCCGTTTAAATTGTGTTGTTGTTTTGGCTGTTTGATGACTGACATTGTCAGTTAGTTGTGCATATGAGCATCATGAGTAAGCTCATTTGAAAATTAGCTTTCAACACACATTTTGATTCGGTACTATATTTTGGTTCTTAGCATGTTGCCTACAATCCAGGCTGTGATCTTTGGATATCACAAATTGAATGTATTCACTGCGTTTCACTTTTGATAATGGTGATTGGAAGGGTATTTCTGTATGTTTGATAATGATTGGTTAATTTACGCAATTGTCCTGCTTCTGATTACTTCATTCTGCCTTAGCAGTCAGGGAGTGTGAATTAATTATGCACCTTTATGTGAAAGACTAAACTGATTGTTTTTATTCCCATAACCTTTATTCAATGAGAGAAAGCTTGATGAGACACGGATTGAGAGGAAGCACCGATAAAGATAGATCCCTTTACAAAAAACGTGTCTTATGCAGACGCGCCTCTGGTAGGCCATGAAACAAGTCGATATTTACTAAATATTGAAATACAAATTGTACAAAAAATACAAAATAGGCGATTGTTGTTCTTTCAAAGAAACAGGGGTTTAGGTTAGTATTTTATTTTATTATTATTTATGTATTCATACAGGGTTGTCTGACTGTGACAATGTCTCTTTTGCAGCAGTGCCCGGTTGGAGCAGTTAATTTTCTGTTTTAAAACAGATGTCTTCAAGCCTCTGCACTATATTAAGATTGCGGTTGTAAAAGCTCAAATATCCTAATCATCCTCAAAGTCCTTTGAATGAGAGGTATTGACCACTGTATGGTCCAATTTTGAAGAGCTGCCAAACGTCTGGTATTTGTTTTTAAATAATTGTTGAAGAATCCTATTGAATAAATGATACAGCTATAAGTCGATTTTGGGGTTAAATTATTGAACTGTAAATGTGTACATGTGTTGTTCTACACCAGGAACTCATTCCAGATAAATTACCCATTTGTCCTAAAGCCATTGGGAGATAAGCCTAATTAAGCATTACTAGCTTCATTTGTAATGTATTAATCATGATATTGTTACCTCCTCACAGACTCATAACCTACAAAGACATGAATTATACAAAGATGTATTAAGCTTTTGTCAAACCAATATTGTATGACTTTAAAGACAACAAGGTATCATATTAAGACCTATATTTAAGACCAGCAGATATTATATAAAGTAATAAAGTATACATTAGAACCAAAAGCTTACAGCGGATTCATTAGAAATGGAACCTGTTAGCTCATCCGTATTGACCACTGCAGTAGTGTAGACTGGAGCCCCCTGTCCAGGATCCTCATTTTGACTATTGGTTTTCTCAGCGAGATTAGTCATTTCCTTGTACCCAAAACAAAAAAGAGTCCCACCTACTGTTTCCAACTGGCAATCAATGGTCTCCACTCACCCACACATGCTGAGCCATCATCATTGGGCTCAAAGCCCTGGTTGCACCTCTTGTTGGCACGACATTTGTAGCTGCCATAGGTGTTGGTGCACACAGGGCGATCAGGGCCACAGGCAGAGGGGAACTGGGTGCACTCGTCCATATCTGGAACAAGGAAGGGCAAGGACAGGGTAATGTTAGGGACAGGAGAGGGTAATGATAGGGAGAGAAAAGGCCCAGGGTAATGTTAGGGAGGTCCAGGGTAATGTTAGGGAGTGGAGAGGCCCAGGGTAATGTTAGAGAGAGGAGAGGCCCAGGGTAATGTTAGGGAGGCCCAGGGTAATGTTAGAGAGAGAAGAGGCCCAGGGTAATGTTAGGGAGGCCCAGGGTAATGTTAGGGAGTGGAGAGGCCCAGGGTAATGTTAGAGAGAGGAGAGGCCCAGGGTAATGTTAGGGAGGCCCAGGGTAATGTTAGAGAGAGAAGAGGCCCAGGGTAATGTTAGGGAGGCCCAGGGTAATGTTAGGGAGTGGAGAGGCCCAGGGTAATGTTAGAGAGAGGAGAGACCCAGAGTACTTTTAGAGAGGCCCAGGGTAAGGTTAGGGAGGCCCAGGGTAATGTTAGGGAGGAGAGGCCCAGGGTAATGTTAGAGAGGCCCAGGGTAAGGTTAGAGGCCCAGGGTAATGTTAGGGAGGAGAGGCCCAGGGTAATGTTAGGGAGGAGAGGCCCAGGGTAATGTTAGAGAGGCCCAGGGTAATGTTAGAGAGAGGAGAGGCCCAGGGTAATGTTAGGGACAGGAGAGGCCCAGAGTAATGTTAGAGAGAGAAGAGGCCCAGGGTAATGTTAGAGAGGCCCAGAGTAATGTCAGAGAGAGGAGAGGCCCAGGATAATGTTAGAGAGAGGAGAGGCCCAGGGTAATGGTAGGGAGGCCCAGGGTAATGTTAGAGAGAGGAGAGGCTCAAGGGTAATGTTAGAGAGAGGAGAGGCCCAGGGTAATGTTAGAGAGAGGAGAGGCCCAGGGTAATGTTAGGGAGGCTCAGGGTAATGTTAGAGAGAGAAGAGGCCCAGGGTAATGTTGGAGAGAGGAGAAGATGAAAGGATGAAAGGGTTGTCAGAGGATAAAATAGGAGTAAAAGGAGAAGGTAGTAAAATACTCACTTAAAATTAGGGAGGAGCAACACATGTAATACCACAGACTCAACTGAAAGGGTGGTTTACTGAAGAGTAACTAAAAGAAAACTTACCCGTGCAGCGGCCATTTTCATTCAAAGCAAAGCCGTGGCCACACTATAGATAGAAAAAAGTAATAATGCATGAACGTAATGAATGTTGACATGTTTACTTGGTAGACAGTTAAGGTGAGCGTTGTCATGTTTTCTGACAAGTGCATTAACAATTTATCAGTTTGATACCTATGACCTTATAACATTAAGATGTCTTGCTCGACGGTGCAAGATTTCACCCAGTGCGAAGTCACACTGGTACTATTTTTTAAATGTTATCCTTTGTACAAATTAGTTGACATTAGGTTAAATTTACCGATATCAATATATACGACAGTATTTTGGCTTTGCACTATCTAACAGAATTCAAGATCCAACGCAAGATTTCCCCTGCGTACTGTGTGAGGGCTTATCCTTATTCTTAATCAAATATCTAGCCATTAAGTACCTTTATTTAAATTACCTTACTGAGAGGTAGTATGTTCATCAGCTTTATCTTTGGGAGTGACATGCTATGTCCGTGAGGTTTAATTGTCATATTCAGTTGTTTCTCTACAGTTTTGTGGATTGAAAACTGACACTTGATAAAAGCATTGATTTGGAACGATAATCACACATGATTACTTAAAATATAAGCCAGTCGAAATCAAGTTTTATTTTAAAGCCATGATGTAACGTTAAGGGATGAAAAGCACACCGGTTTTTCACTCAACATGGAATCTTGATCTGACGGCATCCAGGGCAGCACCTCAATAATCTCTATAAACGGCCTGGATGAATGTTTTTATGTGACATATCAGGCAATACCTCAATCTCCACAGTTGGTGTGGCCTCCCGGTCCTTGGGATAGTGTATCTCCAGGACTGAGTTGATCTCTGAAGGTTCAAGAGGTCTGGCAACGGAACGACCATTTGGCCAGAACACCTCCAGACTGGTTGCTATATCCTTACCTTGGAGGTAAAGGGGAAAAAAAAGGCTGCAGGTTAAAATACAACCGGTAATATCCATACACGAATCATTTGTCAGATAGGCCATGGTTGTCAGCAGATTTCTTATGGTCCAATTTTTTTTACCCTAGGCCTGGAACAGGTAACATATGCTGTATGAACACAGACAGCTTGTGATGAATGAACTGCCCTACTGGCCATTGAAGTCCTTAACTGTATGTTGTGGAAGCCCCTACCTAGTCCAAAGTGTGCCACAGGCTCCATCTCACAGAGATAGCCAGATCCTCCATCAATGATGCGGGTGTGAGGGCCACTCTTTTTGGTGTACACCACCACTTTGGCTCCCCTGGCGTAAGCCCCAAACTGAGTGCGAGGAATCACACGAAGCCAGGAATTGGTCAAGCCCTAGGGTAAAAGAAGATAGGCCGGTGAGCAGCAAGGGTGGTAGAGAAAGAAGAGAAGATACTGTACACTAGAATGTACATTCCTTGAAGTAGATCAATTGTTTCATGTTTAAACTTTAACCTGACAGTTGAAATGTTTTATGCTAAGACATCGAAATATTTATAGAAAATCGTTTTTTCAAGTTGCCAATTCCCGTCCCTGTTGCAATAGTTGAAATATATCGTTGATGTAAGAAGTGCAATCCACTTTAAATACTTAAATACATAGTATATGACAACAGTAAATTATATGTTGACAACATAATGTGTTGTTACTGTACAGTATACTGTAAAAATGATCTACAGGGCTAGCTGTAGGTAACAAGAGAGCCTTTGGTGAACAAGAAAGTAGGGATCTGTGCCATAAGTCGATCCCACCACATAATCCCATATTATCTTTAAGCAGATATCGTCATAGAACATTAAAATAGCAAAATCCCAAAACAACGTTTTTACCATCACGGTCAAGTTTCTGACCTCGCCAACCGTGATGACAAAGGGGGTAAACACCTGTTTACCATCTTTGACACTTATGAACTGTCTCAGCTAGTGAAAGGACCAACCCAAAGCAGAGGGCACACCTTACACTTGGTTATCACAAATGTTCTCAATATATTTAATATTGAAATGTTTGATCCTTCTTTGTTAGACCATTCCTGTATTTTCTTTGATAGTTCAATTATCTCTGAAATTCTTAGTATACCAAATACTGTCAGAAAACGGCAGATCGGTGAGAATACTAATGCATTAAAAACTGGAAAGTAAATGTTCTCCTTTAAGACTACACACTTGAAATGTGTGTAACAACGGAAGATAATGTATAGTTCAGACAACATGGTATACTTTGAATATTCATGGGTGGAGGATATCTCCAAGCACCACCATTCTGACCTCCCTCTGGGGGGTCGGGGTGGGGTGGGGTGGGGGGTGGGGGATTCCAATTCTAAAGTGCAGGCTTTGGCAAGAAAAAAAAATGTGGCACCCTGCAAACAGGATCCTGAAAAACGAGTGTCCTGACCTCCTTCGTTTGGTGGACTAGATCTTTTTGCTCTCCGACTCCTCGGCGGACAGTGAGTGGGGATTTAGTCTCATGAAGCAAAGAAGGACAGCCTGGAGGTCCAGTCTCAAAACACACCCTTTCAGATCTCATAACAGTCAAACCATGTATTCCTCCCATAAGAGAGTTAGACCCAACTCCTGCCATAGAGATGTTGCATCAGAGGACAAAAACTGAGAGCCAGAAAAAATCACCATCTCCCTGTCTGTGTCAGAAGAAGATAACTATTTGCTTTTTTAGATGTTAATGTAAAGTTAAAGATTTAGTTCTGGAGGTTCAATACAACATTTCACTTTTTTATTCTATATTTCTTTAATTAGCAATTGATAAATAACGAATTAATAACTGGTAAGTTGTTGCATTCATTTTGCAAAAAAAAAACAAGTTTCTGGTGAAACATACGAGTGACTGTTCATATTGTGGAATTCACCCTGTGGCTAGCGAATAAAAAAGGTTTCCGCCTGTAGATACCACAAGAAAAATGATTACATCTTCTTTAGCTCCATGTACATTGATGAGCCTTGACCCCATCTCAGTAATGTAGACACATCTATACACATGCGACAAGTATCAACAACCCTCAACAGTAGTGTTGTTACCTGGTTGACTCTGTAGACAGACAGAGGTTGAGCTGCGCTTTCCCCATGGGATATCAGCAGATCTAGACGACCATCTCCATCAAAGTCTGTTATGGCCGCTCCTAAAACACAAACACTGCATCAACATGTTAAAGTCACTATAGGTGACTTTCTGCTTGCATCTCGCAATGTCTATGGAAGAATGAAAAAATCGCGGTTAAGATGAATCCTCTTGAAGTCTTATTATGTAATATTAATTTTGTCTGCCACCCGGTACGATCTCCCACGAAACTGTGACGAATTGCTTTACGGCACAAGGATGTGCTTCATTAAACCTGGAAGTGATTTATTTTGGCGGCTTACAGTCGTTGTCAAGTTGCGATGCAATCACTCAGCACTGTAAAAATGCAAATATTCTTTGCGCGTTAGGGAAAATAATTACACCAAGCAAAATCACCTCTTACAGAAAGTTACCAATAGTAGCTTTAAAAAAAAGGCAAACACTTTAATGTTTTAGACTAGTCAGACATGCTTGTATTTTGTCGAATTTCAGTCAAAAATTCGTGGATTATGGAAATTTGATCTCCATAATTAAAAGTGAAAATTGTTTCTTTAAACCTATGAAGATAACTGACTTGTTCAATGTTTCTTTGGCGCCACCTGCTGATGATGTTAAATAATAGCATGTTCTATAATGTAATCAGACACTACACCTAGGAGCTCTTAGTTTCAGAACAATGTTGGTTTCACCAAATAAATAATTATTTTCACCAGTTCCCCGTCCTTCCGGCTCCGCGGCCTCTCCAATATTGAGTTCTTCAATCTGTGGGTCTCCATGCTCTCTCCTGGTTACTCTGCATGGGAGGAGAATAACACAAACTAGACCATGTTAAAAGAAGCTGCTCACACTGCATTTAGATAAAAAAAAGTATAACACATTAGGATTTCTTCAAGAATTACAACATTATAACATTATAATATATTGATCATTGGATCCAGCCAAACGAGTCTAAATTAAAAGACACATAGAGGCTATTAAAAAAGTTACAGAAAAAGGAATCTGAAACAGAAAAGGTACATATTAGGGATTTTCAGGCTGTCAACCTTGAGGAGAGACGAGAACCTGTGGGTAAACCAAAAGAAGAAAGAACAAGCAAGGAACCAATTTTACAAAGACCTCCTCAAGTTCAACAACGTAAAAGACGGAACACCTAAAACAACCATACACTGAGAGCCCACCTAAACAAAACTCACAGTGACCAAGACTTCACAATTCTTCCAGAGGCGTACATGGTTACATGTATGACATACAGATGTAGTCCATAGTTTACATACACTTGTATAGAACATGTATGTAATGGCAGTTTTGACTTTCCAATTATTTAACTCTTATTTTTCTGTGATGGGATGATTGGAGCAGATACTTCTTTGAAACAGAAAACACTCTTCCGAGAACACGTGTTATGAATTTATTATGGGTCCTCTGAAAATGTGACCAAATCTGCTGGGTCATAAGTATACATACAATAACTTCAATCATACATTTTGATGAAAGTTATCAATGAAATTTGCTTTGTGGCATGGCCTCTTAACTTGTTGTGAGTGATTGTGACTGCAACTGGTAACTTCTCTGAGGCCATTGGGTTCGTTTCATGCACTCATTAGACTCAGCCACAAACGCTGCAATTGGAAAGTCTAAGGAGCTCAGCACGAATCTGAAAAAGTGGACCATTGACTTGAACAAGTCAGGAAAGTCACTTGGAACCATTCAAAGCACCAATGAGGCCATTTTAAATGCTTGAATGCCTCACCCAACAATACATTACAACGTCAACATGACGAGCCTGGCTGATGACACACACTGTGGGGTAAACACGAACAGTGGTAGAGTTTATTGAGGTTGGACACTGTCCAATAGTTTTTATTGTGGTTATGTACTTATAAATATATACTATATTTATATCAACAAGTGCTTTAAGTGATCAGATCAGACAATTGCCCAGGACTCATGTATGAGGAACAAATTTATCCAATCACAGTACACAGTGGTTTACCCTTAATCAAATCTTTACAGTTGAATGCAAAAGTCACGAATGTGTTTGTGGTTTGTTTTGCCTTTATTGAGATTGCCTGAAAATATAGCTTGCCTTGTGTTGTTTAACGTGCCTTGCTAGCATTGTGCAGCCTAACCAAACAGAAAGTGGCCAGCTCAAACCTCCTCCTCGAAGGCAGTGTTGCCAGATTGGGCGAAAAAAAAGTACTCTTAGAATATGATTATGTCACTGTAATCATATATTAATACGGTAATCAATAAACAATAAATGTGCAACTCAAACAGTAAACAAATCATTGCTAAACACACACATAAACAGTAAACCTGGATTCATATTATAAAGTTAAACCAGCCGTATCAAAATGGGGTTTTGGGGAAAACCTATTAGCAGGCACTACTCTGTAAGGTGAAATGTGGACAAATTTGATAATGTTCATTGGCTAGCTACAAGTTAAAATGCAGCAAAACACAGAATGTTCTATGTTAATACCTGTCTAACTTAATAGCCATTTTATTGACATCATGTGAGTGATGATCCACTTACAGCTACAATGTTAAGGGTACCAGCATCCCTGTTTGCTACAAATGGGTTACCAATACGTTGACCACAGTGAGAATTATAAAAGCACAAATAAAACAATGCTTCCATAGCATTTATTGTTTTAGCTAGTCGTAATTAATTTACGTTCCCAAAAACATTTAAACTGCAACTATATGTCAGCAGACCTCACCTTCTCCAGCCATGCAATGACTTCTGTCCGCTTAGCAACAATCTATGGAGAGGTTGCGTTCTTTGTTGGTCTCAGAGTTCTGTGGATCATAACATTTTATTGAACAGACTAATTGCTTAATGGTCTTGACCTCAAGTCTTGCACCTAGTTTTATTACCTGATTAATAAACCTCAAGATATTTGGGTTGATGGATTATGCTGATGGGTTATGAGTTTCTTGAATCTCTCGGAAGGGAGTTCCCTAGGGTTCCATACTGAACACACACTTATTTACCCCATATATAAAAAAAATTGTTCTGCATGTAAGTGTTGTACTATTTCCATCTAGGTGGTTGCATAACACCATATGAATGATTTATTGTTCAGGATTTCAGTAATATCAAGGCTGATTTAAAATTCTACAAATCTGATCAACCTGATCAATTGTATCTATATATACACACAACGCTCTGCAAAAGTCTGAACTTTTAAATATCTTGGTATCTTATTCTTTACTTCATGAATATAGTATAAATATGATCATTTTCTTCATGTTACTTGGTACTTCCAGGCTTCCTTGGGAATTAGGATGTACTAAGTGGGATTTGTAAAGTGTAAGTAATGATTACATTTAATTAAATAAGATACCATCGCGGTATTGGTGAATGTGCGTGTGTGTGTGTGTGTGTGTGTGTGTGTGTGTGTGTGTGTGTGTGTGTGTGTGTGTGTGTGTGTATACCTAAAGAGCCTGTTGGCAGAAGAGCCTCTGTAGGCGATGTTGTTAAAAAACACCTCCAGCTCATTGTCGTTGTCAAAGTCTGCAGCGATCACAGTGCGCACAGGAGAAGGCATGGAAAACTTCTGGGATGCCACGTCCTTATAGAAAGAAGGAACAGAACAGAACGTCAGGGCACATAAAGAAGTACCTGCAATTGACAACAATGTGAGCGAGGTCTATGGAGAATTTAGTGCTGATAACGAATTGAGCTCACTTAGGCGCTCAGGAGTTCAGAATCGTCTACTAAGCAGCCTTAAAGGGATAGTTCAACATTTTAGGAATATAGAGGGTAATGCCATGGTTTTACCTTGAACCTCTGCTTGCGGTTGTTGAGCTGCATGTAAAGCCGGTGTGGCCCATTCCAATTTCCATAGACAATGTCCGTCTTTCCATCACGGTTGAAGTCAGCCAGAGCCACTCCTCTGCCATGCTGCATCGGGTCCTCCACACCTTAGAAACAGGAGGGACATACGGAAAGAATGGAAACATTCTTCAAGTTTATAGTGGAGCCTTGGATACAAAGCAGCGACTGTTCATAGCAATCACTAGGAGGGGGACTACTTGGCTGCCAAATTCTAAACGAAAGTTTAGTTCTAACATTAGCTAGTGTAACTAAACTCGTATATCAGCCACCCCAGCTTGCGAACTTGACAGTTCACTATTTATCCATGCATGCATGTCGCCCTCTGCTCCACTAGACAGAGCATTAACTATTGATCACCTATGTTCTATTGCTGCTGCCAAGCACTGTATTCTTCCTTGGCAAAGTGACCATCACAGAGGGCAGGCTGCCGTTACCTACTGCTGCTTTCAACTGGAAGGGTTTCATAAATAAGTAAATAAATAATTATTTGAAATGATTTAAACACATCATTACAATTCCTAATCTAAACCAAAACTTTTTCTAATTGCTTTCAGTTAATATTGACTTATGAACCAACTGCTGTTTCAATGCTTTGTGATGCTATAAATCCCCATTCGGTTTAAAGGAAGCAATAAATTCACTGGCGAATGTGTTAGCCGAGTTTAATCCTTCTGAATTGGTCAATTGTGAGAATAACTTTTTATCATAAATGTTTCATTTTTAATTTCATCCCATGCTGTCTGTATCCCCCTCTAACTCACCAGCATGTTGGGCCACATCAGTGAATGTTCCATCTCCGTTGTTTCGGAACAAGTAGTTGGGTCCATACTCATTGTCACAAAATACATCTGGCAAGGTCTGACTTAAGATGGGCCCCACCACCACACCTCGACCACCTGGAGAGAAAGAAGAAAGGAGTAGATGAATAAAAATCAAGAAAACGTGTGTAGAAGACAAGGAAATAACTGGAGGTCCTGGTTATTCCCAGGAAGAGAGATGGAATAGCAAGTTAGACATGTATAAAGGAAGAATGGGGAAAATAATCTGAACCAGAAGCAACAAATAAAGTGAGAAAGAAAGAGAAGGAGAACTCAGGCTTAGTCAAAGCAGTGAGCAAAATTATTACAGTTTTTTTTCCAGTCTATTTCCACATAGGTCAAAGCTTTTCTGCAGACACTGACTAGCAGCACACACACAACTTGGCACACAAACCTTTCAATAATAATCAAGAAGTATGTACAGTAAAAGGGTCAAACATCAAAGTAAATTATCTGAAAGTCTACCTAGAAATCAGAGAGAAACTGCTTTAATTGAACGACCTTTTTTGCATGCCTCCAATTGCATAACAGAAACAAACAGGTAAACTATAACAATAAATTGCATGACAAACCCCAACACACAGTATCAGGTTATATTGCCCAAGGCTTTCCCTATCCAGTTTCTAAAATGTTACATTTCGTTGTTTTTCAATAAGAATAGCCACTACAGTTCCCGTTTTAAATAGCGCAAAGAGAACCATGAATACCACTATTCTTTCTTAACCTTGCTCCAAGAGCATTTTTGCTAGGGTAAACCCAAGGGTGTAGTTCCAGCTCTGAAAAATGAAGCCTATGTGGAAGTGCATTAAACCTGCATTCTTTCTAATAACAAGCAGGGGGCGACTCCACTGGTTTCAGAAGCAACTACGATTGTATGGAAGTCTGAGAGAGAAAGTATGAGAAAATGACCCTACTTCTCACTTACTTTATTACATCAGTAAACATTTTCCTTCCAAGTTTATGGTCTCAAGTGCTAGTTTTTTGGGTTTTTCAATATAGCATGCTGTTCATTTTGTAAAAGATGGCCCCATTTAGAGTCAAATAGACGATAAAGCAGGGTATGCTTTAGGGCGCGGCTACCTTATGATTGACACTCAATCAGGATAGAGACATGGCAACGGGCTCTCACACAGGTCCACCCCTCACTCCTCGCAGCTCCTCCCCAGCCCCACCCTCTCGTCCAAGTCAATGTTGTCACTTCAGGTTTTAAAAAAAAGATGGCGATGGCCTATGAAACCAAGATGGCGATTTTCAAAATGCCAAACTCAAGGCTTCAAAACGGTGGTCCACAAACCAATGGGTGACGTCACGATCACTTTGTCCACTTATAATATACTGTCAATGGGTAAACCTCACATGGGTCCTTCTGGTGTTCTCAACTGATAAATCAGAAACAGAGAAACAACTGGTAAACAAAAAACCCAGCCAAATGAATAGTGGGTGTAGTAAATAAACAGAAGTTATCAACTTGCAAAACGACAATTCTGTGTGTAACAGTCACCAACTACTATACCCCCGTCATCATCAGTATATATAGGTTCACTTGATTGTGTGAAGAGTTGTCTTTTCCCAAGTAGTTAAGGATAGGTACCTACCCCCGTGCGAGCACGAAGACCCCTGGGACTGAACCCAGAGGCGAACAGAGGAGGAAACGAGAGGCTGTCGCTAGCACGAGGGTCTCAAGTCAGAAAAGAAACACAACACAGACCTATCAGAACTGTTACAAGTGCATTAAGCAGGTCAATGACTGGCTAATGGCCAGAATTTCCTTCAGCTACATGACAGCAAGCCCCCCCCCCCCCCCACCTGCCTTTTTTTTTCCCTACACAAAAAAGTGATCAGTTATCGATCTGACCGATAAGCAGAATCGATAATGGTACCGGTATCAATACAATCTTTTCAAGTCCCATCCCTAGATAAAGCAGACACTTTTGTAGAATCCAACATTTTCACTATTGTTGGTTTTGAGGAGGATCCTAATATCATCCAAATTAACTACATTTGCGGTAACATATTTTTATACAACCATCCATATCATAAAACAGACGCATCAAAGAGAAGAAAAAACATGGTTGTGCTTTGTTCTACCCCAGGTGGAGGTATCTTCACTTTTAAAAGGCTTTAGTTCCTCTACCATGATTATATCCTTACATTGATCAGAATGGCAACACACTTTACATACGCATAACATATCCCGATTCTACTTATAACTTCATAATAATTATGCAGATCCTCAGGAAAAAAAGCAACTATTAAATCAAATTCCAAAGACTCAGCACATGCACACACAACCACACACTGCTGCACTGTGGGGGTTGTGTGACGTGCTGACCGCAGTGATAGATTCGGTCTCTGGTCCATTGAGTCAGTCAGCCTGCGCTGATCTATGAGTGTGTCGCCCTTCCCCTCCACTTCACTCTGACTTTGACTAGAGTAAACAGCTGACATGCTCAAAAGAGCTGTGAGCGCTCTTTCTATCCACCACTCTTTTCTTTTTTCCTGCGTTTATGTCCTCTTTCCTTTGTATGAAAGTGGGGAGAGATAAGACAATGTACTGCTTGCAGGGCTTCGTTTCCATCTCTTCTTCTTTCACCCTCTTCCTTGTCATGTTTACAGTCTACCTCTATCAGGAAAACTCTGAGAGACATGGAAAAGGTTAAACATCCAAAATAGTGACTCTCTTATGACCGAATACTCCGTCATACACACAAACATACAAATATATATGTTTCAACATTTTTTTTTGTATTATTTTTTTTTTAAACACAAACCTACCTGTGAACTTGTTGACTCCGGCCTGGTCAGCTACGTTGGACAAAGCAACTATGCCCTTCAAGGGATTGCTGGCCTCCTCGTCCATCTCAATCAGAGCATGAGGGCCCACCGTGCCACTGGCATAGTTAGCTATGTAGATAGCATAGCGTCCCGTGCCCTAGAAGAAAGGAGGAGATGAATCGCTGTTTATCCCTGAAAAGATATACCTGTGCCAATTGGATCCGATTTGACCATTTCCATTTACACAGTATATTGAAATATAAAATGTATCATGACAAAGAATGTTTAGCTGAGGGCCTCTGAAACAGTCAAGTTTCCCAATTTTGAAGTTTACCTTGTCTTAAAAACGTTGTCCTGATACAATTCTTATTTACTTTACTTAGTTACTCAATCCCGTTCACAATACATGTCCCTCTGTTGTAAAACCTTTCCCTTCCTTCTACCCATTCACTCCTCTCCACCTTCCCCTGTACTTCTTTCAGAAATTAATTTCACACTCCATTATCAGTCAAATTCCCTGCAGACAAACCCCACCAAGGAACATTGCTAATAGACTATACTCCCCATTCCAATGACCTACCCTACCAGGCTCCAGTCACTTCAATCAATACTAACACACTTCAGCACACACAATGTTATCATGAGCATACTAACAAACACACACAGTCTGAATTAACATTACCTCACCTCTGCAAGATGGAAACGCAAATGAAGCCAGTAAATGTAAATGCCAACTGCTTCATTCCCACGCACTGTGCTGATATACACTCAAACACACAGACACACTTATAGCCTTCCACCAAATGTACTAATATGCGCTCAAACACACAGACACACACACATGGCCTTCCAACAAATGGAAGAAAATCCATCCGGATTCGAAGGGCGTTAGAGCCATTTTAGTTACTGACTGGAGGCAAAAGTAAAATATTGTTCACCAATTCCTCACCAAGGCTATTTTTTTCATCACTCTCTTACATGTGCGCCCGTGAAACATGACATTGCAATTGTAGTGATGTGTGCTTATGGTTACTTAATAATGAATGCATACTCAATAACTAAAAAAGATTTGCGGACTTCTTTCCTTCATGGTTTGGCCAAATCTAAAAGTAAGTCATAGATAGATAGATAGGTAGATTACTTTATTAATCCCCTGGGGGAAATTAAGTACATACATATTCTTCCTCTACTAAAGTGACCTTGCATGTCCTTCTAAAAGTCTTAATACATGTCAGCTGATCGCTTTACCACAAAGCTCATTGACGCCGTCAATCATTCCGAAAGGGAGACTATCCATCTCACATTCATTGCCTCAATATGTCACCTTTATCAGTTTTTTAACCTTGTTCCTGTTACTTACAACAGACATGAGGAAATTGCTTGACATGACATCACTCTTGCAGGAACCAGATTACGTACAGTACAGGTAGAACAAAAATATAGGCAGTTAGGACACTGGTTAAAACGATTTCCTGTCATCAGTGCAGAGGACACCCATTATTGTTTCTGTACGAATTATAGCGTAATCTGTTTCAATTCGTTTGGTTTTCCTAATTTTAATACTTACCTACATTTGAGTCTAGTTATTTCAAAAAGTTTAGCCTTTTCTTTAGCCTTTAGCCAAACTTATCACAAGTCCAGAGGTTAGGCAGTTGAGAAATGTATAACAGGGATGATGTATTAGGAAAAATTATGAATAGCATATTGTCAAACGCATTTTATTATTATTAAATGTTTGAGAAATTTGTATGAATTATTTCTAAAAGATCAGCTACTGTGCTATTCAGAACGTTCAAGACATCAATGAATTTATAATAAGTGGAACCTGATAATCAATGAATTACCATATAATCGGTATTGAAGGGTTAGAAACTGTCCTTTATCAATTAATGTAGGCCAAGGTAAAATATGAAAACTATTTCAAAAGGATCTATGAATAGTACTGCAGTAATCTAGTTCCTTTTCACACTGCTCATTCTTGCTCCACGCAATGTTAACCCTCATCAAAAACGAGACTAATTTAATCTCCTCCTCTTGAAAAGTCTCCTATTTAATTACTCATTTGCAAAGGAGGCATTTCTTAACGATATGAAGTGCTAATGAAGGGTAATACTAGAGCTGCAACTATTTCTCTATTACTGGCACATAAAAATGTGTTTTATTGAGCTTTATTTATGAACATAAATAGGCAGATCGTATCTAATCAGCATAATGTAGACACTACAGGGCAGCGCTGAAGAAAATTGCACCGCGTAGTTTTGTAACATTCTTTTAATCGACACAAATATAAAGTTTTGGGGATTTTTTGTCATTCTATGAGTAATACTTAGCATCAAAAAATATAGGTGATGTTATTTACAGAGCTCCTGCTACACACTCACAGTTGCTTCCAAAAAAGCTTTGTTCTTACTTGATAAAAATATAATTCTTCTGATTGTACATTGTAATGTCTATGGGAGAATGTTTACATTTTTTAAATTTTTTTTGCCACTGGGTACAATTGCCCGCAAAACTGTGATGAATTGCTTTACGGCCCACGGAAGTGTGCGCCATTAAATCATAAAGAGATTTATTTTAGTTCGAATCTCCCTTATTTTGGGTGATACGGGCACTGAAAAGTTGTGCGCCCCTAGTGTTTCAACCCAAACTAGGCTCTTCCCATAATAGTCTGCCTTAATTCTTCGTGGTAAGGTGCTGGAAACATTCATCACAGATTTTGGTCTATATCAACATGATAGCATCACACATTTGCTGCATATTTGTCGGCTACACATCCTCGATGCGAATCTCTCATTCTACCAAATCCCAAAGGTGCTCTATTGGATTGAGATCTGGTGACTATGGAGGTCATTTGAGTACAGTGAACTCATTGTCATATTCAAGAAACCAGTTTGACATTATATAGGCTTTGTTACATGGCGCGTTATCCTGCTGGAAGTAGCCATTAGAAGATAGGTACACTGTGGTCATAAAGAGATGGACATGGTCAGCAACAATACTCAGGTAGGCTGTGGCCTTGAAAATTATGCTAAATTGGTACTAAGGGGCCCAAAGTGTGCCGAGAAAATATCCTCCACAGCCTTACACCACCACCAACAACCTGAACCATTGACACAAGGCAGGATGAATCCATGCTTTCATGTTTTTAATGCCAAATTCTGACCCTACCATGTGAATGTTGCAGCAGAAATCGAGACTCATCAGACCTGGCAACGTTTTTCCAATCTTCTATTGTCCCATTTTGGTTAGCCTGTGCCAATTGTAGCCTCAGTTTCCTGTTCTTAGCTGACAGGAGTGGCACCCAGTGTGGTCTTCTGCTGCTGTAGCCCATCGGCTTAAATGTTCGACGTGTTGTGTTTAGAGATGCTCTCCGCATACCTCGGTTATAACGAGTGGTCATTTGAGAGTTACTGTTCCCTTTCTATCAGCTCTAACCAGGCATTTTCGCCCAGAGAACTGCTGCACTGGATATTTTTATATTCTCTTTTTCTGACCATTCTGTGTAAACCCTAGAGATGGTTGTGCATGAAAATCCCAGTAGATGAGCAGATTCTGAAATATTCAAACCAGCCCGTCTGGCACCAACAACCATGCCACATTCAAAGTCACTTAAATCACCTTTCTTTCCCATTCTGATGCTTGGTTTGAACTTCGACAGATCGTCTAGACCATGTCTATATGCCTAAATGCACTGAGTTGCTGCCACATGATTGGCTGATTCGATTTTTGCGTTAACGAGCAGTTGAACAGGTGAATTTGAATTTGAAAAAAACAAAAAGATCATATTTACTTTACAGAGTGAGAAGGGGTGATACTAGATTGAAAAGAAAGTACAGACATACCCACTAAGAGAGATAAATAGTAGTTGGTCATCACCTTTACTCACATTCTTATGGGGACTTCTGTAAAGCAAACTAGCTTTGACTTTTTGTAATTACGCTAGACGGAGCGATAAACAGAAGAGACAAAATACCACAGCCTTCCACAAATGAACTGTCACAGCATACACTGAAAGGGGTGTTCAATTACATAAAACATGACTTATCACTGGTAAGCAAACACATACTTGTGCTATTATTCTCACTGATGGGCAATCACCCTGGTGTCTTCAACTGTGTGTGTGTGTGTGTGTGTGTGTGTGTGTGTGTGTGTGTGTGTGTGTGTGTGTGTTTTTCAGTTTTTTTTTATCATGCTTGGTGTTTACATGTGTGTGTAAATGTGGTACCTTCCTGTCCACGCAGGCTACAGAGCGGCCGGCCATGCGGTTGGCTACGTCTCTATGCTCGTTAATCTCATCGCTTAATAGATCCACAAACCGTCCATTACGGAACTTAAAAAGCTTGTCAGAATATGTGGCCCGACCTTTCAAGAGAAAAGAGGTAGAGCAGGAAAAAGAGAGAAAAAGATAATCAGAAAGAATGAGAGAGAGGTGAGGGAGAGAAAGCGGTTTGTTAAAAGTGAGAAAATGATGTGTTAAATGGATTCATAGTGGATAAGAAACGAGAATAAGACAAATTATAAGGGCATAGGAGATGATGTAGCAGGTAGCATCTAAAAACAGTAACTGCACAGTCATTAAAAGTGACTAGTTAATAAAGAAAGTTAATACTGTGACTCTGCTATTGTTTTAGTGCTGGGTTATACGATAGTTGCAACACAGAACGTATTTTTTTATCACCTTAAGACTGATGCAATTAGGTTTATCTCTTGGTATTGATTCTGACTCAGCCATGTCTGTCTGCGGGTATGGTCCGTGTGTATGTGTATGTGTGTGTGTGTGTGTGTGTGTGTGGGGGGGGGTACCTGAGAAGGCGTTGTTAGTATTGAGGACATAAATCTCCTCCCGACCATCTCCGTCTATGTCACATGCTGTCACTCCTATGGCGTTGCCTTGGCGATCTCTCAAGGCATAAAATGTAGAACTACGATCATCGGTGGCAATGTTGACCAGCCGCTTCCTCTCTTTGTCGTACTTCAGAACTAGATTAGGACCGTTGTAGCTGTAGAATACAGAAAGAATAAAGCTAAATATAAAAATATAAAAACGATTTATATTTATATTTATATATATATATATATATATATATATATATATATATATATATATATATATATATATATATATATATATACACATATATATACACACACACTGTATGTATATATGTATATATGTCGGCCATGCAAGCCAGCCCAGACTAAAATATGTTCAGAGCTATAAGTAATCTTAGTAAAAGATAAGATGTCAGTCACAAGTACTGAGAAATATCTTCATTCTTAAATATTCGGATTCAAAATAGTGCATTTGACCTAACTTATGGTTAAACAAAAAAAAAAATCTAAGAATACTAACTGTTACAGAATCAAAGATTTAGACAAAAATAACAATAACAGTTTAGAGGAATAATTTAAACGATATTGTGAGTGCCGCTGGGTCAGGACGAACTGGATCACAGGTGGCCAGAAGAAATGCTGTATGAGGGAATTGGCGACTATTGTGTTATTCCTCCCAGGTCTATTTCGGAAAGGAAAGGTGTTTTCCACAATAAAGGTCTATTTCAGCGTGCCATAGAGGATTTCAAAGGGAAACAGTTGGTGCTCCGCCATGGGGTAAGACGTTTCATAGGCTTTATCCTATATCTAAATCTATTACCCGATCTTGGAACTTGGGTACAGTGTTAGATGGACAGTCTCGGGCTCCGTTCGAACCTTCGAACTATTATCATAAAAGCTTTGTCATACAAGAGAGCTATTCTCCTAGCTCTGGCTTCAGCAAAGTGGGTCAGCATGCTTTCTCAGTGCACCCTTCGCGTATTCAGTTTGCCCCCGGAGATACTTTAGTGACTTTGAGGGCAAACTCTGCTTTTGTTCCTAAAGTCTTGAGCATGGGTTGTTCCTGCCATGCAGTGGAGGTCACCTGGTTATGTCCTGAGGCCCTGGAGTGTCTGTGTCCTCTTTGGTCAGTTACATTGACAGGACGTGGGGTTTCATCTCCGTGGATCAGCTTTGTCTGTTTCACACAGCCCTTTAATGGAAAGGCGCTGTCGAAACAGGGACTTTCTAAGTGGTTGGTGCGGGCCATTGCTATGGCGTATAGCACTATGGAACGCACCACACCATTGGCTGTTTGTGAGCTCTCTACCCGAGCCATGGCCACTCTCGAGATGGGCTTCTGTGTCTGAAATGTGTGCTGCAGCTAGCTGGGCTTCACCGCTCACGTTCACGGAGCATTGTTGCTTGGATGTAGCGAGTGCCCTCACTGGGGCAGGTGGTGCTGAGTGTGGGCAACAATGAATGAAGGAAAGGCTTGCCAGCCGCTCTTGGGGCCACACGATCTCTTGTCCATGGGGCACTGCCTCCCATAGGAAGGAGTTGACCACAATAACCACGGAGTTGATCACGTGGGTAAAGGTTACATAGGCTGATTTTATTGGCCTTCACTTTAATGTGGTATGAAAAACTGAAGCTAACCTAGGGGAAAAAAAGTCAACCTGCTGTGAGACTTCGTACTGGTCATTATTTGATTTGTATTCTATGCAGAGGTGTTGCGCCCGTTCGCACTGAGGGGGCAGGTGCCCATTCACACTGAGGGGGAAGGTGCCCATTCACACTGAGGGGGCAGGTGCCCATTCCCACTGAGGGGGCAGGTGCCCGTTCACACTGAGGGGGCAGGTGCCCGTTCACACTGAGGGGGAAGGTGCCCATTCACACTGAGGGGGAAGGTGCCCATTCACACTGAGGGGGAAGGTGCCCATTCACACTGAGGGGGAAGGTGCCCATTCACACTGAGGGGGAAGGTGCCCATTCACACTGAGGGGGCACGTGCCCATTCACACTGAGGGGGCACGTGCCCCCTCAATTATTTGAGACAATGTTTTGAAATCAAATCCGTAGTATTATGTCTAAACGCTAAAGTGGCGGGCAGTCAGGCAGAAACAGCAGTCACTCCAAGAGCCAGCCCCCCTCACACTTGCGCTCTATTTTACATTGATACGCAGGTGTGGTGCAGTTTAACTGATGGGGAATGGACATCAGAATTTTTTTTCAAGACAATATAAGTTGCTTAAATATATAATTTTTTAAAGTGGTTCTGGTGTTATAGCCGTCCAGTGTCAGTGTCATCTTGTCCTACTCAACCTTACTGCAACCTCAAGTAAATAGGAAATGGAGTTGTGAAACTGTGCCCCTTCAGAAATACTGGGTGCATGCCTCTGAGTGTATGGGCCCCCTTTTTAGTAAACATAATTTATTTCAATGTCTAGCCTTGATCTTATGGGGGCTGACATATTGTGGTTGTTTTTTCGTTCTGAAATATCTGACACGTGCAGCAGTGCTGCTGAAAGAAGACACCCTGCAAACTGTGGAGGGAAAAGGGACTGTCATTTCCTGAACACTTACTATGACTTTTACGGGGCTGAAATGAGCCATCTCTTTGACAAGTTTGGTCTTGGTTACATAAAAAGTTTTGCAGATAAACATCTTCTAAAAGTATTGTGTAACCCATACCTAGGTGCCAGCAGCTGCCCGAAGGAGATATTGTTATTGCCGCAAACATTTTGAGGAAGAAAGCGATAAAGAAAGAGTCAAAGGAGCTAGAGCTGGGCCACAGATGACAGATACTAAAGTGCAATCTCACAACACTTTCCAGTTCTGCAAACGTCGATAATCTGACATTCACTGTAGTATTAGCCTCCATTTCAGATGCATCTGTGATGCTGTTGTTCCACAAGTGCCAAACTCTCTTTGTAGACAGAACAGAAACAAGGACAAACAAGCAGGTCCCTTAATTTGTAGTGACCGATTCCATTTGAGCTGAGAGAAAAGTATGTTTTGAACAACCTTGTTGTTATTTTGCATTTCATCGCAATTTTAACCGTTACACTTCACCATTTCAGAGCTTATGGATGCTCAAAGTGAAGGAACAAAAAACATTTATCAGATTACATCTTTCTTTTCACCATGGTTTCCCACTATGCAAACACTGATCTCCAACCATTAGATCTGGCCCAAAAATATTTGGAAAAATTATTAGCGCTTTTGATTGACGTTGACATACAATTTAGAAGCCTCTTAGTAAAATAATGCCTCTGACTATGCTGATGCATTACAAGCATTTCTTTGGTATTTTCAGCCACCTATTCCAACAAACAGCCCTACTTACAATGCCCTGACTGAAAAACCGACAAACAAGGGTCATTGTCTTCACTCTATTTTCCTTTGAGTGTTGTGGGATTTCCGGCCACCTCGCTAGCGAGATGTAGGGTTCTTCTTGCAGGGTTACCAAACCGTCTCTAATATAACAGAGCTACATACAAATCTATATATTTTTTAGCCGCAGGGCGACCTAGCAGTCCCTAGTCCGCTACTCTTTCAGTTTTCCACATTTGGGTCAGATACACGTTACCCTTTGGCCTTCATCTTTGTTTAATGGTGAAGATCACTCTGACCTGTGAATTGCAGTGAGTGCGGGTGAAGTAAAAATAGGGAAATAACTGCTATAATTATTATAAAAGCTGTTACGCAGTAGGTATAACTGGCCATTAAGGAATTATGTATTTTTCCATGAGGCTGGAGAGAAATTCAAATTGGTTTCCTTTCTTCTTCCATCATTCCTTCTCTTTTCCTTTAGCACATGCTTCCTTTCTACCACTCTACTTTCTTACCTCCCTCTATTTCTCCTTGCTTTCTCTATCTCACATTTTCCTCCTACGCCTTTGGTTTCTTGTGGTCCCACTTGATATTTCCACTCTTCCTTTCATCCCTGCATCCCTCCTTTTTTCTCCTTTTCCCGATACACTCACCCAGCCACAAACATTTCCAGGTCGCCGTCTCCATCCACATCAGTGACGGCCACGCCATAGTTGAGCTGAGTGGGATTGTTGTCGTAGTCCGGGGGCAGCATGGTGTGGGTGGCAGCAGAGAACATGGGCTCTGATCTTTGGGCCAGGCAGAGAGCAGGGAGAAGAAGTACACAGACCTTGAAGAACATCCTCACCTGTAGGGGGGTACTGACTTCTGTAAAAAGATATGGAATGGATTTAATTAATATAAAAGATTAGGACATATTGACCTGAATTTCAAGACAAATACCAGAATGCACTCAACACGACACATAAACATATCATCACATACCTAAAACACACATCAGTGCAACACTCACTTTGGAAGGCCTGCATATACAGTACGTCTAACGTGTGACTGAGGAGAATCCAGCTGCATAAAGGGACCCTTATATCGTATTATTTCAAATAAAGAGACTTCATTATTGATATTATGAAAATGGCTAGACTTTAATTCTGAGAATTTTGATGATACAAATGAGATGATTAAAACATGAGACTGAATTGAATAATACAGAAAATAACCGTAATTAATTATTAGGTGGGTGGCTCTTGCAGCTGGGCACGTACTGTAATTGTACATATTATTGTTATTATTATTATTATTATTGGACATGCTAGTCTACTTTCCCATGCTTAAAGATGCACCAAAATAGGCGTACATGTCCAGGTCCACTGAAATACACAACCTATGCAATTCCGCCTATTTTTACCTGTTGGTGGTGCTATTGCAGCAGTTCAAAGTATTCAACAAATCATAAAAAATACGCCATTAGGGCTACAGGTCTGAAACGTTCAGCATTTGTCCACTGCAGTGAGATACGCTGGGACCTATGAGAAATGATAAAGTCACTCCATCACCTTTAACTGGTGGTCTACCTAAAGGATTTACTAAAGGTTTGCTTGTGCAAAAACACGTGCCAACGTCACACCACCATTTCCTTTTTGCAAGCGTTCATTTGTCAGTACAAACTATTCATGGCACGAATCACCAACAAACCGCAAACACCTCATTTGAATTTAGTTGTTTATTACCTGACATCTAGCCAAGTGCTAGTGCCCACCCACTGGCGCCAAGATATACTGTATATCATTTTTTTGTTATAAAAACCATTTTCTGTGTTTATTTATTTATTAATACAAACTTTACATTCCTTATTAATTAAGAAGTTAAAAGAGCAACATTTTTGTGTTTTTGATTGTGAACCTGATCTGAACCGCCTACCAGATTTCAAGCAAACTGAAAAATGAAGTAACCGCCATACCAGTTACTGCACGATTTCCGTTGGGAGACAAGTTGTATTGAGCTAGCTGAGTTGTTTTTGCAAGTAAGTTTTCTTTGCAATGGACCTCCGTAAATGGTTTAAATTGACGGTCTCTAGTACTAAGTCCAATAACACCATATTAGAAGAAACAGATTCTGCTTCTAAATCACACAAGTATAACGACATAGTTTGTCAGCCCGTGATGTTGGCGGAGATGGAGCTGCCGGAATGTAGGCTAGCACCAGCAGCAGCGGAACTCAGTTTAGCCCGACTACTACTGGCCGTGTGCTGCAACCGCTGCAATTGTACGAGATCCACAACAACTGCCTGTTGGATCATCGGTGGATGACCTCGGCACGGACAAGCCAAAACAGGTTGTGTTAAACAAATATCCAGTCAGAATCTTTGGTGCAAAAAAACCCCAAAAACATTCTAATCTAGGATAGGAACCGGGACTAGCTTGAGTATTCTGTGAAAAAGGACAGCATTTTGTTATCCGTGCAGGAAATTCAAATCTGTGTCATTGGCCATAACCTACTCCATCAGGGGATTTAACGACTGGAAGCATGCCATTGAAACTAACAAGGGTTTAAGCACAGTTTCTAAGGAGCATTTCGCTTTTGAAGCAATGTGGAAGGAGTGGGAAAAAATGTTGAGAGATGGACAGAGATTTCCACTATTGTAAATTCAGACCAATTGGCACGCAACAGATATTACATGTCAGACATAATTGATATGCTTGAGTTTGTAGGGGTAAATCAATTGCCCGTATGTGGACAAAATGCTAGCTTTGCCAGGGTGCTAGGGTCAGGGTTGTCTCTGTTTGAGTACAGTAAAGAAGGTATTTACCCCTTGGTAATGGCCACGTCAGAGAAGGTGGACGCAGAAATATTGACAGGTGAGCACGCGAAAGCCAGGCTCAGCCCCAACTAAATCCTGGTGTACAATGGCGTATCACAAATGTCTGGGAGGCATGGGAGGGGGGAGGGAGAAACTGTTACAAAACAAACTGGATTATGATATACCATATATTCAATCACCACCATCATTTGGTGGGGATTCATACCATGTCCAGTGAAACAGCTTTCAAGGATTTTTTCAGCATGTGCAAAAATGCTGAAGGAGTTCATCAAGAGGCCAACTATCGCTATTCAATAAAGGGTGAAACCCTGAAATGCCTCTTGGACCAGAGATGGACTGGCCATTTGTTGATGTTCCAGGTATGGAAGATGACCTCGATTCCCTACAAAGAAGGAAAATGGACATGAGCCAACATTCTGAGAACCTTGCACTGTCCACTTCAGACCATGCCAACTGTCATCCTACACACACAGTATATTACACTGTGAATATTGAGCTGAAGCTTAAGTTAATTATATTGCAAATCAAATCGCAATATCTGTCACAAAATAGCAATTCGATATTTTGCCCCATATTGATCAGCTCTACTGGACAAGTAGTTACATACACAGCTAGTGGAAGTGGCCAAGCAAACACTGGAAAAAATCCTCAGCAGGGCAAGAAAGTCCACTGGAACCCACGCACAAACGGATTCAATGTGCAGTACACTGGGCCTAAGGAAACAGGCTCTACAACAGGGTTAACAGGGTCAGTTGACCTAGGACAAGTAGACGATCAAGTGATTTCGTCTGAGAATGCCGAGTTATACGCTAACTGCCATGAAAATGAGATACTTATTGTGAATGATGATACCTTCGTACCTGCCAAACACACTGAACTCAGGAACTGGATAAGGAACGATGTATTTGAGGTGAAAGAAGGTCAGAAATGTCTCTCCACGGTGTACCTGATGATGATGTGTCTAAAGCTAGGTTAGTTGCAAGAGGCTTTGAAGAAAAGGACACTCAGGAACTCCACTCCCCAAAAACTCACCTAGATGTGCCTCACAGTCTGTTAAAATGTTCACGGCTGTCATATGTCAAAGGAAATGGCAGCTGAACTCCATGGACATTAAAGCAGTCTTTTTACAAGGTAAAGAGTTATCCGCAAATGTGGTGTAAATGAATCTCACATGTATCTCAGTGTTATTTCCCATTACATTCTACATCTGACCAAAGAAGCTCAGAGCAAAGGAACTCAATGGAAGTGGAAGAAGTGTGTTTATGGCAGATCTGTATTGGTACAACAGAGTGAAAGACGCTGTGCAGCAGTTGGGAGCTAATGTGTCACAAGTTGATCCAGTAGTGCTCTACTGGCTAGATGACTCCTGCAATGTGATGGGGGTCCTTGCTTGTCAGGGGAATGGTTTCATCTGAGGTGGTTACAAAACGTTCTCCACAATAGTCTTCTCTCACTTGAAAGCTGCATTTCATATCGGATGTGAAGAACAGGGCTTCAGCTACATCGGAATGGAGGTTCACTCTTCGCAGGATGAGAAACAGGTGCAACAAAGTATGTACATAAATAATCTGCAACCCATTCCTGTGGACCCCATCGTAGCCACACAGCAAGAGGATCTTCTAACAGACATTGAAACTGACAGACTTAAGTCAAAGATTGGCCAAATATTGTGGGTTGCAAGGCAGAGCAAAACGGACTTAACGTGTGACATCGCCATCCTGGCGTCCAGTACAAAGTATGCCACTGTTCAGACCCTGCACTGTACAAACTGATCAAAAACTGAAATCCAAAGAGGTGACCTTGAGGTTTCATCACTTGGGAAAAGACAGCTCCCTGAAAAAAGTGTGATTCTGTGATTCCTCCATGGGAAACCTTCCAGATGAAAGCACACAAGGTGGACATCTGATTATGCTGATAGGAGAGAATGGAAGATACTCACCTACATGCTAGCAGTCAGAGAAGATCAGGAGAGTTGTCCGAAGCACTAAGCAGGACAGTCTTTGGCAATTGTGGATGGCATTGACAGTGTAGTTTTCTTAGCTGCACTCTACTCAGAGCTTACCACAGGTGATTGCGCACGTAACAATTTGCCCATTGTGTGTGTTACAGACAATCACTCTCTTGATTCTGTCAAGTCAACCAAGTCAACGGAGAAAGAGACTCCGCCTTGAAATTAGTCGTTTCAAGGAGCTCATCCACTCCGGCGCCACCCTGCAGATCATGTGGTCAGCCACCAAGGAGCGGCTTGTCGACAGCTTGACAAAGAAGGGGACATCTGCACTTGTTCTGCTGCGGCCCCTTGGCGACGGTGTATGGCGATTTAAAAGGTAAATGGACTAGACAACAAAGACCTTTCTACCATCAAACTCTAGTCATTAAAGCTGCAGCTTTAAGCTTGTTATCTGTGAAAGGTTGGAAAAACCTGAACTCTGTTTTTTTGGGACGTGCCGTGTTGTGAACTGCACATGTGTGAGGGAGGTAGTGAACTGTGAGGGAAGCCTTTGTTGTTATTGCTGTCGAGCGGGGGTTTCAGTAAAAGGGTTAAATATACACAGTTGTCATTGTAGCTTTGGACCCAACAATCCGCTGACTGGAAAACGTGGATCTACAAATATCCCCGCTACGCTCGTAGTACACATGCGTAGTCTTGACTCTTACCTACATGGCTACATGCACAGATTATCTGAACCATTACAGGTACACCCCATGACACTTATGTTCTTTTCTGTTTACATTGTATACTTCTGATCTGAAGCTTCTTCAACACACATTACAACACATCTAATCAAAAGCAAAAAATCCTGATGCTGCTGCTAGTGTTAGTAGTACATATACAGTGGGGCCAAAAAGTATTTAGTCAGCCACTGATTGTGCAAGTTCTCCTACTTAGAAAGATGAGAGAGGTCTGTAATTTTCATCATAGGTACACTTCAACTATGAGAGACAAAAATGAGAAAAAAAAATCCAGGAAATCACATTGTAGGATTTTTAAAGAATTTATTTGTAAATGATGGTGGAAAATAAGTATTTGGTCACCCACAAACAAGCAAGATTTCTGGCTCTCACAGACCTGTAACTTCTTCTTTAAGAAGCTCTTCTGTCCTCCACTCGTTACCTGTATTAATGGAACCTGTTTGACCTCGTCATCTGTATAAAAGACACCTGTCCACAGCCTCAAACAGTCAGACTTCAAACTCAACCATGGCCAAGACCAAAGAGCTGTCGAAGGACACCAGGAAGAAAATTGTAGACCTGCACCAGGCTGGGAAGAGTGAATCTGCAATAGGCAAGCAGGTTGGTGTGAATAGATCAACTGTGGGAGCATTTGTAAGAAAATGGAAGACATACAAGACCATTGATAATCTCCCTCGATCTGGGGCCCCACGCAAGATCTCATCCCGTGGGGTCAAAATGATCATGAGAACGGTGAGCAAAAGTCCCAGAACTACACGGAGGGACCTGATGAATGACCTGCAGAGATCTGGGACCAAAGTAACAAAGGCTACCATCAGTAACACACTACGCCGAGAGGGACTCAAATCCTGCAGTGCCAGGCGTGTCCCCCTGCTTAAGCCAGTACATGTCCAGGCCCGTCTAAAGTTTGCCAGAGAGCATATGGATGATCCAGAAGAGGATTGGGAGAATATCATGTGGTCAGATGAAACCAAAATAGAACTTTTTGGTAAAAACTCAACTCGTTGTGTTTGGAGGAAGAAGAATGCTGAGTTGCATCCCAAGAACACCATACCTACTGTGAAGCATGGGGGTGGAAACATCATGCTTTGGGGCTGTTTTACTGCAAATGGGACAGGACGACTGATCCGTGTTAAGGGAAGAATGAACGGGGCCATGTATCGTGAGATTTTAAGCCAAAACCTCCTTCCATCAGTGAGAGCATTGAAGATGGAACATGGCTGGGTCTTCCAGCATGACAATGATCCCAAACACACCGCTCGGGCAACGAAGGAGTGGCTCCGTAAAAAGCATTTCAAGGTCCTGGAGTGGCCTAGCCAGTCTCCAGACCTCCACCCCATAGAAAATTTGTGGAGGGAGTTGAAAGTCCGTGTTGCCCAGTGACAGCCCCAAAACATGACTGCTCTAGAGGAGATCTGCATGGAGGAATGGGCCAAAATACCAGCTACAGTGTGTGCAAACCTGATGAAGACTTACAGGAAACGTTTGACCTCTGTCATTGCCAACAAAGGGTATGTTACAAAGTATTGAGTTGAACTTTTGTTATTGACCAAATACTTATTTTCCACCATCATTTACAAATAAATTCTTTAAAAATCCTACAATGTGATTTCCTGGATCCAGCACCCATTCTTTAGAAGTGCAAACCTCAACGAGATTCTCCGGGAGTTGCCTAGAATTATTAGCTTGCCACTTGAATATTGCACTTGTTTACCCTAAAACAGACTAGTTCAGCAGAATTTGGCAACCATCTCTGGTCTTTTTAACTTGGTTCATTTTATATCCATAAAATGTCACAAGAACAAAACGAACAACTGATATAGTATCTATTTTAAAGACAAATAAATGTAATATGGCTTGTTATGGGTAATATATATTTTTTCTCACTCTTGGATTCTTTTCGTGACATTTGCAAAAACACCCCACTCCAATAAAATAGTTATCTTAATGTTTTTAAGTACATAACAATAATTAAAAGCACATTGGATGAATTCTAACAATTGTATTTAATTTGAATATGGATATTAATCAGAACCGTCTTTTAATGTCAGTACATCCATGCATGGGTAGACAGGCTGAATGTCCTGTTCTGAGGGCAAATGAAAGAATCTTACCATCTTTGGTGAGCAGCTCAGGCGCCAGACATGTGTTCTCTGACAACCAATATAAGTTATTTTAACGTAATTTTCCAATCTGTGACTTTTGGGTCGAATAATAACAGTAATAATAGGGCAAATTGCTAAGCAATAAACATAGCTACAGGCAAAAATTGGAATACAAATGCACATTTTTTCTATCTCTAAATAGTTTGCCCAGACTGCAGGACAGACAGGAGAGGTAAGGGGCTAAGGATATGAGCTAAGGAAGGGCCAGGGGTAATAGAACCTGCAGCACACACTCAAGAGAAATGATGGTCAACTCTTCTATTCCAAAAACTCCACTGTGACACACACACACACACACACACACACACACACACCTTGCTCTCCCACAGAGTACTGAAATCCTTCTATAAAAGTATAAATGAAAACTAGGTTTGTCAAAACCATAAGCCTGTGGATTCATAAACAACTACATCGTCATAGATAATTCCAGTACTTCGCAGCTTTTTACTTTTTCCACTAAGATCCTTTTGACCAATATGTAGTCATGTAGCACATGTTCAAAACTCCGAACCCAAATAGAAGGACATGTCTGTTGTGAACCATACCCTTAAAACAATTCATGTTGTGTTCACAGAATATGCAGTCAATAAACATTTCAAAAATGCTTAAATTTGCTTTACATGAAAGCTTACCCAATACCAAAATTCTGGATCTATTGTCATATGTTTGCACACAACATGCCAGAAATTAAAACCTAATGTTAAAAACCTTAAATATAATGTAAAGCCTCTACTTCTGCAACAGCAGCCACTCAAAAGCTATATTGAAGCAGCTGACAAGCACTTCTGAATAAACAGATCATTGAAACATTGAAAAAATAGATGATGTACTGTAAGTTGTGTAAAATAGACCTACCAGCACTGATTACTCGCCAGGCGTTGAAATTCTACTCGGACATACACCGTAAAAAGGGGACTTTTTTAGCATTTTTGCGTTTTTTCCCCTACTTCTGTCCTTTTTTTTTTTTACTGTAAATGTGTATTTTATTTTTTCACATTTGGAACCAAAGGACGTGTATGTTGGATTTTTTGTTGTTCACTGGCAGCAATTTCCTATTCCTAATAAAGCTTTTTATTGGAGAAATTGTGGAGAAAACAAGGGACTTCATATTGTCTATTGTATGCAGGTAACTTGAAACATGAAAACGAATGCAGTTTGTGTAATGCCATCAACTGTCACTATTTTGTGCTATGATTGACTATACATTCCTCTTGGATATAAAATGTCCTAGTGTTTAGACAGAAGGACTTGACATTGAGTCAGGTTTGCCGTGTCTGATAGGGTTAGAGTAAGTATTTATTTTGCCATTTTGAAATGTATAGTTGGTATTTAATGAAGAAAATGGGGTTGTGAGCCGAAAATTTACTATTTGGCTATTTGTATCTGAATGTGTTGCTGTGTGTAAGTATTGTAATTATTAGTATACGCTTGCTGGCAATTGTAAAAAGCGAATACTGTAAGACCATATTCCACTTCTCCTTTAGTAGCTCTACAATGTCACCGTTTACATGTACCCCTGCAACGTGACAATATCTAGCATGATAGATGGGTTCTAAAATCTCCCTCAACATGTCAATGTAAGATTAAATGGCATGGTTCTCCCCATTAAACGCTCCATAAAAAATACAGAGGGTAATGCTCATTTGATCACTCTGCTCTCTGACAACTAGAGACATATAGCCATGTTGGTGTTGACTAGAAAGCATAGCAGCATTAACAGTGTGGAGCATTGGCCATCAAGGTACAGCAGCTGGCGAGAGGTGAATTCATAGGAAGGGAGCTTTAGATTAGGGGATCTTTCCCCATTACATGATGTAGTGATGATGGATGAGTTAGGAAACTCCATCCCGGAGGAAGGCCGTTTAATTGAGCTGCTAATGTACAGTACTTTCAAAAGTCTGAGAAACCATAAATAAAGAGAGCAGTCATCGTACCAGTGAAAGTCACCATAAAGTTGAAAAAAAAAAACTGGTCTGATCTATGTAGTCTTTTTTTAATGTGAGCAGCTTTCTGTCACCAAACAAAAACTGTTAGAACTTTACTGTTCATTCAGCGAAGTAAACTAAATATATGTTATGAACTGCAGGTGAGAACTAACAGTTATGTGTGCTCAGGAGCTTGTGGTGCGTTTAGTTTTTACTTTTCAGGTATGTCATTTTTAAGTATTTTATTTCAATAGTTAAACTATAATAAATTCTAGTGTCAGCAAACTGAAACATTATTAGGTATTGTAACCTGACATGCACACAACCCATTTGGTTATTACTCCATTGTTTACGTTTTTTTGTTGTTCAAATGCCGTTTCCTAAGTCTCTCGGAAGAGGAGCTTGAGCTGTTTAAAGTGGGCACATCTTCATGGGTTATCTTCATTTGACTATTCAGAGACAATAAATACCTAGTGTTAATAAAAAAGTGAGTTAGTAGTAAAAAAAAAAAAGATTTTTGCCTGAAATAGGCCTAGAGTTATTTGAGGCTCAAAAAGACATTGTTCGATTTTGTTATTTATGCTGGCGTGAAGAGGCCGTTACAACAGTGTGCACCATCAGCATGTGTTTCCTGGAGCGTTCATGCCGTGCTGGGATCTTGATAAGACTGCGACAAAGACGAGGCAGTGGAGCAGTAGCCACTAGCGGCAGCAGTATCTTCACTTTCTGTACACGCTTCTAGAACCTCTTCTCTATGCAGGACCCCCACGGCCTCTCTCTCTCTCTGTTTCTCCTCTTTCTTTAAAAAAAAAATCTATTTCTCAAGTCTTTATCTACTCCTTTCTATGATACTTTCTGGAAACGTCTTACATTTGTCTTGCTTGCTGTTTCTTACTCTTTCTATTTGTCATCTGGTAAAAAATGTGTTTATATCCTGGACTCTATTGGATATATATAAAACACAATGTAAAAGGTATCATGTATCAGATGCACAACTATAGCACGAAACCTGCTGAACACAGTCAAAACTATTTAGCCATAACGTCTGAGGCAATCAGGAATTCATGCTGCTGGGTAACTTAATAGAGGCATTTTCGATTACACTGAGCATCAGTGAGCTATACAATAGGTCATTATAGGGCCAAATGGAGAGATAGGCTATGCCACAGACGCAATGATCACCGTGCCTCGGCGTCCCCTGACTATCAATACAATCAAGAGTTAATTGTTGTTATAACAAAAAGGAAAAAATGCTCCAGAGGAATGCTTGTTATACGAGTAATTACGTCGACAAATTGTTGCAATCAATTAAATACAACCTTGTGCGTGGCTCACATGAATCCAAAAATGCATAGTAGCTTATAGGTAATTTATGCGTATGCTATTTTTTTTCTTTTTTACTTTTTCATCGGGGAAGAGCATCTATGGCAACAAATGTATAACACAATAACGAATACTTTTAATGGAGGATGCTATGATTAAGAAAGTACATCGAGCAGTCTTCTGTTCAACAAACTCATCTCCTCACACCATGTCCAATAATTCTGAAGCAATCCATTTTTATTAAAATAAAAAATATAATAATAATCTTAACGCACAGACACCTGCAATGCCATAGAGGATACATGTCTAACATAAAACCGGACAACCAGAAAAACAAAAACAAGAAAATATTTTTGGGCAAATAACAGACCTTCGCGAAGGACGATGCAACTAACTTTTAGACAGTAAACGACAGCGCTGCAAGCTACCCTGTCATAAACATCAAGCGTGACATGAAACAGATATAGGTACTCACAGATAAAACAGGTTTTGACATTCCACAAATGGCACGGACGGTTGAGCATTTCAAAAAACGAGGCAGCTAGTCACACGGTAAGTGGATTTATCTCATGGGGATTGTGGTTTTCCTTTCGAACAACTTTCCGAAGAATTGCATTAAGACTTCAGTTATGAAAAATGTCCAATAGGCTTTCAGATTTCTGAATATTTAAAGAACTGCCGAATAGCTTTGCCTTGGTTGGTAGAGGTTTTTTTCTTCTTCTTGGGTTGATTATAATATTACATGAGGTGTGGCTCTGATGTAAATGCGTTATCGGCCCAGTGCAGTTTTCAGAGCTTGTGAGAGTTTATAGGATTCTTTGATTTTATTAGCCTATATAACGTATTTAATTGTAGTTTAGACTGTTACGACCGAAATTAAGAAGAACCTTTAACCATTTTATTTGTATTTTTAATCTTGGAATTATTACGAATTTGTCTTGCTTTAGCAATCAAATAAGTGATCTGTCTATCAATGTAGCTCTGTATGCACTGTATTTGACAACTCTCCTATTCTATTTCTCTCTATATATTAATCTTTCTCTTAAGCACAGTTATCAGTCACAATATGTTTAAGAAGTGAGAAATGTAAGGGCTTAGAATATAATTTGTACTAAATAAAGCCATAGTGTGTGTGTGTGTGTGTGTGTGTGTGTGTGTGTGTGTGTGTGTACCAGCATATTTGTGTGTGCTTCCAGGTTTATTGCTGCCCAGTTTGCAGTCCTTGGTCACGCTCCACTGACCCTAGCCTCCCTGAGACCCTCAGTAAAATAAGGTGTGTATGTGTGTGTGTGTGTTTTCAGCAGCACTGAAATGAGTTGTTCACAATGCAAGGACGTTTCCCCCAATAATTTACACTCACTGTGTCACGAGCTCTCCTGGAGCAAGCATGCTCCACTCACCAGGGAAGTGCTGGAAAGCAGGGTGAAGCACTTCTGATTACTTTATAGTTTTCACCTGCTGTTGTATACCCTTATTTTAATCCAGCTTTTGTTCGAGTCTGTGTTCCATCATTACGTGAACTGTATCGTGCTGCTCTTCAGTAAAGCCTTCTTTGAACTTCGCATCAGAACGTTGTTGGTCCCTTTAATGTTTATTTCTCATCATTAGATACGTGCTGCTCTTGGATCAGGGCTTATTTTCACGCTGTGATAGAATGATGGAACCACAAACACATCCAGCAGACGCTGAGTCCTTTCTGCATTCCCTCCCAATTTCAAGGAGCCACCCTGGGTTGTCACGACGAGGCCCTGATCTTTATTCATCACCAGCTCCTTGCCATATCCCAAAGACTGGACATGATTTCTGCTTTGCCCTCTTCTCCTCCTGGTATCACAACTACATATTTTATTTATTTAACCAGGGATGTCACTTGAGTTACCCGGTTCTCATTTTCAACAACGGCCTGGCCAAGGGTACAGCAGTACATCAATGGAACAAAAGAAAACAATCACAATTCCAAGAGATACAACACACAACTCATCTGCTCTAAGACACAAAAGAGGCATTTAAATTTGAAACATAAAAAGGTTCAAGGGGTGGCATTTGCGGATATCTTTCAAAACACCTGTGATTTGAGGTTTTAAAACAGATACAGAGACAAGGCTATCAAGTATTTGTGATTTTTGTGTCTCATTCCAGTCACTGGCTGCGATAAACTGGAATGAGGAGTGACCAGGGAAGTACGTGCTTTGTGAACCTTTACCTTGATGGGGTTAGCAGATCGTATCCAATGCTCGCTTGCATGCAGCTCAGTATGTGACGTCCCCTTGATCCAGCACTGGAAGAATTGTCATTTTGACTCAAAAACGTTTGACAGTGTGTGTGTGTGTGAGAAAGATGATTTCTTTCTGTAAAGAATCCCAAGCCTGGTGTGTTTTTTTTGCTCAACGCATTGCTATGTGTGTTTCAAAGGACAAGGCTCTATCTAGCCAGATTCCCAAATATTTGTGGGGATAGGGGGTGACTTGCTCCAACTCCATTCCGTCATGTGCAGAGATGCCATGGGGGAAAACAACGGTATTTCTTCCTATCAGCTTTAGTTTTGTTGGTTTTGAGTTCCAAGTTAAGGGCAGTTCGGTCTCAGTCATATTTGATTTACCCTTATGAAAACTTGGTAATTCTCGCTAAAACTTGTTTGCAAAGTTTTTACCAATCTCGTCAAAACTTGCCGTCATCCTCATCACGACTTGTTTGCTAAGGCAAGTCTAACTAAAACTATACTTATTTTCAATCTCACCAAACTTTGCGTTATTCTTACTTGGATGGCCACAAAGTTCATCACCATTTTGCACACCTTGCTGTAAAACCTACCTCTCCTGGACTTCATGGAAAGTCGTCAATGACATCAAAGGTAATCTGCCAAGAAACTGCATGGTTGACACCAATGACAGCAAGACCAGTGGGCCGATTCAGTGTCACTGTGGACCTTTGGTAGGTTTTGATAAGTTTTAGAAAAGTTCCTCTTTGCTTCATCTACTGTCACTGGAAGGTTGACTCTGAAGGCGGTCCACACATGTTTCTGAGAGCTGCTTTCAATGAACGAATGTCAGCAGCTCAAACGCTGTAATGCCGAGCTACTGTTTTATTATCAAGATGAAAAAAAATCTATTGCTTCTGCTGTTTGCTGCTCAACGATGCACCTGTACTAGGCCTAGAGGGACCTTGCCATGATAACTAGGTAACTAGGTAGGATAACTAGTAACCTCATTAAGGATGCAATATAGCGCTATTATTTTCATTTTGTTCTGCTCTCTTTTAGAGAATTGTGCACTGGGTGGCTTTGTCCTATGGAGCCCCTAAAGGGACATAATAAAAAAAAAAAAAAAACGACTATCTCATAAGCACGAGTTGAGATACTATATTGTGCTCACGAGATACTATCTGGTGCGCACGAGAGAGTTCTTTGTTTTCTTTCAATATCCCTTTAGGGGCTCCATATTGTCCTTTTTGCTACGCTAAAAAAATAAAAAAATTAAATCTTTCTCATCACCTGGTGTGTGTGTGTGTGTGTGTGTGTGTGTGTGTGTATGTGAGAGACTTAGTGACTGCACACACCCCTGTCCCTGTTAATTAAGGGTCAAGACCAACAATTTAATGTAGTGATACACGCAGACTTGTTTTACGTACAGAACAGGAGTGTATACTTATGTTGCCTATGCCAAGATCCGTTACTAAATATTGGACAGGTTCTAGTACATGAGGGGAATATGGTTTTCTTTATGTACTTGTGTATTGTTCAATTGTAATTTGAAAATCCCAGTTACATATCTGCTCTCATCCAAAATTCCTTCTAAATATTGCTTTCTAAAGTGACCATAATGGCTATGACAACACTGTATCCAATGTATTTTGAAATTTCTTTCCATTTTTGCTAGTGACTTGTGTATAGAACGACTGACATCAAGTCCTTGAGATTGTAAAAGAATGGAATGGACCCCTGTGAGGAAGACATGGGCCAGCAACTCATTTCTTCAGCTCTCAACACTGTAATCAGTGGACTGAGTGCACCGCAAAAGCTTCTCCAGAACAATGGTTAATATACCCCTAGAGTCTGCAAGCGCCGGAGCAAAAGATGACTCCCAACTTGATGACACTTGAAACACCCAAACAGGAACCACCCAAAGGAAACTTACACTGGTTAGAAAAAGCACAAATTATTCAGAATTCCCCCAGGTATTCCACCAATTCAGGGAACAGCAGAACAAATGAACACAAGCCCCTCAAACTGGAAGGAGAAAATACAGGCAGACAAGCAAAAGCATCAGCACCAGGACCTAATAGAATACCTTGCAGACGTACGAACGTGCCCTTGATGTCTTGCAATTATAAACCACGACAGAGAGGGGAAAAACAACTCACTAAACATCTGGTGGAGTGCTTATTGCTAAATAGAAAGATTAGTTACATTGGTAAGTTCTTGCTTGATTGATGTTGAGAGGAAATCATTTCTCATGCTAGCAGCACAGAGATTGAGGGAATAATTTACAAAAACAAGTTTAGTTTACCTCAGTACAGAAAGCAGGCATCCCAGGCTTCTTCAAGTGTCTAGAGCCCAATAGTAAGACTTTGCACCAAATTAAATGGGCAAAATTGAATAAGACTTTCAAGACATGTTTCTGGAGTTGGCAAATACATTTGGGTCAGTATCTGTTGTGGGTCATGGTCATACAGGTGATCGTACGGACATTAAAAGAGGTTATTGGCAGGCAAAAGTTAAGGTTACACCTTTCACCCATTTCAAGGAAACAGACAATATAATAACAGGGTTTCTAAACAAGTAAATTGCAAGACTTTTAGACCGTTTCAATACTACTGTAAATAAAATTGAAGACAATGGCAATAAACACCAAAACTGAATCACCATGAGTAATCGTTATTCTCAAGCCATTTGTGGTTAAACTTGCATTTCCTAATTTTCATAAACTAACAAGCAGGCTAGCTGGCAAAGCATTAGTTAACCTTGCACACTCATTGCATTACGTGACAATACTCCTTAAAAAAATCCAAAGCTGTGTTATTTACGTGGTATATCTTCTATATTTTGCACGTGTTGAAATGAAAATCAGAATGTGGAAAATTATATTAAATTTGTTGGTTACTACAGATGTAGTGAAGGTTAGATGGTGGGCTGAATTTTACTTTAGCCACTGGCCATGGCCCACCACTTAGGGTTTGAATGAAGAGTGGTTTTTATATGACTATTTTAGTTATTTGGAGCTCTCTCTCTCACACACACACACACACACACACACACACACACACACACACACACACAGTAGGTGATGCTGCAGTGTTTTTAAGGTGATTACTAAGTGGGGGATTGGGGCCAGCTGGTGACCCAGTGCTGAGGGAAAGGGAGCATCCTGTGCCTGGGTTGTAAAAGGAAGGAGGAACTACATGTAGTCTTTAGAACAACAGATGTTTGTCATCCTGACCCAAATAGTAATGTACTGATTATTATAGCCTGTAGGCTACATTGTTCAATCGCTGACCATGATACCCAGGAGATCAACTAGTCGAGTTTAATTACGCCAGTGTAATAGTAAAATTTGTTGAAAAGCCCATCCAGAATAAATACAAGTACCCCTTACCCACTTTCTACTGCCGGCTTGAAACATGGAACGCTCAGACAAATGAAAGAATAATCTTGCATAGTAAACCCAATCTTTCCCTACTCTTGGTAAAATCAAACTCAGCAGGAAAGCCTTGATGCTTTGTTGGGTCACAGGCCAGTTTTCTCTGGACCAGTGGCAACAAAAGACTCGGACACTACGTTGTTAGAAGCCACGAGGGAAGATACCGGAGCGGATAACCAGTCGATTAAAGATATTGCCATCCTAGCTTTTTTAAGCTTTACTGTCCTCTCAGCGATGTACATTTATAAAGTATGATCACCTGTCAAGGCTGCTTGTTGTCGCCCAGCTGGACGTTCTTCATAGGAGGAGACGTGCTATGAGGTAATCTCTAATGACTGCCTGAAACATGTTCTGTGTCTGCGCTCCAGAACGACAAGTGAGCTATTAATATGTTGGTATAAGGCTATGGTTTTAATCGAAGGTGCCCCACCGTTAGGTCCGATTACGCCCTACCCCAATTTAAATAATGTCTTTGTTTTGTCCATACTCGAGTTTGAATGTGTTCACAGAACTGAAGGAGGAAAGACACCCTGGTTTGATTAGACCAAACAGTGCAAGTATGAAATCATCCTGAATCCTGCTTACCAGGTACGCTTGGTGGTTCTTTTCTAGCGTGTCAGACATGGATATCACCAGTGTCTTGGTGACAGAATGTAAGGTTATGTGAAAAGCGAGGTGATTGCTGCATTTGCTGCTGCAGAAACAAGCGTGCGCTCAAACACAAACACATGCTGATGTTGGTGTACCTGATGGGACAGATGTAGATCACCCTCCTCTGACAGCTCTCCTAAATGTCCTTGGCAGACCCCTTCTCCTGACCTTCCTTTCTATGCTTCCCTCGCCTGTCATTCTACCTCCTCTGTGTCCAGGCCCACCTATCGCTCCTGATAGATGTTCCCATACTGTTGAATAACTCCTGCTAAAGCTACATACTACGTTTCCAGTGACTAAGAATTAAGACTTAGTATCTCATGATTATGACTTACCATTGGGATATTTTTTATTATCGAGACTAGGTTTATCTATGTTTGTTTTCTTTTACTAGCGGAAATGGGCTTCCATATGACTAGCTAGTGAGCCAGAAGGCTAAACAACCACATTGGCAACCATCTTGCAAAGCAAACTATGCGTATGTTTTGCCAATTCAATTAAGTGTGTATAACTAATTGCATTTCATTTTTGCACGTTTGAAAAGGGATTGTTGCTCTAACCGCTTAAGTAACACACAGTGGGTGACAGCTCACCATATTATGTGGGTCACATGGCACCACTGGAACGGTCGTGATTCACTGCTTCTGGCTTTTTGACCCCCATGCTCGTTTGAACTGAAGCTTTTTCCCCTGTTCGCCACAACCTGAGATCGAGCCAGCACTGGAGTCAGTGTCCTTAACCGCTCAACCGTGGAAAAGGGTGCCTCTTGAAAGAATCAAGCGATGGTATATGTACTGATGATGGCGAGTTTATACTGGTTGGTGTCCGTTACACTGCTGTTGCCAATACCATAAGGAAAGAGGGTCTGTGTGACTTTGAGGTGTGATCGATAACAAAATTAGAAGAAAATGTTTGACTTATATAAAAAGATCCTAACTACACATTGTTTTGAACAATAGTAATACCGTTTTTTTTTCCATTTGCTAAAATAGTAAAATGACACCATTCATTGAAAATGGCACTCAAGAGTCAATCCTCTGCTCAGATCTGCGCAACTAAAAGCACAGTCTCAGCCTCACACCTTTTGCAAAACAGTAGTCAAAATGCCACACCCATGGACCAATTGGCTAATACACGTGCCACCTGGCCAAACACCTAATTACGCAATTGCCACCTCATCAATCAGGATTGTAAGCACTTTCTAGCCAGGGAAAATATTGCTGGTGATGTTAAGGTGCTGGGGCCAGACCCAGCTAGGCAGCAAAATGTAGCCATGGTATTTTTCTTTCCTCTGGTTGTTTTTTTCCCCCCATGCATACTGTTTCCTCAAAGCTCTTTTTAATGTATTCAATAGAGCATTTTTTTGTTCACACAACTAATGTATACTGTATGTACTCACGTTGAACTCATTTGTTGTGGAGAAAAATAAAAAGGTTTTGTTTCAACTGTATATGTGTTCCTGACATTTTTTTCTGTAGACGTCAACAATCTCTGCAGAATTCTCTGCATACAGAACTATTATGACATATCCCACCAAAGATAAGTGCTTTTGATTAAGCACAGCAGCGTGTAGTTGGTTGGACAAAAATCTGGTCATTTGAATGAACTCTGTGCCATTTAATGCAAAGGTTAGGATTTTGCTAAGTGTTTAAGTAGTTTACTGCAGTACTCCATTTTGCAGGTTATATAAGGTGTTTTCCATTTGGGTGTGGGGTTATGGAAAGTGTTTTGACAAAAGTAGCCTGGTTTTAAAAATCGTGCTAAAGCAATTGTAAAAAGCTGTAAAATAAAATAAAAAAGTCCAGATAGCAGTAATCGGTTGAGTGGAAACTGCTGAACGACATCCAAAATACATGTTGAGGAAAGCAACCTAGTCTGCTACATATTGTTAAAAATCATGAACCTTCTGCCAAAAAAATATTCATCATACCTTCTATCTTTGTCAATCAGACTGTCAATCCAGTGGGCCTGACTCCCATAAAATACAAGCAGGACAAGAAAATTGAGATTCCCTGCACCTAGAACTTTGCTCTCCAATCTTGAGGAAAAACTATTAAACTGATAGGATCTTCATTCCTTCGTCACTCAACTGTTCTTGTTCTAGGATTTCCTTAAACTGAGTAATTCACAATGTACAATCTAGCTAATACACTGGCCAACACATCACTCTGTGATCAAATACATAAACTTACAAAAATAATATTAAAAAAACAAAAAGAGCTCAGAGTATGAGTAAAATGCAGTGTGGGATCCACAGTCAGACTGTTGTGAAACCTAGTCTCTCTCTCTCTGATAATTATACAATTGTAAAACAATGTTCACAAGGTTTTGTAAACAGGCCATCTATCCCTATCAATCCCGTTTTAAATTGAATGTATTATTATGTGATTTATATTGCTCAGCCAGAGGATATAAATCTATTCTGTAGAGAGGGCTGTAAGAGCACTGGTGTTCTCATATTGATTTGCTGCATTAATAGTATTTGCTCTTTATAGCTGATCTCAGGAAATAAAGAAAATAAATTGTTCATACATAGTTGACTCATTGATGATCACTACAAAGGTAGGGATAAAAAGAAAGCAGAGGAAAAAGGAGACAAACCGAGTAAATCTCTCAAATATTCAAAAAAGTCACATGTAGAAGCATTCATGTGAAACTGACTTCCAATTTACTCCTCTCTGATTATGAAACACCAAGACTTCCGTAGAAGTGACTCATAAGGCTCTGGTTGTGGCTATTACTTTGTCAAAGACTTTTGGTTATTTGTCCAACTTGCTAATATGGTAGTTTTGAAAATAAGTGGTAACTATATCACAAATAAGAGGGAGCATCATCTGTATGCCTTTGTATGTTTGATCCTCTTCTACTAGTTAAATAAAAGGTTTAACAAAGCCTGTGCATTATGTTTTATATTACTATTTATTACTGTTCATGGATGTGTCCGACCGTACCTGCCACGCACATGCATAGGTGATAGACCCAAACGCAGGAAGCTTGCCAGAAAAAGGTACTTGAATGGCACGAACCCAGGAAATACAGGAATCCACCTATCACAGGATAATGCAAAGACAGCGCAAGGGCAGGACCTAAATACCAAAGGAGGGCAAACCAAAAACCAATCAAAACCAGGGAAACCGAAACGAGATAACAGGGGCAGGTGAAAACAATAAACTAATCAGGCCGTAAAGGCCAGGCCGTGACATTACCTTTCAATGTTCATCAGATGAATGTTTACTAATTAGTTCCTTACAAACATCCATTGAGTTGGCATCACCTATTGCTGTCCAAATACTAACCCAGATCTTTATCGTGAATAACAGCAAGCAGGCCCCAGAGCAGTCTAAATGGTCCGCTTCATGTAACTTGGTCGACAGTAAGAGACAGAATGTGGGAGGGGTGGGAGCCATCAACCAGAGCTGTTTCCCCTGTGCTTTCTCTACGGACAAGTTCCCACCCCTTGCTGGTACAAACCAAACCTTCCCTCGTCTGGAGATGGAGCGAGCTGTCAACCAGTGCTGGGCCCCACCCTACCCTGCCTCTCCCACTGCCTGCCTCTTTCTCGCCTTACAACGCTTGAACATTAATAGAGAATCGATTGAGAATGCAGAGACAAGGGAAACTGACAGAAACTGTAGATAGATGTATCCATCTTCTTCAGAAGAAGTAGGAGGAATATTCTTCTGGGAGAAGAATTATGTTTGTGTTTGTGTATGTGTGGAGGAGGGTTGGAGGGTAGGTAGGTTCCTTGGTTGATGACTGATCTCTGCAATCCCCCTCTCGACTCTTGACTCTCTGTCAGACAAGAGGTGTAAAGACCAGCTGTCAATATCCACAGCTGGAGGTAGAATCCACAAGTAAATAATTCTAAAAGACTTTCATAGATAGGACTGCATAGGTTTATCTGACATTTCTTATTTAATTCTTTTAATTCTTTTTAATTCCATCTACTTTTTCCCCTATCCCCTCCACCCTTCCATTCAAAGTAGCTTTATTGTCAATTACTTCACATGTCGAGACATACAAAGGAATCGAAAAGACGTTTCCCATGCTCTTGCGGTAAACATATAAAGTGCACATTCAAACACAGATAAGACATATATACTAAAGCTAAAAGATGTCCAATAAAATTATATATATATATATATATATATGCAGAAGTGTATAGTCTACAATGTATTGCTAGGGGTAGCAGCATATGTCACTGTAAGTTTCTTTGTAGGTGTTTCTATTGATTCTATGGATTACATAGCATTTCATTTGGAAGAGGACTAAACTTTTAATGGAGTATCTTTGTAAGATGCATATGGATAGAGTCTGCGATAAGATAATAGTACATTGAGGTGCCTGGGTTTCAGTCAACAGCTCTTAAATACCACTGGCCTTGTGGCCTCACAGGTCCAATTCCCAGCTCAAGCTGTCAGATTCCTCACCATTCTTCCCAGTCTCTCTTCATCGTTATGTCCGAAAAATGATCCCCATGTCATTTGCAAAGTATTATGGGATACCAGCACAGTAGGAGAAAAATGTTTCCCAAAACATAAACATTTTATTTTACTGTATTACCTTTCCACATAGCCCACTTTTTCTCCACCACATAAGAGCTCTCTAAAAAGCTGTACTACAAGGGTAATGTCAGATGTAATCTTACAACACCAGAGTTGGTAGATGGTAACACACTACACAATACGTAGATTAAGTTCTGTCCACAGACCAGATGAAGAAAACAAGTTTATGGTATGTTTAGTTCACCGCATGTCATGTTTAGCCGGTAAAGAGAAACACTGCTAATTGCCTTTTTTTTTTCAACCACTACTTCAATATTTCCAGCTATGTGTGTTCCCCAGTCTGGTTCAGTTATGTTCAGTTCATTTTTACAATGTAAAAGCCTCTGTAAAGAAACCATGCACTGTTCTCCAGCTCTGTGGGGACTTCCTGCTCAGGTGGACATGTGGCCTGCACTGCGGATATTAGTTTTTTGGTTTAATTTCAGGCCTATTGATTTGTGAGCACTTTATGGCTGCATGACATCCATAATCACAACAGTATGACAGCGTAGATAAATAATGTGGCAGACACATTTGAGGCGGGAGGTATGGAGGAGAGGGGAAAGTGCTTTCCCATCTCCTATAGCTCTGTATTAACTCCACTTCTGATTGATGTTACCTCAACAACCATCATTTGCTTTTAATTTCAGACTAAGGTGAAATCTGTTTGTTTAATTGTGCAGTGTGTGAGACTGGGGGACTTGCACCATAGCTAAACCTACTGTGGTGTCCCCTAAATATAAAAAGTTATACAAAAAGATGTCCCACTGCAGAAGCCACAAACCAGGCTTGGTTTCGTGTACTTACAGTAAGGATCGCCAGTTTTGGTTTTAGTAAAGGACTTGTTAATTTTTACAAGATAAAACTAAACAGTTGTACTCAGATAGGTTGCTGTCTCATTTGAAATGTCTGCCATTCAAGTCAGAAGACACGTTTAGGGTTAGCCGTGAAAAAGGAGGGAAAAAAACATCCATGGATTTGAACACACAGAGGAAACGTCTTTTGAGCCAGCGTATTAGTCCTGTGAGCCACTAGAGATGATCAGAATTTCCTTGACCATTCAATGTTCTGACTAGTGTAGGCAGTCACGGGACAATCTTCATCGTTAGTACGTTTTTTTTCCCTCCAAATTCTGGTATCTATACGTAAAAGTCCTATAACAGGCTGACATTTATGCAAACGCTTTCCCTTATCGGTTTGCTGACCATAACAATAAAAAATATAGAATGTTTCTCTTTGTCTGATGTTTTTCTGTTCCAGTTCTGTTGGAAGAAGCGATAGACAAGACATACAAAGGAAAGAAACCACGCGACAGAAAATGAGCAGCTAGGACTGAATGAACGTGAGGCTGGAGAACAAAGGTGTGTCCTGTGGAAGTTGGATGCCCGGGAATTTGAAACAACATCCACAACCAAACAACCAAAGGAAATCGGGATCTGCAGCAAAGAATTGCGCCAGACCATTTGTTTACCCCCAGTAAGCTCCCTCTGTACAGTGTACTTGAGTTACTAGACAGGCGCTTAAAAATCCCATGTATCATTATTATTATAGCGGTGTCAGATATAGCAGGAAGAAGTGGCTAGTGTCTGTGGCTAAAAAGGATGAATCCAATATGGCGCTAAAGGAAATGAGTTAATCTCCGGATAAAGGTATAAAGGTAAGCTTTCCTGCTGAGCGTGATTTTAGGAATAGATTTTTTTTTTCAGGTGGCAGTAAGTATCCCTGCAGAGCTGCCGGAATGAGCCTGGAGGAATAGAGTAGACATATATCACAGCTTAATAAATCCTCTTTTAATCTAGCCGTGCTGAGAGCAGATATAGAGAGGGGTGACTCTGAGACGTCACAGCTCACCGTTGAGCCTTCTGGAGGATCCTGGGCTCAATTCACAAAACATCCAGCAAGGAAGCTGCCCACTTGACTTTTCTGACTATTATGTTAAAAAGTGCTCATCTTGGATTATTGCAGAATGAATATAATAACACCATATCCTGTATTTTTTGTAAATGTTTAGCTTCATAATGACATGTTTTTGGCTCAGGTTCTATTGAAGGCTCACAGGGAATAGTGCACAAGCATCAGAAGAGCTCAGGAAGTGCTTTCAATGTTTGTTTGTCTGTTCTTATGACTTTTTTTTCCTTCATCTGTATCTCGTTTTTGTTTATTGTTTCCAACTGGGTACTGAGTGTTCATTGGTGGATCAGTGGTGGTTCCTGTTCGAAGTTCTTTGTTGTTTCTAACTGCAATTAGGTACTACCCGCAAACCCCTGCTGTGACAGTTGAATGGGATAATGGAGCACAGGTTCTTTCTATTCCACTCTTCTTCCCTTCCTACCTCTTTTAAAGAGTGTATTGTTCCCTACAGATGCAGCTCCTAGGAAGAGGAGGGAGGTGGTTGACTAGAAAGATGAGGAGACCAGGGAGATGAGGAGACAGGAGATCAGGAAGATGAGGAGGCAGTAGACCAGTAATAAGGGGAGGTGGTCAAGACGGGAGAAGCAGAAGAGAGCAGGGAGAATGGAATGACAAGTGAAGGCTGAGTTGGAAAGGCGTGAAGGGATGGGGTGGAAAAAAAGCTCAAAGGGTTGAGAAAAACTATGGAAATGTGTGGCGATGAAATACAAAAAAGTGCACAAAAGCAATCAATCGTTATATGTTTTGATTGCTAGTCGGTTTGGAAAGCCACATGCTCAACTAAACAAATGTCATATAGGACAAGGGCAAAGTAACATTAGACAGACCGGCAACAGTACCTCACTAGTACCCTCTTTAGAGAGCGAGATTCAACAGCAGCAGCACCTTGAAAGTAGCTTCTAAAAATGACACCTTTCTGGATCTGAGAACAAACCAGTGTCTATAGAGAACCTGGCGGGGAGGGAGATGAACTGCAAAAAACGAAGGCAAAGATAGAAACACAGAGCAAGAGATAGAGGGATGAGAAATAGACGCAAAGACAGAACAAAAAAAAAGCAAATCAAGGACGCAGTTTTCTCATGTCAAACCTCATGCCATGGCAAATAGCCATAAAGTTACTCACAGCAGGTGAACTAAGGTAAATTAACCGAGTAACACTTAGGTAGAAGTTGAGAACAGGAGCCCTGAGGCCCAGCTGAAGCTCCTTTGTCTGTCATGTTTGTAGTACTGTGTAGACCGTATCTCATCATACAGTAGACGACTATCTACAGGGGTCTAATATATTTAAATATATAATGAACCCTCTGTACCCTTGAAAAGTAATAAGCTGACCGTTTTGTTTCAGAGACTCCTACAGGAATGAGATGAATCCTGAAGCTATACATCGGCGGGTCTGTTATTTGTATCTAAGTAGCATCCCAACCTGCAGTCTATTTAGTCACGGGGCAGCAACCATACATCACTAGCACCTTATCTTGGACATGAGTTGCTCTTGGATGGAGCCTTTGATCTGATCTGCATGCCCTTGGCGTGATATGCCCCCATGACTATATCTCCATGCCAAATGCTTCCAATTATGCGAGTCACTGGAGTGAGGCGGTGCAAGTTTCCCTGCCAATAAAAACGGGTGCATCGTTAGAATATGATCCTGGTGATTCCCCCCCACAGGGAAAGGCTGTATAGACAGGGAGGTCAAGTGAAACGGAGGTATGTGACAAATGGCATCGGCAAGGTATTCACATCTTTGAGCTCTAGTGTTTCGTGAGGAGATTTGCTGTTTCAAACAGTTTTAAATTGGAAAAGAAATTGGTTATTGTGATTGGAAATGGGTTACTAACATTCACCAATAATAAATCAAGTCTTTTTACAGAGTCACTCCGGTTAAACTCTGAGAAAACATATTGCTGTCCAATGACCGGACTGTAACGTTACAAGCTAGAGGTTTATATTTACTTATTAACAGCTGGATTGTTATGGTAGGACTAATCAGAAATTGTACATGACGTAAATCCTGTTATTATTCTTCTCTGCTTCAGTCTTTTTTTTTTTTTTACTTTACTGATGGCAGCTTACACTGTTAAACAAAAAGAGTAGGTGTAAATCGCCCAGCCCTTGTGGTTAATCAACCAACTGTAAACTAGCTGCCAGACATAGTGAGAGACACAAAGTATGGTCAACACCAGCAATGTTTTGTACGTAAGATAATTGTCACTAGGGAGGAATGTGGCTCATTGTTGGCTCCTGATTGGTTAGATGGGTTGTAAACGGTGATGGGTAGCGTGTTTTCTCTCAGCATTTACTTATTGATAGCTACAGGTGTTTAATGATTGAAGTATTTTATTTGCATTAAAATAACTTCAACAGCTTTCAAATTTCCAAACCCAATCAGTTTCCCAGTCCTCGTGTTTGCATAGTTATATGTTAGAATGTTAATGTAATGTTGCACCTTGCTTTATTTACCAACAGAGGGCAGCATTTGTCTCTCAAAATACAATTATTGGAAACAACAAACAAGACATTCCTTATTCATTTCATCAGCTGTACAGACTAAGTATGCTCCCATTTAATGTTAAAGTAAAACAATGTTGGTTGACACCATGTCTTTGCCAGGGGGATAAACATCAGGTAGGACATATTATTCTGATGTAGTTCTTCAGTGTCCTATCCTGCCCTATTAGAGGAGATCCTGCTGCATTGGAAAAGGACTCTTCCCCATTCTGAGTAGCTAGCCCAGTTGGTTCCTTTCCAGCTGCATCTTTGATCTCTTCTGTTGCACAGTTTTAATGTCTGAGACCTCACACTTCATAAGGCATTTGTATATAGTCAGTTCTAATAATCAGTTATAATCAGTTCTGCTGTGTGAAAGACCAAGCCCCATTGATGTATAAGGGTGCACTTTGTGTACTTATAACTCCATACTACAACCAGAATAAGGCAATATTTTCATAGTATTCGCCTAACCCTAACCCATTGAGTCACCATCTCTCTTCCTACCACCCCTTATGTACTTCTCTACCTTTCTTAACATGTTTGTTTCCCTTTTTTCTCTGCGGTGCCACTTGTGTTGGCTAACGCTTCTACCTTCTCCTCCTGCTGCTTTCTCTGTGCTCTCCGGTATCTCCACCCTGTAATCAGCTGCTCACTGGCTCCCATTTAGACCAGTGTATATATAGCTGTAATTGTCAGTGTGCTGAAACTGGGCAGAGCATGTGTACTTTCTCACAGAGCTGTTTGTAGTAAATCTCAGTGGGGTGAAGGGGGTAGACAGAGTAGAGAAGCAGGGGATGAAGGGGGAGATAGAGGGGAGGAGAAGGGGATGAAGGGAGGAGACAGATGGGAGGAGAAGGGGATGAAAGAGGTAAACAGTAGGTCACACACAGGCCCCATCAAACATACTGTAAATTAAAAAGCTCAGACTCAAACAGAACCACCAAATACGCACCTCTTGTCAGTTCAAGCCGGTGCTGTATTTGAGTAACATTTAGTGCTATCCACATGCCAAAAAAAATATCCCATTCCTTCAAAAAGAAATGCAGTCAATTTAACTAATATGTGGTTTTCTAGTCAATCTCAATTTGAGGGAAAGGTGTTCTGTTAATGATTCATAGTTGATCTTTGATCCTAACAGAAGAAAGCAGGAGTTCTTTTTTATTTTATTGTTTACCTCTGTTTGTTTCAGAGAGACAACTTCCCAACTCTTTTTTCTTTCTTTGTGGACACATCAAAAGAATCAAATCTTAAAAATAACTAAGAACAGTCTGTGTTTTTCTTCAACTCAGATATTGCTCAGATCAGTGCTGGGTATTGGTATTATCACTCCCTGTGGGAGAGATCAGTGCTGGGTTTTGGTATTATCACTCCCTGTGGGAGAGATCAGTGCTGGGTATTGGTATTATCACTCCCTGTGGGAGAGATCAGTGCTGGGTATTGTTTTTATCACTCCCTGTGGGAGAGATCAGTGCTGGGTATTGGTATTATCACTCCCTGTTGGAGAGTGGAGTTTGGCATTTTATCAATAGGAGTTTGAGCTATACTGTTATGCATTTCGATCAAGTGAATTTCTATACAAATTGCAATAAAATCTATGAAAAACAAATGTCCTGCACCGTCATTCAATCAGGAGAAGACAAAAGAAGACCGTTTTTTTTGTTGACAATGTTTTATTGATTCACAGTTTTGATAAATGTGTTATTTGGTCTTTATTTGGTATTTATTATTTTTTCTATGGTCAATAATACAGCCAGACTTTAACCAGTCACCCTTAATATTGTCATACCAAGGCAAAGTCAACTGTACAGTACATACTATCTACCGTGTTGATTATGAGCCAAAAATATACATTTAATCAAGCTACTGACTGGCATACACAATTTAATCAACACTATCAACAGATTATTTCACTTTGTCAATAGCAGTTGTACCAAAGCAAAATCAATAAAAAACAAACTAATCATGTATTTTTTCAAACATTTTTAAATACAATAAAATTAAACATATCTTACTAAATTATATAAAAATTCAAGATTCAAGAGCTCTGATTGATGACGTGTCTTTGGAAGGATTTGGCTATTGTTTAATAGAACAGATGAGCTTTAATGATCATAGACTTTCAAAATCAACTGTTTTATTTTAAAGCTTGCTCCCTTGATATCCAAATCTGGAGGGCTGACTCAATCTGCTAATGTATTTTTTTAGGAAAGAAGCGATTAGTTTAAGTGTTCAGTTGAAATACTTTAAAGCTCCTAATGGTGTAAAACTGCTTGGTTCTGATTAAATCAGACTAGAAATGGTAACACTGATTCCTCTCAAAGCAGGGCTTAAAAAATAACAGATCCAAAAATGTTTACTATGTAGAGAAATTATCAGTTTATTTTGTTTTCCCTGTTAAACATGCTGTTCTCTTTAAAATGCCCGTCTGTGGTCTCCACAGTACTGCTGAGACTGCTCAGGCAGTAAAAAAAAGAACCTATTTTTGCTTCAAAGTTACTCCCTTTTTCACTCTCTTTATATAAGTTCCTATTCACTTCTTACTTATTTTTCCTTGCGCATAATCTGTGTTCCCATCTTTCCCTCATCGAATCTTTCTAATCTATTTATTTTATTCTTTCTTTCGTTCTCTCTTCCCTCATATCTCTCGCTCTCATTGCCTGTAGATGGTCTATCTGGTGACCCCCGGAAGCTATTAGCCTCGCCTGTTTTCTGTGAATGCCAGCCGTCACCCTAAACCTAACCTGGTAGTTCTAATGAAAAAGCTTTGTATACTTTCTCAAACCCAGCTTGTGAACCACAGCTTTTCATGGCACCCTTCATGGTCTCACATTCCGCAAAGATTACAAGAAGAAAAAACTGCGTCCTGGTTTTGAAAAATAGTTGCTATTGAATGTAAACCTTGTATCTCCAAGAAAGGCAACTTTTTGGCACTTTTTGGTGTGTGTGTGTGTGTGTGGGGGGGGGGGGGAATCAACCATGCGGTCTATCAGAGATAACGAAAAAAGGAACAAGCCAAAAGCAGGTTTACATTCAGCAGCAACAAAACATGAGGAATTCAGGGTGGGTTTCTAATGCATTACAACTAGAGATACTTCGTCCTAGTAAAAGCCACGATTAAAAACAAGGATCCAATCCAAAATATCGATATCAGGCCCGATTCTGTGACATTTTTTTTTTTTTTTTACATTTCCATTAATGTTGTTCTTTTTGCAACCAGCGAGCATGAGGAGAAACCATTACAGTCTTGGCTTAGAATCTATGGAAAAAGACACAACCCATAGTGTCTTGAGACAGATTTTCTAGCAGCTTCCAACATTTATTGCTACAATGAAGAATGTGTGTTGACTGGAAACTTCAGGCCTTTGAAAACAAATTTTAAATATGGCCGAATCATGAAACAACTAGGCTAGCTCCATGTGGATTCCACACATATGCACTATATTCAAGCATTCTATGCTGTACCGTGCTACTTCAATTAGTATTTGCTTGTTTGGCATTTTTACATTAACACCAACATTTTAAAGCAATTGAGGAGATGCTGAACACCTGCTGTAGGAAATCGACAAGGAAAAAAATCACGTCAATTCAAGGAATATGTATACTAAGTTTGTAAAATTCGTAAAGAAGGACATGTACAAAGAATATACAAAACGTTTAAATAAATTAACCTTAAGCATAAATAGCACAAAAAGCACCACAAGGGTTGAGGTTTAACTAGAAGTAAAAATCACTGATGAAAGACAATCTCTCGTAGAACAGATTGAAGACACATTTCTATGAGAAATGGGATAGGTGGGTGATTCGGTTCATTCTTTTGTGAGCTAGATAAAGTGCATAATTCTATGACTATCATTTGATGTGTTCACAAAATACAATAATTAAAATGACATGTAGGCTTAAAATGAATTCCTATATTGATGAATTCCTAAAAAACAAACAATATCATAAAATAATATCTGTAGCTATCTGATAATTCCGTAATATTTGATCAATAGTAACATCTAATCAACTTTGAAGACCTATCGTTCAGTTGAGAAAAAAAACTGTAACGTGTGAAAGTGAGTTTGACGTGATACAACCCAGAAGCAACCCTCCAAAGTAGCAGACAGTTGCTCTGTCCTCTTGAATTGGTGTAGAACAGTGGACTACCAGAATGACCATCTAACATTACCATGGCTTTTTATCCACTCAGAACAAACAAAACCTATTTAAAGGGCAAATAATATAATTGAATTACTTGCTATTTTAAGAGATAACCCCACAAACTACCTATATTGATAGTGAAATCATCCATGTGTTCTTCGAAAAATAAAATGGAATAGCTAGATGACTGGTTGTCCACCTTCAAAGACCAACATCACAACTTTTTGTCCAAATCTTGTGACTGAAACCAAAAATCTAAAAACTTTGTAGAATGGTTTAATTCTAAAGGTCTCTTCGGGAGTGTAATGGGTTATGGGGAGAGGAGTCAACAACAGAAATTAAGCCATTGGCTGGTGCTAATTTGTAAGCTCCTTGGTAGTGCCAGTCAATGACCCCTGAACAACATGTAAGCCCCTGATAAAAGTTATTCAAAATGGGCTCTGAGCCCCTCTACAAGAAGTTATTAGAGATCTGCCTCTGGTGCTCAAATGAGTCCTCCGTCTCTGCACTGTAAGCATCCCCTGTAGGCACACAGAAGAGACACACCAGACAGTTACCGAAAGAGAGAGAGACAGAGAATGAGAGCATGAGAAGACAACCAAAAGGGAAAGATATGAAAGAAGACTCAACTCTGTGTGTTTACAAAGTTCAGTTCCTCTGTACACCACATTCTTATCCAATTCCAAATGAAATCATTCAGATTCCCCAAATCATTCAAATATTTCACCTTAATCATAATTTGTGTGGATATTTTTGATGAGTAGTTTTATAATGTTTACAGTGATATGTTGTTAAAAGTGGAGTTGATGATTTACTTTTCAAGATGTTTCCTGTCAGAGTGGAACTGTGTTTGTAAATCCATGTGTAGGGGACGCACTTGATGTAGTTATGTAACTAGTTATGGCTGTAGTAAAGGGCATCAGCGTCAGTGTTATTTTTGGTGCATGTTTGTCTTCCTCACCTGCGTGACATCCAAACATGTAGGCTCTGTGTCCGTCATACTTGCATCGACACCTCATCACATTGTTCATGAAGTCTGACTCTGCCATGTCCATAGAAGGATTCACCTCCACCTGCAGTGGCCCACCATTAGTGATATATATATATATATATATACAATATATATATATATACATATATATATATATATATATATATATATATATATATATATATATATATATATATATATATGTATATATATATATATATATATATATATATAGACGAGTGACAAATTAAAGGGGAAAACCAACATAAAGTGTCTTAGTAAGGTGCTGGGCCACCACGTGCTGCCAGAACCATTTCAATGTGCCTTGGCATTGATTCTACTAGTCTCTGGCACTCTACTGGCGGGATGGAACACTGTTCTTCCAAAACATATTCCTTCATTTGGTGTTTAGATGATGGTGGTGGTGGAGAGCACTGTCTAACGTGTCGGTCCGAAATCTCCAATAAATCTCCCATAGGCGTTCAATTGGGTTGAGATCTGGTGACCGCAAAGGCCACAGCGTATGATTCCTACTCATCAAACCATTAAGTGAGCCCTCGTGTCCTATGGATGGGAGCATTGTCATCCTGGATGAGACCACTCCCATCAGGATAGAAATGTTTCATCATAGGATAGAGGTGATCACTCAGAACAATTTTGTATTGATTTGCAATGACCGTTCCCTTTTAAGGGGACAAGTGGACCCAAACCATGCCAGCAAAATGCCCCACCCTAACCCTAACCCCACAGCATAACAGAGCCAGTGGGTCCCCTCACTGTAGGGGTCAAGCATTCAGGCCTGTACTGTTCTCTTGGTGTACGCCACACATGCACTCACCTGCTTGGTCAGAATCTGGTGATGGATGACTCATCTAACCATTTCACTTGTTTTCCTCATCACTGTAGATCACGGCCTATGGTGTCAGCACCACTGAACTCTTAACTGTGCGTTCATCTTTGTAATGAGGGGTTTATGCACTGCAATACTACTATATTATCCCTCTCTATGTAATTGTCGATGGACTGTTCTTGTTGACACAGTCTGATCACGTCCTGCGTTGGCATTCTCAGTCAACCGAGGAAGAGTTGCTCTTCTGTTTTTCCTTACATATCGCATTAATGCACGCACATCAAGGTCATCGACAACAATCTCCGTCCCTATTTACTGACGTCTTGGATCCATAGATCTAAATGTAGATGTCACTTTAGTCACTGTTCATATTGAAACACCAGCAAGTTGATAGTCTTTGTGACTGAAGATCCTGCCATCCTTGCCCCAATAATGTACCCTTCTCTCTTAGATATTTTCCTCTTGCCATCTTGATTCCAAGTCAGAATCAACTTGGCCGGCTTAGCATTTCAATATATGCCACAGAACATGATTGGATGTTCACTGCTTAATTGTGCACCTGTGTGGAAGCATCTGCATGCGTTATGTTTCTCCACTCATTTATTCAGGTTTTGCCTTTCATTTGTCATCCTTCTGTATATATATATATATGTATATATATATATATATATATATATATATATATATTATATATATATATATATATATATATATATATATTATATATATATATATATACATATAGGCACACGCACACGCACACGCACACACACACAGACACACACACACACACACACACAGGTTTTACCATACTTATAAACAATTTGAATGTTTGGGTAATATTCATGAAGTCATCAACTTCGTCAGTTATATTTGATGAGGTAAGGAATTTGACTGCGATGTAAATTACCCAACATTATTTGTAGGGTTGTGTGACCAATGTCCACATAACTGTTATGACTGCATATACATCTGTCTGTGACCCTTTGCATAATTGGTAAATCACAACAACATTATTTTGTCTAGAAACACAGAGGTTGTGTATCACTTAACTAATTCCCCCCCCCCCCCCCCCCCCCATTTTTCAAAGGATGATAGGAGCACTCTATAGACTGCCCTCCAGCTCTGTCATTCTTATGAAAGCTGTTTGAATGGAACAGCAGCTGGATGTCAAATTGTTTGCCCTTATTTAAAGTCTAGTCTAGTGTATTTACAGTCCGCATCATTCACGTCTATAAAGCATCCAATTACTTTTCCATGTCATGTTTCCATGTCAAACAAAAAAACATATACTTGTTTGTCTCTCTTTACATTCAAACAAGGGAAGACAATTTTGTATTATTTCGAATGTTGTACAGAAAATGTATAATAGAAGTAACGAATGCAGCAATCACACACAACGAGATTACCAACTGAACATTAGTTCAGTTATGTAATCTTTCTGAAAAGCAGCCACAGAACAAACAAGCAAGCTTACTGTAGCACATCCCTCCTTCCTAAACACACACACACACACACACACACACACGTCTTTCTCTCAAAGAGGTTGAATCTCAAAAGGACAAGCCGCATAATAAAGAATAAAAAAATCAGATAAGTCCATGCATGCTAGCACCTACAGTAACAAAGTTGTAATACATATTATTTTGTTCTGACCCAGCACCAACGCAGCCTAGTGATAATGAAGGTTGATTTAAGAAACTAAGGGGACACAAGGAAACCTGTCAAACTTAAACTTAGAGTCGTTTTGTAAGTGTCTAAAATGGGCCATGTTCTGAACGTTGCCACATGGACAACTAATAGTCTGTTATTTTGCAGCTAGCTCCGTAACTGCTGATGTACGCCTTCTGTTAATTCCGCTTGGTGATAATACTGAGAAGCAATTTACTGTAATAGCAGGTCTGTAAACTGCTACACCCACTTTAAATATAGGTTACACACGCACACACAGGGTATACAGCAAAACAACTTCACACACACAAATATATGCATAAAAACGTACTAACAATTTCCCTTCCTAAATTACAGAGCTGGATGCCTGTTGCACAAGGCTTGTAAAGGTGTTCCGAATGTTTGACAAGTGAGAAAGTGTCAAATTTGGCTGAAATCTCTTCTTTGGCGTCAAATTAGGTATTTCTAATGGAGGGATGTGTGTGTGTGTGTGTGTGTGTGTGTGTGTGTGTGTGTGTGTGTGCGCACGTGTGTTTTTGTAGGAGGTGGCAATGGTTAAAAAGAGCCATTGGAATGTCTCATTAGCTGTGGTTAATTGAAAGACAAGTCCTTGTCGATGGTTTTATGACGCAACATAAATACCGATACTTTTCTGGTTTCTTGTAAAGGTACACAGTGAAATAAGTCGTCGGGATTGAAGGTTAAATATCATATATACCATCTGTCTCACTAAATGTATTGGTATGCATCTGTTTTGCTTTTTCAAAAGAACTGAAGAGGTTATGGAAGCTCACAGCAGCTTACAGTACTTTGTACACCCAATGCTCCATGCAATTTGCTCATTTACAGAAAACACCACATTTTAGGTTTCATGGTAAAACACATTGTATAGTTGAACATTTAAGAGCATTATCAAGGTTTGAACATTGTTAAGATGATTCATGTCATATCCTGACATTTTTCCTCCAGGGAAACAGCCTTCGTTTTTAAAATGTGTCATTTGATGATAGAATAGAATAGAAAACGCTCCCATTGTCCACAAGTTTAAAAATGATCAAATCTGAAAGAGCTCAACTATCAACAATATGCTACAATCTATTTGTTTGTTTAGTGAGCACGTCACGGTACTCCGTAAAGATAAGAACCATCACTTCACATAAAATCAGCTGAAGCTACGGGTCCGTATTTTATGCATTATGCTGCTGACACACGATTGGCTGATTAGATTATTGGCATACAGGTGTTCCTAATAAAGTGCTCGGTGAGTGTATTTATAACTCCAATCTGATAATAAGACCTACATATTATGAAAGTCAAAATGTCAAAATGACTACTTTGACATAACCATAGTGGCTGCGACATTCGACGGATTTTGTACAAACGCGTTGTATTTTAGAAATGAATGGAAACAGCCGCAGTCTATTGTAGGACTCACTGTTACGGTGTTCTTACTATACATTTGTGGAGAGAACAGATTAGAAACCGGATGTTCGTTCTGACCTGGAAAATGTAGTCTCCTGGCCGTACGTCTGTCACGTCCACCCACTGGCAGTCGATGTCATGGCGATAGGTATCCCAGCAACCCACAGAGATGCCCTGGTCGCCCATGTTGTAGCAGGAGAAGCGCTTCTGGAGACCTGAAACACACAACAACAATAAGACACAGAGAACAATGTCAACAAACAACAGGAGACACCTAGTTCCCAATGGGAATGATAATGGGGGCTTGTAGTGGCAATAAAGTTTAAAAAAGACAACAGACAACAAGAAAATAGATGACAAAAGGGTGACAATATCATTGGGCCCTATGTGCATTACCACTGAGACAACATAATGTTTGACTAGTTTAAATGGAATGTTCCTTTACAGTATTGTTCCTTTGAATTCTGATAATCATGCATTACCATCAGGGCAGTATGTGTCCTCTAGGCATACAGGGTTAGGGCTAGGGTTAGGGTTAGGGTGTGTGTGTTAGGGTTAGGGTCAGGATGCATTACCATCAGGGCAGTACGTGTCCTGTAGGCATACAGGGTTAGGGTTGGGGTTAGGGTGTGTGTGTTAGGGTTAGGGTTAGGGTGTGTGTGTTAGGGTTAGGGTTAGGGTGTGTGTGTTAGGGTGTGTGTGTTAGGGTTAGGGTTAGTGTGTGTGTGTTAAGGTCAGGATGCATTACCATCAGGGCAGTACGTGTCCTGTAGGCATACAGGATTAGGGCTAGGGTTAGGGTTAGGGTTAGGGTGTGTGTGTTAGGGTTAGGGTGTGTGTGTTAGGGTTAGGGTTAGGGTGTGTGTGTTAAGGTCAGGATGCATTACCATCAGGGCAGTACGTGTCCTCTAGGCAGAAAGAGGCCTTGTGTCCCTCCGCCACCCTGCTTCCATTCAGAGTCAAAAGGTCGTAATGTGTGAACACCTCAATACTGTGGTAGTGCCTTAAGGGGAAACACAGAGGTCAGTTAGTGTGTGTGTGTGTGTGTGTGTGTGTGTGTGTGTGTGTGTGTGTGTGTGTGTGTGTGTGTGTGTGTGTGTGTATGAGTCTATTTGGACATGCGTGTGTAAATTTGCCCTGACAGAACAGTAAGTCCCTATAGCTTGTGGCGTGATGACCACACCTCTAGAAAAGGAGTCTGGGTACGCTGAGGTAACACCTTTCACAGAACCTTGTTCGCTCTTTGGCTTTGCACACACTCCTTTTTTTACTAATTTTACTTGAATGGACAGCTTTGAAACACAGAAACGCACATGTACACACGTCTAACTTTCCAGTGTTGTTCTAAGAGATTAGACAAGGCTGGGGCTAGCCCTTTTTTGAGAAGCCCCTGCGGTTACTACACACCCAGCCCCGAGCAGTGGCTCACAAATACATACAAACACACACATGTGCAATTGCTGATACACACAAAAGCTATTGAAATAAACAAATAGCTGAATCATAACCTACAGGGACAGGCCTGAACACAAAACTGTGGTCTTTATTTGGACCCTACTTCTTGAATAAAGAAAGCCTTGTTGTCGAGTTGAATTAAGTTGAGACCAGTTAGGTGGAATCAATGTTATAGAGCCATTGCTTCTAGCTACCATGCAGAGGAGGGGGTATGTGTCACACTAACAGCTGCTACCTATCCCCTCCACCAAATAACAAAAGTTCCTGTGTGTGAACCGGCATCTGTTCAAACAGCAGCGGTAACAAGTGATTAGCTCACCAATTTACATGTTTTTTCCAATACCTTTTAGTCATTCAAGTCAGTTACATTAAACGGGACACAAAGTATTTAACATTAAGGCCATTATGCAGTTATAGTGGTACAATAGAGAGTACCACTATCTTAATAATAATAATCATCTTATCTCTAAAACCCCAACAAATGTGTAGAACTACGCAACATCGTATTTGGCAAAACATTAAAACACAAATCCCTGATGTTCTGGCCATTTTAAACTCTGACCTGAAATATCTCCATATGCAATCAATATCAATCGCTATCAAACTGGTTTGAGATGAGGCTCCTTCTCAGTAGATCTAGGACTGAAGTTAAAGACAGTTCTGTGATCCTCCTGCAGCAGACTAGGGGCCTACCTATGACACTGGTGCCAGGTCCAGCTCTCCCGGGTGGCTTTTGGTCTGAAGTCCGCCCTGCCCAGGTTCATGATGCGGGAGGAGAATCGGAGCAGGCGTCGGTGGCCGTAAGGCCAGTTCATGCGGGCAGCAGAGGAGGAAAGGCAGTTCTCCTCGTTGGCACAGGTGAGCAGGTGGAGGGGCCGGTCCTCCAGGTATGCTGTCTCCTGCACTAGCTGGGCATCCAGTACCAGGTCCGGGGCAGCTGCAGGGGGCAGGGACACAGTGAACTTCCTGAATTTGTTTTTGTTCAATTAAAAATAATCTGGTAGTGTCTCAAATGTATAAACTGGTTAAAACGATACAGTGTATTGTTCATTTAAAACTATTTAGAGAAACGGTCTGTTTGTACACAGGTGAGCTTTGGATGGGGACTCACTTTCAGAGCAGGTGACCCCGGCAGCTTTGGTCCCGCCTCCTCGAGGGCAGTGAACATGGTTGTTATGACGACACTGTTGGACTGACAGCTCTGTCCCAACACAGTGGGTGCCGCTCAGAATCACATTAGAGGCACTGGGGTCCCCTGCCCAGTACCAAGTCTCCTGGAATGAGAGAGAAGCACAACATCCTTTTACAAAGCTGACACTGGGAAAAACTGACAAATAATGTCAAGGTTGATATGCCTTGCATATTGTTTTTAGAGTAATTGCCAATAGTTTTTACACCCACTTTAATTCCTATTAAATCGTGAAATATTGATAGGAATAACTGCCTGGTACTCAGTGGGTATAGCATAATCCTGTGTAAAGGTCAGAGAGCTCATGTATGAAAGAATAATACGCTTCTATCACTACCCAGTAACTCCCATAGTGAACTATAAATGGGTGTAGAATATGGCTAAATCTTCCTTCATATTAACAAAGAACCGAATGCGGCAATTCGACCAGTCCTCCCCATCTCTGGAACCCGGTCATTTTAAAGTGGCCTTTTGGTGGCAAACATGCCATGTCATTCCAGTTAGCACATTCAATGTGTCAAGTTAGATCCTTAACACTACAATACAATTGAAATACCTTTGTTCGACAATTAAATATGGCAAACCACATCTCCTGTGAGTCCGTAATATAAAAAATGCCTAGTTGTCCAGAGGATTATTAATCCAAACCAATCCTTTCCAAATGAATGTTGGTATTGCTCAATGAGCTCGCCACTGAATTATGCATATGAATAGTCTTCAGTGTGCAGGGTGAGACGCACATGAAGTAATTTGAGTATTTCAGCAAGCAATGTTTTTCCTACATTTCAAAAGTTGCATAAAAACTGTCGTATGTATTATCTTTTTGCCAGTTTGTGTGTGTCTGTCCACAGGTAAGTAGTGTAGGCAGAGCGTTAGTTACCTGGTACTGCAATATATAACTCTACAGGTAAGTAATGTGGGCAGAGCGTTAGTTACCTGGTACTGTAATATATAACTCTACAGGTAAGGAGTGTGGGCAGAGCGTTAGTTACCTGGTACTGTAATATATAACTCTACAGGTAAGTAGTGTGGGCAGAGCGTTAGTTACCTGGTGCTGTAATATATAACTCTACAGGTAAGTAGTGTGGGCAGAGCGTTAGTTACCTGATGCGCACTGGAAGCAAAGCCCAGTCCCAGCTGTCTACAGACCACCATGGCCTCGTTGATTCCCCAGTTCTCACTGCAGACAGAGCCCCAGCGCTTACGACCCCCATTCTCCATCAGAACCTCCACACGGCCCTCACCCGCTTCCCTGCCACCTGCAAGACGCACCTGGGGAAAGGGACCAAAGAGATCATTGTAAACCTCTGGGTTCATGGGTTTTTTTGACATAACGTGTATTTCCCGCAAGCTGAATCAGACGAAAACACCTTGAAAAACAGACATTTGTTGCCATTTTCTTATATTAAAGTTAGTATTATTTATTATTTATACAGCGTCGACTGTACAAACAAAATACAGAGAATAAAATAATTAAAATAAAGAAACAATCCAAGAGTATTAGGATCCAATACATGTTTGCAGTCCGTCTCAACAAAACCACACAGTCGGTCCTCCACAAAGGGGCTCAGTAAATACATCTTGTCCGTCAAACTATGTTATTGTTGGTGGAGTCCCCTTTGGATTTTGGGCTGCTCCTGAGTAATGGCAGCAGGCCGCAAAGAAGGGCATGGAAGGGTGTGTTGTTGTTCTAGTTTAGTCATATATGATTTGAGGTCAATAACCTTTAGTCTTTCCTTTTTACATTTGATTGACAGATTTGGCTTGTGTTTCACATTCCACAGTATTGTTCCCAAGTGAAATATGAAGCCACAGAAGCTCAGGTGAATGTTTGACTATGAATGAGAGCATACCTGAAAAGGTTTTTTGTAATCATTTTGAGGGGTACCACTATTGTCACCAAAAAGGTCATGTTTAATGATAGTTATTTTCTGCCAATAACTACTCCAGTTAAAAGTATTTTATCTCGTATAGCCAATTATGTTTTAAGACACTGTTTGATGTGTTCTGTTCTATTTTGGGTACACTGTTTGATGTGCTCTGTTATTCTTTAGGACACTGTATGATGTGTTCTGTTATATTTTTTAGGACACTGTATGATGTGGTCTGTTATTCCTTAGAACACTGTATGGGGTGTTCTGTTCTAGGACACTGTACGATGTGTTCTCTTGTTCTTTAGGACACTGTATGATTTGTTCTGTTATTCTTTAGGACACTGTATGATGTGTTCTGTTATTCTTTAGGACACTGTATGATGTGTTCTGTTATATTTTAGAACACTGTTTGATGTGTTCTGTTATTGTTTAGGACACTGAATGATGTGTTCTGTTCTAGGACACTGTATGATGTGGTCTGTTATTTTTTTGGACACTATATGATGTGTTCTGTTATTCCTTAGGACACTGTATGATGTGTTCTGTTATTCCTTAGGACACTGTATGATGTGTTCTGTTATTCCTTAGGACACTGTATGATGTGTTCTGTTCTAGGACACTGTATGATGTGTTCTGTTCTAGGACACTGTATGATGTGTTCTGTTATTCCTTAGGATACTGTATGGTGTGTTCTGTTCTAGGACACTGTATGATGTGTTCTGACCGTTCTTTCCAGTCCAGTCCGGGGGACATTGCAGCGCACTGCAGCATCCTGGGTGTGTTTGAATGTCCACAGAGGAACTTCCTGGTAGTTGCAGTCCAGTAGGGAACGCTCCGCTCCTGTACACTGGACTCTGTTCATATGAATAGGACCCGTACCTGTGGGGAAGAGAGAGGATTATAGAGGAACATAAGAAGGAATATGAGAATTATTTGAGAAAAAAACTGAAAAGAAAATATTATGTTCACTGAAACAGACATTCACCAACATTGCAGTGTATATAAAGTAAGGCAGTGTAAGGCATATAAAGTGCGGGCATTACTGGAGGAATATAATTCTATAGACGATTTAAATCTATAGACAAATGACCATAGAAAATAGAAAATCCTACAGTATACAGTACTTGTGTAAAGTTAGTACATTTGCGGCACTTTGGGTCTTGCCAGCTAGCTCTTGTGTTTATAATACCATACTTTGCATTAACCTTTAAAAATGTATACTGATAAAGGATTGTTTCACCTTGCCCCATGTAAGCTCCAGTGAGGGCCTCCCTGGCAGTGCCAAAGCCCAGCTCCCTGCACACCACGCTGGCAGAGGTCCTGTCCCACAGGTGGTCTACGACGGTGCCCCACTTCCCTTCTCTGAGGACCTCCACGCGGCCCTCTCCCAACCTGGGGCCGGCCTTCAGACGCACTGGCTGGAAAGTGGAGAACAAGGAGGATAAATAACATTTGCAAGGAGAGGTACATTTTTTCAATGTTCATTTGAAAAGTGATGCAAGAATAAACGATACCATACATTCGTCAGCCGATAATATTACAAACAATAAAGTATAAAGTGCATAAGTAATGTCTCAGGGAGTACGTGTGTACAAACATGTGTTAAAGATATTTTGAGAGTTTCCATGTGCGTGTTTTGTTAAGTAGTACGATGTCGTAAGGAAAGTAACTTGTGAGAATGAGTACACAATCATATTAGCAAATTGAAATATTTGTAAATAATAATTAATAATAATAACTCATTTTATTTATATAGCGCTTTTCTAAGACCCAAAGACGCTTTACAGAAAAAGAATAAAACAATAATGCTCAGACGGAGAGCAACACACTAGAGTACAACAGTTAAGACAGAGATGGACAGAAAGGCAAACAATAAGGTAGGGACAACTACGAATAGACCAAACAATTAAATTGTTCGGTATTGAAATAGAATTGGATGAATGTGTTTAATTAACATTACCACCACAGGGTTTGGAGCCTGGGGTCTTCCTGAGGACATGCGAGCAAACTGAGGTCCAGGTATACACTTAGCCACGGCATGCCTGCCACTCTTACAGGGGGCGGGACTGCGGGGGATCGACAGCTGAGCCAGGCACTCCGATAGGCTGGCTTCTGTGCCCAGGCAGTGCACCTTCTCTACCCAAAATCCTTTCTTCTTGGTCATTAGGCTCATCCTGGCCAAAACAGACATGTTGTCAGGAAAACACATTATAAAAGCCTTAAGAATTTCCCTCCTTATTCCAACTACATTAAATTTTTTTGCATATTATAAACCTTAGCGACAATGCAAAATACTAAATCCTTTCTACACAATCACTGGTTTAACATGTATACATTTAATAAATTCCAAGATACATGTACAATAAATACAGACTAAAAGTGGTGTCAGTAATGAATTAATTACTTCCTTACCTAGTAGAAGGGTCCGCCACTTTTTTGTCCCATATTTTGCTGTAGGGAAATAAATAGATAGACAGAATTGTTATTTCTGTCTTTGCTGTTTCTTTCGTAGAGCTTAAGGAAACCAAGGTTGCATCCTGTTAGAGAGTGGAAGTTTTCTCTGTAGAGCGTTGCGATATTTTAAGGATATAATAATAATAATAATAATACATTTAATTAATATAGTGCTTTTCAGACACCCAAAGCACTTTACAATTGAGGACATACCAGAACAGATACATATAACAAACACATAAGAAAGACATTGACAAATGATAACATAGATATAGCACCTGCTGTTTGTTTAGAATGGTACTTAGGGCACTGAACGGTAACTTACAGTCACACACACACACACACACACACACACACACACACACACACACACACACACACACACACAAAGTAACACAAGTCTGTCACTAATTAGTTTTGAGTTTGTTAATAAACTATAAGTAAAGAGTAGAGTGTGCCGTGAACAATGGCGGACCTATTAGAGTAAAAAAAAATACTTCAATAAGAATGTATAGATACTTTAGGCATAGTTTGTTTATAATTTACAGTTTGTTTATAATTTACTAATAATTTAAAATGTTCTGGATGAAAACAGATATCAAGTTCAATCCTTCAATACTGACTATTTAATAATAAATACATCATATGGTAACAATGAGTTATTGATTTCCTAATGTCCTGATGAAAAATAATCAAACATGTAAAAAGATACTAGTTCATACATTATTTTGAATAACTGAAACATGTCCTGATGAATTTACTATAAATTCCTGGCAATAAAGTTGCCTATAAGTTACTGTCAAATTTAAATAAACTAACTGAAAATAAATTGCCAGTAATGGACTGTAATGAATGTACAGCTAATTGGCAATTTCATTGCTAATAAACTACTGTAATTGGCTCTGCTGTGAATTTACAGCTATTAGTTGGCAAAAGTGGACTATGTACACAAATACTGTTCTCGAGTGAAGTACGGATAACCTAGCTAAATATTACTCCACTAAAAGTATAAGTCCTCAATTTAAATTTCTACTTGAAATACCTGATACTTTGATAAAGTTTCAAAAGTAAAAAGTCCTATTATTTAGTATAATATCACTAGTCGGACACTAAATGTAGTGGACACTATCACTACCTACTCTACTACTACTAAAGCAGTTGACTAATTCTACAGACTGAGCACAGAATGAAAGAGAGTGGGTTGGCGTGAATCAAAAATGAGTTCCTTTGTTTTATCAACATTAATAATCAGGGAGCTGGAAATGCACCACTGTTCCAACTTGGAGACCTTGGCAAAGTAATCATTGTCGTCATTATTATAAAATAGACCAACTAGACTAAATCCTGATGTCCAGGTTGTATTGTTATTGCAATGTGTCACTTTGGAATTAAGGGCACTGCACTCTCTACTTCAGTCATACCTCACAAACACAAATCAGTTGATCTTACTAAATGGTTACACATCTTCCCCAGTCACACAGGGTGTTCTGCAGGGCTCTGTTCTGGGTCCTCTCCACTTCTTTATTTATACAATTCCCCTTGGTCAAATTCCACTACTACGCTGATGACAAACAGATTTACATCAGCACCAAATTACTTGATAACCCACCACTTGAGACATTAAAACCTGTCTCTCTACAATTGACCAATGGTTGCAGAACCATTATCTCAAACTCAACAACAATAAAACTGAGAGGTGGGAACGTTGTTTGTAAAGTTGTTTGTGCTTTATATTATGATTTTGATAATGACTCACATTTCTCACCACATGACTCACCAAACACATATTTCACTTTTTTTTTAGATCATCAACCAACAGATCATTTTTAACTCATGATGGTATGTATGAATAAATATTGACCACCACCCAGTTGAATGAGGCCGGCACATATTTAGATGTTTTCTAGGGTTTGTGTACGTCATCCTCCGACCCTTTGATGTCAGGGGGAGATGGTGGTGGAGGGGATTGAGCGCAACTCAGGTGACGTCTACACATACATATAAGAACCACTGTGAAAACATGGACTCACTATGAACTGTTATTGTAACGTTTTTTTTTCCCTTCTCAAAGGTGACTTATTCCTCCACACAGGCTCGCTCTGTTTGCCAGCTGTGCAGTCAATTACTGATCAAAAAATCAACATAAAGTACATTCTGCTTTTCTCTTTACTGGATTAACTATATTTTAAAATGCTGAGTTATACCCATACTGTATGCTACACAGACTCATAGGACCTGGTTTACCAAAGGTTTGCATGTGCAAAGCAGCAACAAATCACCAAGCTTATCTTCTTATGAAGTGTCAGAAGGATTGCGTTATTCAAATGAGCAATTTAGCACACCTCGTCCATTTTGTGTGTTTGCCCTGATCCATATGCAATAATGGCTGTTTCTACTTGAGAATGCAAAATACTGGGAGGAGACATGCAAATAGAAACATTGAGCAACCGCACTGACATTTACCAAACCTGAAAGTAGTTACCGGAGAAGTGATCGCTCGCAAAATTTAGTACGACCGAAGGGCAAGTACTAATTAGATGAGTGCTTTAGAAGAGATGGTTGCTATTACTCTGTTGAGAAGGATACGCAGGAAAAACCAAAGAACATGTCGAGAATGTGCTTTTTCCACTACTAATCAGTTGACGCACATTGCTCACTCCTATTCAATAGCTGACTTGTGTTATTGGCTGGGGATATAGTGACGATATAGTGCAACATTTTGTGTAGCAGTGATTGGTGCCCTGTTTTCTACGTCACAAATTGCTGCAATTCAGAACAGCTTGTAAAATAAGGTAGATGTGTTGTCACATGTGAATTAGAGAATATGCACGAGGCACAGATTAAACTTTTTTACGTTGTTTGTACAATCCCTATGAGTGATAAAACAATGCTAGACAAATAAATATTCAAAATCTTACATTATGGGCCCTTTTGTTTTTTTGGGGGTAACAAAATGAACAGATTATCATCTTCAAATACACTACATTAACAAATCAGTTCATGTTTATATTTCTAAACGTAGTTTGCAGCTCATCAAAATGTATTACTGTAATGGTACTGTACATGGACATTGTCGAATCTCACCAATTGTTTCATTAACATTATTAATGTTTTACATTATTTACATATATATTTGCCCAATCACATTTTTCAAATCCACCCAAATCTGTAGGACAGGTGGGACCGTTGTTTGTAAAGTTGTATGTGCTTTATATTATGATTTTGAGAATGACTCAGCATTTATTTTTGTCTGTACATATTGTATAATTGGGGCCTGATGTTTTATGTGCTATTTGTACAGTATTTACATATATATATTTGCCCAATCACATTTTTGAGATCATCAACCAACAGAGCATGGTATGTATGAATAAATATTGGCCACCACCCAGTTGAATGAGGCCAGCAGATATGTAGATGTTTTTCTAGGGTTCTTTATGATGTAACTTTCTGACAATTTCACATCTTGGTCTTGCAGTAGTTTTGTCAGGGTGAACATTTGTGGTAAGATTTAGTATTTTCTCCTCTTGGACTGTATGTGATTTTATGTGTGGTTTGGTGGAGACCCAGAGCCTTGTAAACGGTTTACAGTAATCCTTTCCAGACTAAAAGGCATTTATTCTGTGTCAGACAACTACAGTCTGATAGTAAAGGCTGGCCGTGGAAATAGCTCCGCATGAGGGATTAAACCAAAATACCTCCACAGTGCTGTTAGATTGCCCGGCAATTATTAGTAGTAATTATTATCTTGTGCCGGCAAGAGTTAGTGCACGTTCAAAGGGTGCACAAATTGTCTGGAAAATATGTTGGTTTTGGTGAACTATAGGTTTTACCATGCTACGTGAAACACATAAACGCTGTTCAAACATAACCAGATACATGATGTCCAAGGGCATCAAAATAAAAACAACTACAAACAACAAACCGAAACAATACTTATAAACAAACAGTATGATGCGGAAGGTGAAATCCACTTATAGCGGAGGTCTTTTGATATTGTGTCCAAAGAATGACAGCGGATCTATTGCAGTTTCATGACCAATGTATAGAGTACTTTAATTTCGTTTATTTATTCATGTTAAATTTGTGACGGTAGTAACATTTCTTATTGTCTTAATGCAAAACATGGACGCTAGTACTGTAAGACTATGTCCACACATGATGGTGTTATGCGTAAATAAGGAGTTAGTGCAGGAATCAGATTTGTACGAGAACCGCTATAAAAGGAACTGCTGTACGACATTCAGAAATGAAAGAGAGTTGCTTAAATTAAAGACTAGCTATGTGAAGAGGATCACAGAGGTCTGAGACAGTAAAATCAACAAGTTGCAACAGTCGCACAAAATGTCAAACCTGGCATCATGATCAATGATAACTACTATCTTAGACTTAAATATCCCATGAGCAGAATTAAGAAAAATAGCGGTTACGTCTTTCAAACTTCATAGTGACTGAGAAATGAAGCAACAGTTGCTGACACAACCAGGGAGAAACCATAATTGGGATTTTTACGAGCAACAGAGCCCTTAGTCTGGGTCTCGCCCTTCTCATTCTTCCTCCTTCACTTTTCTGTTCTCTCAGCTGGATTTCCCTCATGTCCTATTGCTTTCTCCCTTCCTTTCTTTTGCTCCTTTCCTCTCTTTCTCTCCATCATACAATTCATGTGTCTTTCTCTTGCTAACTTTCCATCTCTTTTTTTACCCCTCTCTGTCCCAACTATAATTGGAGATGTGTTTCCTTTCCAGGCAGAAACCCTTTGTAGCCATCGTCCTTCCCAACCAGTAATTACAGCATCTTCAGCGTCCCCTTCATAAGACGGGAGAAGCTAGGAGACACACCATGGTTTGGATTTTCTAAGACCAGAACAGAGCTCTCACGCCATGGAAGAGCACTTTACTGGACAGACTGCAACGGTTAAAATGTGCAGTAGGGATCAATGGCAATTGTCAATACTTGTTAAAATGTGTTCTTTCTAAATAGTTACTTAATATCAACTCCTTTACCCCCTGGTGAAATTTAAATGTACAGAGTGTACCTATAACTTATAAAAATGACAAAAGTAAGGATCAATACCAAAATGCCAGGCATCAATCCATTTAAAGAACAAATGAAAAATGAGAACCACTAAAACCAAAATACAACATAGCCGCCACCCCTATACATCTACCTTGTAATTTATTCAAAAAATCCAACAAAACAGAACACAACTGGTGGTTCAAAACTACGCCCTTGTAGGAGCTGTGCGTCCATAAAACCAGCTTGGATCTACTGACTTTTGTCCTTCTCTTTTATGTGTTCTTTGATGGCGACTTCAAGACCTTAAAGAGCACTGTGCTGCACTGGCCTCCTCAACCTTAGAAAGGTTTAACAGACAAACAGCAGGCTGCAGCATCAGGCCTCCTCAACCGTGCAAAGGTTTGACAGACCAACAGAGCAGGCTACAGCATCAGGCCTTCTCAACCTTAGAAAGGTTTAACAGACAAACAGAGCAGGCTGCAGCACCAGGCCTCCTCAACCTTAGAAAGGTTTAACAGACCAACAGAACAGGCTGCAGCATCAGGCCTCCTCAACCTTAGAAAGGTTTAACAGACCAACAGAGCAGGCTATAGCATCAGGCCTCCTCAACCGTAGAAAGGTTTAACAGACAAACAGAGTAGGCTGCAGGATCAGGCCTCCTCAACCTTAGAAAGGTTTAACAGACAAACAGAGCAGGCTGCAGCATCAGGCCTCCTCAACCTTAGAAAGGTTTAACAGACAAACAGAGCAGGCTGCAGCATCAGGCCTCCTCAACCTTAGAAAGGTTTAACAGACCAACAGAGTAGGCTGCAGGATCAGACCTCCTCAACCTTAGAAAGGTTTAGCAGACAAACAGAGCAGGCTGCAGCATCAGGCCTCCTCAACCTTAGAAAGGTTTAACAGACCAACAGAGCAGGCTGCAGCATCAGGCCACTCACCCTGCTAGGCTTGGGGAGCACATCAGGCCACGTCCTTCAGCGAGGGCGGTGCTGTCCTTCGATCATATAACTCACTTGGCTGGGCTTGGGGAGCAGCCAAGTTACAGTACATCAGACATGGCTATGCCTTCCACCGTAACATAACCCTTTATCACCCTTTATCCCTATCAACGAAGCACAACCCTTTATCAACTGCATTTCTCTCTATTATCTGGCTAGCATGTTTAGGCAGAGACAAAGAGACAAAAACTCCATCAAGAAAGAAATGTATGTGTTTATAAAGTGTGTTAATGATGTGTGTTACTTTAGTAGCTGCACTGGCCTGAGATCTGGATCACAACTCAAGCTGTGTTGCTCCTGTTTGGCATAGTAATGGCCTTTCATGCTCATAATGGCTCTGGAATAGCTCTGCTAATATGAGCTGCTGTGGCAGAGCGCAGAGTTCCCCAAACCTCAGTCTATTTCGAACAGGGAGGGGAAAGGAAAGAAAGTTGGGTGTGAGAAGGGTAAAGGGGGAATATATAGACCTACACCCTCAAAACAGTCTCTCCCACATGCACACATACATACCCAGGCATGTGCACAGTCACACACAGCAACTCTCTCTCTCTCTCTCTCTCTCTCTCTCTCTCTCTCTCTCATGTCCCCGCTCACAAACTGACTTCTGCAATATGTTCGGCAATATTTGCTCCTGTGTTGGCAGAGCCTCAAAAGGGCTGTTCAAGTGTCATGTAAAGGTCAAGGCAATGAATGGCCTGTGTTAAGGTGCTGATAATAAGATTCAATGACACGGCTGACAGACCCATGGGCGTTCTGCACGAGCAATCAATGGCCCACATCACTGAGTTGATAGGTCAGTTAAGGAACCATCAGGAAGTACGATTAGAAACTGATTACGAGACGTTCAAAGTTAAAATGGGGCTGTTTGTCTCTCGTAGAAAGCTGGGAGTTGCTGACAGTATCTCAGACACAGAAAGGCTTGAGAGACGGTATAGATTTCTGTGTAGAGGTGAGACAGGAAAGAAGGGCATTGCATCTAAATATATATAGTGTGAGAGAAAGAGAAAAAAGTGAAAAAGATAAGAAAAACAGAGAAACTTCTGGTGTCAGTATTTCGGCCTGAAAATGGTACACATTGGAACGTTGCAATTTATCACTATTCTATTTTATGAAATCCCATCCAGGATGGATCTTATAGGGTAACTTATAATTTATTGTACATTTAGGTAGTGGCCAAAGTGTCACATTCCTTGCGAATACGTAGACTGTCGTACAGCTCTGCGTATGGTGGCACAATGAACCTAAATATAACAATTCAGTTGAATTACTTCTTTTAGTCAGTCCTTTTTAGTGACAGCATCATGCACAGACGTGTAGCTTCAGGCGGTGCAGGTGGTGCGGTTGCACGCGGGCCCGTGACATACAGGGGCCCGGCAACAGGTGGGCTAAAGGTCGGCAGAGGCACAGGGCCCCTGATTAAAAGGTCTAGCTGCGACTAGAACAGGTTTTGCACGTGGTCGTGAATGCATCAATATGCTCGGAATCAAAAATGGGCTTCGTGACAAATTATATAGCTCATGTTTTAAGCAGCAAAATGTTTTTTTGTGCCTCTACATAACAGCCTAAAATTAGCAGATAAAATAGGGTGATTTTGATAACTTCGTGCTTTCCGTGGTGCGGATCAACTAATAGGCAACGGGTGGATTACCGATCGTTGTCCATGCTGAATGTATGTGTTAACAGCTTCAAATGTGCCCTTAGATTTTACTCTGCTGTTCAATGCTTGGCGATTACCATCCTTACCAACGACATTATTTTAAACTTGATTAATTTATTGATATTATCTAGGCTATGATAGGGAAATATGGGTGGAATTTTTTTGTGCACCCAGGCCCGTCATGATTAAGTTCCGCCATTGATCATGCAATATTCTTTTAAATAGTGGTCTACTTGAAGACTTACAAAGTCAGGTTGAAATAAAAAGAGAGAATCCAGACTCACTTGTATGTTTTGGTATTGTGTTGCGTTGCCTCAGGGAACCCCAGCATGCCACATACGACCCTGCTGCTGTTTAGACTCCAGCCAAGGTCACACACCTGCCTCCACCTCCCAGCATGCTTCACTTCTATCACCCCCTCAAGGATTAAGGCCCGCCTCTTGGTTGCCATGAGGATAGGACGTAGACGTACCTCCTCAATACGTACTTTACTGGCACCCTGAGGGTGAGAAATGAAAAGTCAACCAGACCCATTTTCACTTCATCAATTAGCACTTGCAAATAAAGGAAAAGCATAGAAAAATATACAATTATAAAAAATCTTATATTCCAGCTCCAAACTATTGAATCTGTCTCCACCTACCAAATGGTGTCTGTGTAGCCTGGGGACCTCCTGGGGGTGTCCATTCCCATTGTATCTCGGTCTCGTCGATCCGCGGCCTGCCAGGACACTCTGCCATTGGAGTGAGGGGCTATTGTCGGGTCGCAGGGCAATGGAGTGACCCCTGGATCCAGCCTGGTCCAGTCTGCGCTCGGGGCTGCACACTACCCCCAGGTCCTCGGAGTGTTTGCAGTCGTTGACACCCCAGCCGTTGTGTTTGCAGTCCTTCAGGGACTTTTCTGAGCCGTCGCAACGCACGTTGTCCATCCATATCGTGCCTTAAGCAGAAAAAAAAGTGTCCTTCAGAAATATTGCCATCCATTAGAAATACTCTATAGGAAATGTCATTATTGTATATCAGTCTGATCTTAAAAATACGAGACAAATCTAACATTTGTCTGGTATAGAATTATGCATAGAAAAACGTCTAAAAGGTGCCCACTTCAGAACGTTATTAATAAGTGGACACTCGACCAAGGGTCTAGTTGGGGAGTCTACCGCTCGACCAAGAGTCTAGTTAGGGAGTCTAACACTCGACCAAGAGTCTAGTTGGGGAGTCTACCACTCAACCAAGAGTCTAGTTGGGGAGTCTACCGCTCAACCAAGAATCTAGTTGGGGAGTCTACTGCTCAACCAAGAGTCTAGTTGGGGAGTCTACCACTCAACCAAGAGTCTAGTTGGGGAGTCTACCGCTCGACCAAGAATCTAGTTGGGGAGTCTACCGCTCGACCAAGAGTCTAGTTGGGGAGTCAACCATTTGGAATTCACCCAGAGTACATCTAACAAGGTGAGATGATTACATACAAATTCAAACCAAAACAACTTGGCTGTAGCATCTTGATCGTGGAGAGGTTCAAAACAAGTTGTCTAAAATTATAAAGTTATACCAAATATACCACTTGAAGAATAAAACATTAGCTATCAATTCCTATAAAAATATAATCAAGCAAAAAATAAGCAATAAATCTATGAGTGGACCCATTGCATCCAAAATTTGATTTGAATGAATAAGATAAGCAATTGGCCAATTCCATACATCATCAATTTAGTTTAAGGTAACCTTTCAGTTGCTATCCTATTGTAATGCACATATCCTATTCAAATCCTTAAGTTTTTACAACCCAGTTCAGTCAAAGAGGGCAAAGCTACTGACACTGTTGCAGTATTGATTATTTTGTTGAATTTGTAATAGAAAATAAATCTTGGTCGGAAAATGTACAGTAAACTGAAAGAATAAATCATTTACATGATTAGCGCTTAATTTTTCTTTTCTCCTTTTATTTGTATCACAAACCAATAATACCCCTTTCATACCGCACCAACCGGAATATCCTGGGTTTAACACATTAACATCCTGAAAACTGTAAAAAAAAATATGATTGTTACACATATTTCAACTTTTGTTTGAATACAATTGCAAATGTTTTTTTTCTGCCTCAACAAAACAAATACTATACCCTGCACATTCATTGTAGCCTACTGTGTGCTTCACGCTCATCTCCATAGAGATAAGCTGCTGCGATTCGATTAGATTGAGGGCCTTTCTCAAACCGGACCCTCGTCCCCTCCCCACCACTACTCCGTCACAGAGTGGACGTCTGTATACCAAGCACCCTTCATTAGTGTGTAGGGTACAAATATAGTGGCAAGCTTCGGGACAGAGTTCCCTCTCTCCGGCGGAAACAGGAACTGCAGTAACTTTTTGTCACCATGATTTCATATCAGCGGCTTTTGCAGCAACTGTTGCCCTTTTTTTTTAGGTTCTTAAATATTTTCAGCCTTGTTTGGGTATAATCCTCTGAAGATCTAATTCCTTGATAACGCACCTGTTAAGCACTGTCAAAAAAGAGGGTGAAGAAAATGTTTTGGTCAAAAACATCATCTCTCTTACATAGATACTGTACATAATGATAGGCTACATAAGTATCATAAGAGTAAAAAAGAGTGAAAAAAAAGAGAAAAAAATACACTCCACACCAAGCTTCTTTTGTGGCATTTCTTTCCAGATATGGAAAATGCAAATGACATAGATGGGCATCATCCTTTGGGATGTCTTTGGTGGCCCTTTCAGCACTTTGTGTTTTAAAGTTCAATATCCAGATCTAGGATTACCAAAATATGCAAGGACACTTCTTGGCACCCAGGGTTTCTTTTAAACAACTAAAATCGGAGAGTACTGACTAATTCCTACCAATAGAGAGATCAATATAATGTTCTCTAGTTGCCAGTGCAGAGGCACAATGGGAAATAGCACTGACCAGAGGGACTGTCTCTTCAAAGCCATATAGTCATTGATGAAAGGGCAAAGGATATCGGAAGGAAATTCGGAAACAGAGTATTTTACCAAAACAGTAATAATAGCACCATTGAAGAAGAAAGCCAGAGTTACTGCATACTCAGCTCTCCACCAGTGAGCATCAGTGCATTAACAAATAAATAATGTGTCCATGTTTGTGTGTAACATGTGAGAGCAAGAATGTGCCTATTGTTAATGAAGCATTGCAGAATGTTTTCCATTTGGCCTGGTAAACAAATACACAGGTTACGCAGGTGTTACAATATCCATTTTGCCTTCCAAGATGAGCATTCAAAAAAAGTATTTAGAAAGGATTTGGGTTGAGAGCAGATATGTCATTGGGGTTTTCAAGTGGGCACCTTCCGTCCTGGATGTTTCGTTAATTTGAGCCCACATTTTTTTAAGTATGGTGTGTAAGTGTGTCATCATGGACAGTGGTGTCTGACCCAAGCTTAACCCAGTGACAGTCTGAGCTACCGTTGCATTTCATTATGGGTTGCTAACAATTACATCCTTTATTTGACTGCCTTACAGACAGCTAGAGATGGCAAGAGGCTACCATACCTGTTAGCTCTTTCATTCAGGCTGTTAGATTACAGTAATGGTTAGGATTCCAGTGCTTCTCATTGATTTCAATGTGCATAAGCTTCTGGACAACTGTTTCTTCCACAAGCATGGCCCCAATGTCAGACTGCACGGCACTGAACATTTGCTGTCTGGGCGTTGCATTTTAAGATTTTCGGTGACGTAGAAGTGTACTGTAATGTAGGAGTGTACCGTCGTTTAGATACAAACTGTAATGGCATAGTTTCAACCCTAAGAGGGCATACAGGAGTCCCATTTTACACAAAAATATAAACGTTAATCCCTTTATCTGGATTGTCTTTCACCAAGTTTGATCCAAATATACAGATTTTCAGCAGAAAAAATGTGGATTGGGTGCTTGGTTACTCGTTGATGACGACTGCTGCAATAGCGTTTGTTTGTTTTTGGTTACTCGTGCTGCGTAAGACATATCTAGCTTCATGCATTCTATAGTGATAGATTGCAGCTACTTTCATGCATACATATTTGCAGGAGAAGGGAAATACACACAAAAATCAGGTGCTAAAAGTTACCCAACTCCTGCAAGGTAGTCCCAATTGTCAACATTTGAATGAGGTTCAGCTGTTTGAGTTTGGATGCATTTTAGACAAACATTTTAACTGCAGGGCAAGCAGTTTTCAGAATATTTTTTTTCACCACAGAAAAAGTTTAAAAAGATGGCATGTACTTGCCTTCATTTGCCAAAAAGCAGAAGTGTTTAATAAAACTACATGTATGTATAAAACTACCGCTCTCTACAAGCATGTTTCGTTTGTTTCGGCCAGACAAGCCTTTTTTAGGCCTGCAGTTTAAATCAGGTTTATGACGGTCTAAGACCTAGGCAGAGTAATCGCTTTACCTATCGTTGGGGACTAAACATTGGTTTTTCAGGCTATGTGCTCTATGTGGTGAACAACCAAGGCAACATAAAGTCTCACCGTCTCCCTCTCCATATCTGGCACTGTGCGCCCATGTAATGGCACTGTGAAACCCCAGTTCCTGGCAGACCACATTTGCCAGCTTGATGTCCACCTCGTCGTCACACACCGTGCCCCATGTGTTGTTGTGCAGGACTTCCACGCGGCCCTCGTTTGGTCCACGGGCATAATTCCCTGCCAGGCGCACCTTGGCAGCAGGAGCACGTGCAGATCTCCGCAGGGAGGATGAAGAGGAGGATGACTGCCCGCGAGGCTCCGCGTGCGAAGTGCAGGAGAGAAAGAATAGGAGAAGGAAACTCGAGCACAAGATGCATGTGCGTACCATCCTGTCTGTGTGTGGAGGGGTTGTCTGGAAATGAAGAGAAACATGAATGAAAAAGAAAAATTATGCTGTCAATGATTTAAACCCTACGCTCTAACGAAGGGGGTGTCACATACAGACTTGCACTTCGTGAAGGAGTGGGGGTGGGTAGGGGAGGAGGGTCCGGTTTGAGAAAGGCCCACTGTGCAGCAGACGGGTCTGCTTCAGAGCTCTGTGTGTTTGTTTGTGCCTGAAAACTACGAGTAGAGGAGGTTGCCCGCCCAATCACACGCTAGAAACGGTATTGGTATTTTTTGGTGCCATTTTTCATTTGCTGAACCCAAATAAAAATGTTCTTAACTTTTGATTGGATGGGCTGAGCCTACCCTTGCCCACGCCTACCACCTTGAAGGCTTGTATAAAACTATGTTGGTATTTATTAAAAAAAATAAAGAACACAGTGAAATTAAATGTTATGTATCTTTCACTTAAGAGAGTATGGGATTACAGCTAACCTCTTCGTAGTTAATTAACACCTCCTCTATACTCTTTTCTTAAAAACAAACAAAAAATATATATGTTATAGCAGGTCTTCCTTTCTTCCAAATTTTATTCAAGGAATGCAAGTGTGTCAAACACACACACAGGAAAAGTCAAGAACTATGGGCAATGTGACTTGTTTATTTTGTCACACGTTATAGGCTTTGTGCGTCTTTTAGCGTTAAATGAAGTTCACAGACAGGCATGCATTCATATCTTGAAAAACCCTTCTGACCGTTTCTGTCACTCATGCCTGCATGTGTGACCAACACTTACATATGTACATGATTTGCATTATAATGAACAGACTAATCTGTTCCTGATGCTTGTGCTAATTAGACAATGTCATAAAACTTGTTCTGGAACTCATGCTGTTAAGCTACTTATTCCCTCGTTTTCTTCACCTGCTCCAAATTCGGCTGCTGTCCACTGCTGATTGCAGCTAGATTTGCTTTTGTTGTTTTCTTATGCTGCTGTCAATCTAAATGCTTACTTGATTAGATGGAGGATCTAACCTTTGATTAAGCCTGCCATTTATAATCAGCTTCTTCTTAACGCTTTGTTGTTGTGCTTAGATGCATGATGGCTGATAGAAAGACTGGGTTTCTTCAGCTAAATGTATCTGCATCACTTTGCTCGGTGGAAAGCCAAAAAAAATGTTTTATGCCCTGGCCAAAAAGCTCCCTCAAATTTGAAGGAAAACTCATGAAATTCTTTTCAAACGACATGCTACCACCAAAACTCATTGCTAGATATAAAAAAGAATGCCAAAGCTGTAACAAGGATACAATCACAATATGGCTAGTTTAATTCCGTAACTGCCATAATGTCTTAATGCTATATAAGCAAATATTATACCAGCTGCATAGCAGGTACATAACGAGAGAAAGGTTTTAAGTTCGTTAATGCAGCACCTGTGCAACTCACAGACTTTAGGGTATGACAATACAGACTGTCGAACACTTTACCACCACTATCCATAATTAAGACAGATGTGTTCATTCTTAACACTTTTCGGAGCAAATATATCCTCGATTGTAGTTGGCATGATTATCAGAATATGCAACAAAAACAAACCGACTGCAAACTGAAAAATACATCTTAAACTCTTGTGACACAATTTAAAATATAATTTGTACCGTCCATATAAACAATCTTAAACAATAATAAAGTAGGAAAATAAAAACTGTTGTAGTGGAATATAACATAGTAGATTATAACTGCAATGACTACATGACTACAACTAGGTTTATAAATAAATTAGGTTCAGATAAAAGTGGACTCACTTTGGTACACAGCTGAGACTTGTCCTGGATGTCACTGGCTGGGAGAGAATGACGGACTAAAGGAGTGCGCTTAATAAACGTCTTCCTGATTCAGTACCTCCCTCCCGCCTTTCCTCTCCCTGCCTCTGACCCTTCCCTTTCTTACTCCCCCCTCCCTAGATCACATCATCTTCCGTCCCATGTTCTACTCCAGCACTCCCCTTTCTTTTACCGACATAGTTATTTTACCACAAAAATGCAGGCTTCCATAGGTAAATATGAATGAATTCTATATTGATAAACCTTGAACATATTATTCATAAATGGTTATCATCTCTCCAATAGGGTTTGGTTAGAATTAGACAGGCTTGTGTCCCTTACTATTTGGTTACATGTTGTGGAGGACTCTTCAAACCCCTTTAGTGATTGTTTGATAAATAGTTATTTTCTGGTATCATTTGTGTGAATGATGAATGACTAAGTTTTGTGTTTAACAATAAAGTAGGAGGGATTAAACAATCTAATTAGTTAACCATCCAATGAATTTGTTCACTGGATAAAACATTCATTCATGGGTATAACATTAATTGCATTGATTTTGTCCTCAGTCTTTAAATAAATGAGCTAATTTATAGTAATCCAATATAAAACATCCAATGAATCAGTTTTGTTAACAATGTGTGGTGGGTAAATTATAATTTGCATAAATGCATTTTTATCATTAAATGTTTAAACAAAGTAACGTTTGAATTTAATATGTCAGTTGTGATTGAATTGTACAAGGAATTAACTATTGACTGAATTTCATGCTTTTTTGCGTCCTTTTTTAATGTAAAGTGACTTTGAGTACTTAGAAAAGCGCTATATAAATAAAACGTATTATTATTATTCATGAATTAACAAATCAGTGAAAAAATAAGAATAACAAACTAGATTTATTTCCCATTTGGGTCATTCAAGATTTTCTCAATCAAAATGTCCTTGTTGTAACTTCCTGTCATAAGCCATTTCAAATGAACGATAACCTTAGACTTCAACCCGTCCACTGTAGCAGATTGGGTGTGTGTAGGCGCAACCGACAGGAGGGGCCTGCTAGTACCAGAATAGAAACACATTTCATGTACCATGTATTTAAAAGAAGCTACTCTAAACCTGTGTAAAAAAAAAATGGCCACAAGCCACCCTTCTTAAAAAGACCTAGTATACTTCTCTCTCCAAGTTTGGTTGTAGAAATTACTGCTATAATCAACCAGTGATTTTTTGACATGTTGCCTGCTGAATCCGGGTCCGATTCATACTAGTATGCTTCAGACATCCAGAATGGACCATGAAGATGAACATCATAAACATTCAGGGCGCTCTTAAAGTATTTTTTCACTTTGCAACACTATATAGCTAAATCAATGACTTTAATTTAGAGGGCTTATGTTTGAATAAAAACTTGATTCAAATTTGTAGGTTGAAAACATATAATATTATTTATTTTCAAAAGTGATGCTATTGTTCTCAAGTACGACAAATTATTACACGTGGGTTACATATCTTACATTTTTGGATAAAGATCCTCAGTCTGCGCATAGCAATCTTTGTATTGCTTGAGAAAAGAAAATAAGGTAAATAAGCATGTACTACATATAATCATGATTAACTAAATTGTGTGTGAGTTACTGTGTGTGTGGAGAAGGGTGCCACTAATATCAACAGTAAGGTAATAACAAATAACATATATATGTGTTCAAATATGAATGAAACCATCTATTAACATTAAATAGAGTTCTTGAATGATTTTTAGAATGATCATATGAATGAATATATGAGCCTACTCCTTAAAGGTATGTGGAAGGGTTAGCTAGTACGTCAAGTAAGTCAGGTAACCTTTCATAAAAGCCAAAATGGGGGAACACGCTTCCAGAAACTCATCGGACATGTCCTGAAAACATACTTGTAAGTCTCCCCAAAGGCCACCCAGACAATAATTGAGTCATCCATGATTGCCCAGTAGGAATGGCATATGTGTTCAAAGATAAACATGCATTTTCTTTTTGCCCAAAATCTGAAAATGTTACACAATTTTCTGTTCATGACTCATATTTACACTTGAGTCTACCCCTAAGAGGCCCATCAAAGATTTCCTAATAAGTATAGATTCAACCAGAATATGAATTTAGATTCAACGAGAATATGAATTGATTGCCAGAAAGGTTTGGTTTTTGAGCAGAACCAGAACATGAAGATATGTCTCCAGGATCGTCTTACATTTATTACATAAAGGGGAATACTCTTGGGACATCTTAAAACAACAGACCAATTAAAGATGTTTTAAAAATAAACATTTAATTAATTATGCTCAAGAACTCTGGGGGAAAGTGAAGGTGGGTTTACTTTTGTGCATATCTGCATCCATATTTCCCGATCAATGTTTAGGTTGAGATCTTTATTCAGATGATGTAATGAGGAAAACACTCTGCTACTAAGGATCTTATAGATCTTCGAAGCAATTTTAATCGTGTATTGAGTACTGAAAATGCATGTCAATATGATCTACAAGAAACCTAAAAACATCTTTCTTAATCAAAGATTGCAGAAAATGTTTTGGCTGTAGATACTGAAAGAAATTAGTAGAGGAAAGCCCATACTCTTCCTTCCCCTCCGCAAAGGATGTTGTGTGTTTTCTCAGATTATTCATACCTTTGTTGGACCATTATGCAAACCTATCTTACTTAGGCTTGTTGGTAAATCAGGGTTAAAATAAAGAGGTGTAGTAACAGATATACTTTATGAAGTTTTTCTTACAGTTATGAGTCAATAGAGAACTATCCATAAGAAAGGATATCTCAACCCCTGATAAAGGGTAGTTATTTATCAATGGTAGACAATTGAAAGGAATTGGATAACCAAAGGAAGATAATATGGGTTTCTATAGACTCTTTAAAATCCTGAAACCATTCAATTATACGTTTAATTTAGGCAGACCTGTAGTATAAACTTGAAGCAAGACACCCTCCTTTACAAGGTAAAGGCGTCATACATAACATGTCCAAATAGACACATTTTTTATAGCTCCAAAACTACAAGGGCCGCATGCATAATGTTACATATTTTGACTAAATGTTATTTGCCGAGACATTCTGGGGAGATTAGACAGCAGAAATTCAATATTTAATTTCCCTCTGGTTATAATTTTAAGTTTCAGATTGAATATCTATCTCGTTTGAAGTTTCAGATTCAATATCTAGTTGGGCAAGCATCTGGCAAACAAATAAACACTCGATCCCTGTAGAACCATTACTGATGAGCAACTGTAGCATATTTAGTGCAAATCAAAGAAAGTGTAGAAAAGTTACTTTTTTATATAGGTACAAGTTGTCATGACCCTGAGAGCGCTTACCTGCTGCCTAACAGAAGAGGGAGGCAGAGAAGCGCCCTCGCCTTGGCTGATTGAGGCTTAGTGGTTTGTTCCTTATGGACAGGGTATTCAAGTTCCAGTTCTCTTGCGTTATTTGTTTGTTAATTTCCTTTGCTTCATGTGGAGCGTGAATTCTCTGCTCTAAGTGTTCTAGTAAATACCTGTTGGAGCTTTAACCCCCTGTTTCTTGCCTGGTTCCTTGTGGATAGCTCCAAGTTGTTTATTGGTACCTTTTTAGTTCCAAGTCTGCACTTGGACCTAATTGTCAGCTAGCCCTGGCACAAGTGTATTTTCCAAAAAGGACCCTAACCTATCCAATGGCCCATTTGTGCCATTTTGATTATTACAGCTTATAAGTCTGCAAAACTTAATTAATTACACTCATGTTGTTGCAACTGCTCATAAACTGCATATTGGGCCAGCTTTTATTACTTGTTGAAATATTTAATTGGAAGCTTGGGTATACACTTACTCTAATGCATTCCAAATGAAGACAATTTAAAGCCATTCAAAAGGTTTTACATTTGTATCCAACTATAGGAAATGTATTTGAACTAAAAAAGTTTGGTGTATCTAAAGTAAAAGTATAAAAATCTTTGGGCAAAGTGCCATATTATAGGCACATCTAGACAAAACAAAACAAGACAAAACAGTATACATAAAGGGCCAGTAAAATAAACCGAGAATGAAATAAGCTGTTGGAGGATGAAGCTATTGGCCACAGAAATGTCCAGAAAGTGGTTAAAGATAGTCTTTTACCACTTATAACAGACACTGTAATAGCCTATCAAAGCGTCGGATAAGTCAATCACTCCCATGCTTTTGTTGTAGTCCAACACAGCATCGGGGATGGGGAGTTAACCAACCTCCATGCTCCCACTTCCTTTATCCTCTGCAAAGTCTGTCCAGACAACTATATATGGAGAGTTGAGAGCATGTTAACCTCTATAGGGTCCATCCATTTTACATACGTACTATGTCGACTTTGACCTTGTGGAACGGTGGCTGGAGAGATGAATATGTTCTTCCTCAAATAAAAATCACCCGGTCTGCATTCTTTCACATCTGTAACATGCTCAGACTCCGTCCATCACTCTCCCAGTCCAGCACTGAAGTCCTGGTCCATGCCTTTGTCACTTCTCAGATCAGCTACTGCTATGCTGTTCTCTCTGGAATCCCCATCGAACTTCGAAACAGGGTCCAACTTGTCCAAAATTCAGCTGCCCATATCATCACCTGTACAGTCCAGTGACCACATCACGCCCATTATCATCAAGCTACACTGGCTCCCTGTCCAATGCCGGATTGATTTCAAGACCCTTATCCTTACCTTCAAAGCTCTTCATAACCTGGCCCCTACTTACCACCTTACTACCAACCTCCTCTAGAAGCATAAATAAACAACTAACTAAATGTTTCCAAAAAGTATAATATAATGCAATATATACAATTATTATCTAATCATTCTGTGCATACCTGAGCTACCTAAACTTTGAAAAAAAAACGAATCTAAAAGCCCAAGGCACAACAAGACTGAGGTTGTTTACATACAGTGAAGGAAATTATTATTTGATCCCTTGCAGATTTTGTAAGTTTGTCCACTGACAAAGAAATGAAAGGTCTATAATTTCAATGGTAGGTTTAAGGTTTAAGGTTTCGAGGCTGTCGTTTGGCAACTCGAAGCGTCAGCTCCCTCCATAGATTTTCTATGGGATTAAGGTCTGGAGACTGGCTAGGCCACTCCATGACCTTAATGTGCTTCTTCCTGAGCCACTCCTTTGTTGCCATGGCAGTGTGTTTTGGGTCATTGTCGTGCTG
>CM030184.1:4795148-4918844 GCA_017639675.1 Aplochiton taeniatus
ATGTTTAAACAGCTGACATACGTTTTTGTAATGTTCACTGGATGATTGAGAATATTTCTGCAGCTGTCAATCCATCTGTGCTGCCGTGGCCTCCATGTTTATGTCCAACCGACAACGTGATGCGTGCAAATGTCTTTATTATTGTTCTTTTGCGCATGCGGGTCAGAAGCGCAAGATCCAGGGTAGCTTTCTGATTTTCATGGACTGTGGTTTTTTCTCTACCCTATTTCCGGATTTTTGTCGCTTGCCTCCCAGTCTTTCGCATATTTTAACGTTTTGGGGGGGCTTAAATAACGCCGTAACGACAGCTGTTTAGATGAACGTAGGCCTACCATTAACATTTGCTTCTCATCCACACACTCACTCACTCACACACATATTCGTGTTGTATAGTTCAGAAAACTAGGCCTATCAAATAGCAAAAGAAAACGGTATAGGCCTAAACATTAACCAGATAATTCCCTTTTCTTCGTTATGAAATAACCCCACATTAGGGCTGGCCGATTAGGTCTAAAAAATATATCACGATTTTCTACTAAGTTATGGACAATTTCGATTATAATCTCGATTTTTCTTGTTTATTCTGTAAACAAACTTAAAAATACCAAGATTTTCTTTATTTTTGAATTGAAAAATTTGATTGTGTTAATAACCAGTCTGGTTAAATATGTTGGCTTTAACGTTACCTAGCCAGTTATTCATTGTCTGTCGTAGCTAGCTAGACATTAACCAGTCAGCTAGCTGTGGTTATTGATCCGAAACAAACAGGCTCGATGAGTTGGTAGCCTACCAAATCATTTACAGTGCCTCTATCTTTGCTACCAATGTGCTTGCAGTTGATATTTTCCGCGTCACGTGCGCAGATCCTAACCAATGAGGTTACTTGATTGCAACACAGGTCAAGTGACCCTTTCACACCAAAGCCGAGCAGAGTTCAACCCTTGTTTTACCCGAGTTGCGACCCGCGTCGCCGACACGGATCGAAATGTGGTGTTGGCACCTTTCACACCAACTGTCCACCCGTGTTTTACCTTGTTCAATGGTCCGGTATGAAAGGGGTATAACCTATATGGACGACAATGTGCCCCCTATGGACTTGGAACCATGGGCTTCAGCCCCTTAAGCCCGTGCATTAATCCGGCCCTGGATGAGTGACTATAAAACACTTAAATAGTTTGAGTAAATCTATAATGAAACTTACTCTTCCCACACAATTAATTATAACATGAATAATATATATATATATATATATATATATATATATATATATATATATATATATATATATATATATATAATATATAATGTATTTATTTAAAATGTTACTTCTCACACTGAATCTTAATAATACAATGTAGAAGTTGTGACAGTTAATTCAGTATATTTTACTGCACCACAAAGGTCAACTTTTTCATTGCAGTATTTTAGTAATTATGTAGTATGCGAGCAGGATGCTATTGCACCCTCTTCTCTTCACTCTAGTCTTTATATAATGTTAGAGGAGGGGTCACTAGGTAGGGGCTCCAGTGCGTCATTGAGCCCCGATTAAGGCCCACCCAAAAAATCCTGAACACAGAAATGGTGAAAAACTGTTTAACATATACTAACTCCACATTACAGCTTACCCCGGAATTTTTTGTTAGGCTCACTACCTCCTTTCAACCATTTTAACATTTTTGTTTTGTTTTTAATGTGTTGTGTATTGGGGAAAAAACGTATTGTATTGTAGGTTCCTTTTATCTAATTTGCTGAATTATGTGTGTATTCTGCAATAATTGTAAAGTGTTTGGGGAACATGTTGCATGGTCATCTTCAAGTTCCAAATTTGGGGTAGCCAAGTCATGGGTAGACAGATATGAATGAAGGTCTCAAACTAAATCAAAGTTTCAAAGCCTATTTTAGCGCCACCAGGTGGCCAATTTAACACAAGCTCTTTGTCACATTGGGCACCAGACAGCAACGTTTCTTCTTGTGTGTAGCTTAGGAGACAAGACACAGAAATATAAATAATTAAAACTAGTACACAAAAAAACATCGGTTCCATGTCCCCTTATTAATACTTGAATTAGTCTATTTAGTGGACTGTTACATGAGGTTATGCCTAAAAAATTGTAGCATATAGGCCTACGCAAAAAAGCATAGGCCTAGAATGAAAGCTGTATCAGTCTACACGCAACAATGACGCTCATTATAAGGATACTGAGGGGCAGGACATTTTCAGACGCCCACTTTGCTCACTTCCAGCTCCCCGTTAGACACAGCATTCCACACAGGAAACGGTGAACACGAAACATAAAAGACGTTTTCTTTTCTTTTTCAGCTATTCGTGGCTGGCAGAAAGCTTCAGCCCCCGCACTGCTCGAAAAGCATATCAGAGATGCCATCCCAACCTCCCCTGTCGCAGGAAAGGAATAATTTCTTAGGGTTCATCAAAAGTTTACTCGGAGTCATTCGAATTCTACAGATTCTGTTTGGAGCAGGATTATGGGTAACCATCGCAGCCAATAGATATGAAGGCTCTATCCACTTTGTCCTTTTTGTTGCTGTACTTTTCTGGCTCCTCACACTCCTGCTTTTTTTCATCACCCTTTTGAACAAGCAGGATCTCGTGCCCATTCTGGGCGCGGATCGCTGGTTGCCTAGTAACTTTGCACACGACGTGGCTGCTGCCGTTCTTTACATGCCAGCAATCGGCGTCATGATTTACAAGACTGAACGTAACTCTTACTGCAACCTAGAGTTATACAAACACCTCTGTCTCTACAAGGTTTACCTGACCGCCACAGTGTTCGCCTGCCTGACTGCATTGGTTTACCTCATCTCGGCTATTTATGTGGGCTGCAGAAAGTGTCGGAGAGAGGAACTGGTTGCATGAGAATGTGATGAGGAGAAAGGAAGGAAGGGTTGGAGAGGTAATGAGGTTAAGCGAGGGCTTACATTATTTCCTGTCGAGGGCGCTCAGGAAGTGTAAAAGTATGTATTTTTGAAAGTTCAGGTATTTCCAATCCTTTTATATGCTGCAGCTATGCTAGCCTAATTTAAGGTCACACCTTATAGGCCTATAGCAAATAACAGTATATATTTCATGTATGTCTGTTTTTTTTATGTAAGAAAGCTAGGTAGTCCAAAGAAATTTGTCACTCATCGACTTATAATCGACTTGTTACTTAAAACAAGGACAATGAATAGGCTTGATCACAGAGTGGATCTCCATGTCCAGCCATGTCTTTTAAACATTCTAACACCGTCCAATCCTATTATGGCACTAACATTCCAGCAGGGACGTTTGGCTCAGTCAGCTTTGGTCAACAAACGCCTCATGTTGATGTGGTGAACGAATTATGTTTATGTTGCCAGCTTAAAGTTATGATGTGAATCGAAAGATAAAATGCCGAAGAATAATGAAATTGGGGCATCCTATACTGCGCCGTGAAAGACATTGTCTTTCTAGGTAATAACTATCCTACATAATGACCTCATGCTTGAGGATACAACATTTCATCGGGACTAAGTGAAGTTCAATGTTGGCCTAATGTGCTGTCTGTGGCCCTGTTAACTTCATTGTATAGATCTGTCTTGATTTTATACTGGCAAGTATGCTTATTTTTATTTTCTATTCTTAACAAGAAATACTCAGTCAATTGTTACTTATTATCAGTATTTTTTATTCTTAGACAGGGAGTTATTAGAGATATAGGCCTAGTCTAAGCAGTTAAATATAAGTTCATTGTTAAAACAATAAGATGCATTGAGCAACCATCTTAGTTGTTGTAATAAATCATTTCATATTACAGCGTGTGTGTCTTTATGTCTAATAAATAATGAATGTGTGCCCATTTTGAGCAGAAGTGACGTTTGTTGTGGCCTTGTAAAATGAAACAGATGTAATAACTTCCTGTTAATATATAGTGTGGGTGTGTGATTATGCCCTCATTTCACAAAGTAGCCTACCAGAGAAGTCAATAATGCTGTCTCTCCTGATCTTGACAAAGACAGAGACACTCAATGAGAGAAAGGCAGATAGAAAGGATGAGAGCAGAACACAACGAGTGTGTGACTCAGAAAGAAAGATATAGAAAGATTCAGTGAGTAAAAAAAAGGCAGAAATTCTGAAAAATTGTTATTTAAAAATTCATAAATCCTGCTGTAATACTCTGCCAGCTGAGACATATTTATTCTGGCTACTCAGGCACAAAGTAATTTTCTCTATACTCAACAACCCGTCGGATATAGGCCGAGGGTGTAGTTCCGGCTCTGAAAAATGAAGCCTATGCGGCAGTGCCGCAAACCTGCATTCTTTCTAATAACAAGCAGGGGGCGACTCTCTGGTTTCGGAAACAACTAGATTGTATAGAAGTCTTTGAGGAAATGACCCTACTTCTCACTTTATTACATCAGTAAACATTTTCCTTACGAGTTTATGGTCTCAATCGCCAGTTTCAAGTCTTTTTCAATACAGCATGATGTTCATTTTGTAATTGATGGCCTCATTTAGAGTAAAATAAACGATAAAGCAGGGTATGCTTTAGGGCGTGGCTACCTTGTGATACTCAATCGGGATAGACGTAGCAACGGGCTCCTCCCCTCGCTCCTCCCCAGCTCCACCCTCTAGTCCAAGTATGGTCAATGTCGTCACTTCTGGTTTAGAAAAAAAAAAGATGGCGATGGCCTATGAAACCAACATGGCGATTTTCAAAATGCCAAACTCGAGGCTTCAAAACGGTGATCCACAAACCAATGGGTGACGTCACGATCACTTCGTCCACTCATATATACTGTCAATGATATAGACCAGTGATTACAGTCTAGTCGGGTCTGTTTCTACACCAATTTAGAATGGCTTTGCCCCTCCAAGAAAAGTAACAATGTGATAGGTTTGGTTGCTAACAGCTGGGTTTTACCAACATGGATTAAATTAATCCTGGTTTAGGATTAATAGGGTAAGCAAATTTAGGTTTAAACTGGTTTATAATTAATCAGAGTTGGCAAATCAGGAGAGAACAAGGAGACTGGATCCAGGACAAAAGACCCAAAGCCTTCAGGTGGGAGACAAGGTGTGGATGAAAAATGTTCGGAGCCGGCAAAAGAAAGGGAGAAAGCTGGATCCAGAGTTCCTTGGACCTTTTACTGTGGCTAATATTACAAAGCTTGTTTTCACGATTACCAATCCCTGGCACTAAAGTAGCCTGATACCGGTAACTACATAGGATTTGGTGGATTGCTTACTGCACCGAAATTATGTCACGTAATACGACTGTCGTAAAGTTTCAGATTTAAGATATAAACCCCATATTTAGGATTTTAAATTAATATTTAGACTTGAAAAAATATTTAAGTTTAAACCGAATATTTAAGATATAAACAAAATATAGGCCTATAATTATTGTTAAATATTTAAGTTTAAAACGCAGATTTAAGATACAAATTAAATTTTTTTTTTAAATATTTACATACAAAACAAAGAATTAAGTTAAAAAAAAAAAAATAATGTATATAAATAAAACATTTTCCAAACCACTCAAATAAATATTTACATTTGTTTGCCAAAGATTTGTATATCTAAGAAAAAGAGGGTACAACTTAATGTAAATCTGAGAAAAAATTACAGATCTAGCTTAAATCTAACAAATAATGCACTCTAACTATAGTTTACACTTGGCACCCCATAGCCTTGTCTCGATGTGAAAACAAATGTATCCAGTGGAATCGGGTAAGCGAACAAAAATCGTCAAAAAGTCGCTTTGGTTGTTAGTTTAGGAGCCGCTGCGCAGCCCATTTTTTTCTAGCTCGGCGAACAAGGCAACGTGAACCCCGGTGAACATCAATGTGAGGGTTCCGCGGACATCCGTCTGGTAGAGGGCGCTGAAGGGCTGTGGTGGTGATGAAGCACTCCTCTGACAGGTCACCGGATTGCAACAGGTGAGTTCAATCTGGTGATCAGTTGGGGGAGTGCTATATAAGGGTGTCTGTTTGTTTCAGTAGGGAGGCTGACACACGCCGGAAGGCTGAGCGGATGCAGAGTCGCAGTCTCAAACTCCCCGAAGAGCAAAGCACCAGCACCAGCACCAGCAGCGGGGGCGTACGGGTGGGGGTGTGTGGGTGTGGACAATAAAAGGGTTTCCCCAGTTGCACTCCTTGGTCTGCCGTCTCCTCTGTGCTCAGAACTCCTCACATTGGCGCCCAACGTGGGGCACAGAGAGCGGCAGATATGTCACTGGAGTCACCAATGGCCCAGCTGCTCACGCGGGTGATGGACATTCAGGCGGAGCAGCTGGAGTCCACGCGCCAGCTGCAGCAGGCCCAGGCGGAGCATCGGCAGGCGCTGATCCGTCTGCTCGAGAGGGAGGAGGCAGGAAGCTCTCCATGTCGCCCGCACATCCAGCTTCAGCGGATGGGGGAGGCCGACGACCCAGAGGCCTTCCTCGCGACGTTCGAGCGAACGGCCCGGATGTGCGGGTGGCCGGAGGGGGACTGGGCCTGTCACCTGCTTCCCCTGCTGACGGGGGAGGCGCAGCTGGCCGCCCACAGTCTGCCAGCGGAGGAGGCGGCCCGCTACTGAGCGGTGGCGAGGGCGATCCGGGACCGCCTGGGCCTGACCCCCGAGGAGCACCGGCGGGCATTTCGGTCCCTGGCCTTCCACGCTGGCGCCAGACCCTACGCCTTTGCGCAGCAGCTGCTGGACCGCGCCCGGAGGTGGCTGCGGCCCGAGGGGCCGGGGGCAGGGCGGGTGCTGGAGCAGGTGGTATTGGAGGCGTTCGTCGAGAGACTGCCGCCCAGAACATCCGCCTGGGTCCGGCGCCATCGGCCTGACACCCTCGACGCGGCGGTAGCCCTGGCGGACGACCACCTGGCAGTCCCCACCCAGCCACCGCCTGTTCCAGCACCCCGCCGACTCCGGGTCGACCCCCAGGCAGAGCGGCCGGTGCCAGCAGCGAGGAGCCGGCGCCTCGACCAAGCCCAGGGGCAGGGAGGGGAGCAGGCACCCTCACCATTTTTCCCCACCCCACAGATAGGTCCTCCAACGCCAGGCGAGGGATGCTGGCGGTGCGGCCGGCCTGGTCACTTCCGGCGGGAGTGCCCAATGATGGAGGTGGGCCAGGTCGTCCGTGTTGTTGGCGGTCCGACCCCTTCCCCCGGTCCGGGGGCGACGTACCGCATTCCGGTAAGGTTGCAAGGGGGAACTCACCAGGCTCTACTGGATTCCGGATGTATGCAGTCCATGATCCAAGAGCGCCTGGTTCGACCCGCGGCACTGTTGGAAGCGGCACGGGTGTGTATTAGGTGTATACATGGGGATGTGCACGAATATCCGGTGGTCGCAATTGAAATTTGTTATGGGGGAAAAAACAGAGTGCAGGCCGCGGTTAGCTCCCGCCTCTCGCACCCCCTGATCATAGGCACCGATTGGTCAGGGTTTGATAGAGCAGTGGGGGGACATGTGGGGGTGCGCTCATGACAGGCAGGGAAGTGTGAGACGTGCGCTGTGTTCTGTGCGGATGCGGAGGCTCCCGATTTGGCCGAGTCCGGGGGGGGAGGGGGGGGGGGTTCCTCGTCAGAGGCTCTTTCGCCCATGTTCGCTCCCATGGAGGATTTTCCTCTCGAGCAGTCTCGCGATGCCACCCTACGCTTCGCCCTTAGCCAAGTGATAAAGATTGATGGCACGTTGGTACGGCCAGGGGCAGCACCGGCTTACCCATATTTTTCATTGGTTAGGGATAGATTATACCGAGTGAGTCGTGACACTCAAAGGCAGGAGGAATTGCTACAGTTGGTAGTACCCGTAAGCCGTCGGAAAGAGATATTTCAGGCGGCTCATTATAACCCGATGGCAGGCCACCTAGGATTTTCTAAGACACTAGATCGGATAATGGCCTGGTTCTATTGGCCGGGGATACGGGCTGAGGTACGTCGGTGGTGTGCGTCCTGCCCAGAATGTCAGCTTGTGAACGCCCCGGCCATTCCAAAAGCACCATTGTGCCCTCTTCCGCTGATTGAAGTGCCATTCGAGCGGATAGGCATGGATATCATCGGGCCATTAGACCGTAGCACGCAGGGTTATCGATTTGTGCTGGTCATTATTGATTACGCAACCCGCTACCCTGAAGCGGTGCCGTTGCGCAGCATATCTGCAAAGAGTGTTGCGCAGGCGCTGTTTACGGTCATCTCCCGAGTAGGAATCCCGAAAACGATTCTTACTGACCAGGGCACAAACTTCATGTCACGTACACTGAAGGAGCTTTACGGGTTGTTGGGGATTCAGGCCATTCGGACTAGCGTCTATCACCCCGCCACCGACGGGCTGTGCGAGCGCTTCAACAAAACTCTGAAAACCATGATCCGTAAATTTATACACGAGGATAGTCGTAATTGGAATAAATGGCTAGATTCCCTGTTGTTCGGTGTGAGAGAAGTACCCCAGGCTTCCACGGGGTTTTCCCCCTTTGAGTTACTATACGGGCGACAACCCCGAGGTGTCCTAGACCTGGTTAAAGAAAGCTGGGAGGGCGGGTCTAGTGACAGTAAGAACGAAATTCAGTACATTATGGACTTGCATGCAAGGCTTCACTCACTCCATAGGCTATCACGAGAACATTTGCAGCAAGCCCAGGAACAGCAGAAGCGCCGTTATGACCAGGGAACTAGACTCAGACAGTTTGCACCGGGAGAGAAGGTCCTTGTATTGCTGCCGACGTCTAGCTCTAAATTACTCGCCAAGTGGCAAGGGCCGTTTGTGGTCACACGGCGAGTGGGGGACGTGGACTATGAGGTGGCTCGCTCAGACCGGGGGAATAGCACACAGATATACCACATTAATCTCCTTAAAAAATGGAACAATGAGGTCCCTGTCTCGCTGGCTACGGTAGCATCTGAGGGAGATGAGTTCGGACCGGAGGTCCCAAATTCTACAGCTAGCACTCCGGTTGCTGTGGGTGACGGTCTCTCGCCAAGTCAGCAAGCGGAAGCCACCAGGTTACAAAAGCAGTTCGCTGATGTGTTCTCTCCCCTGCCTGGCCGGACCAAGCTCATAGAACACCACATAGATACGACGCCAGGTTTAACGGTGCGTATGCGTCCCTACAGGTTGCCTGCTCACAAGAGAGAAATTGTGAGGCAGGAGCTTCAGGCTATGCTAGACATGGGGGTCATAGAAGAGTCATGCAGTGCGTGGAGCAGCCCCATCGTGCTTGTGGTGAAGCGAGATGGGTCTGTTCGGTTCTGTGTGGATTACCGCAGGGTGAATGAGGGTTCTAAGTTTGATGTGTACCCAATGCCGCGGGTCGACGAACTCCTGGACCGGCTTGGCACTGCTAAATTCTATACCACGCTGGATTGTACCAAAGGCTACTGGCAGATTCCCTTGTCGCCAGAAGCCCGCGAGAAAACGGCCTTCTCTACTCCCTACGGTTTGTATCAATTCACGGTGCTGCCTTTCGGGTTGTTTGGGGCCCCCGCTACCTTCCAGCGCCTGATGGATCGGGTGCTGCGCCCTCACGCTGCCTATGCTGCCGCCTACCTGGATGACATCGTCATCTACAGCGACACCTGGGCGGAGCATGTGCGGAGGGTTGCGGCCGTCCTGGGGGCGCTGCGGGGGGCGGGGCTCACGGCCAACCCGAAGAAGTGCGTGATTGGTGGGAGGGAGATACGGTATCTGGGGTACCACTTGGGGAACGGGGAAGTGCGGCCACAAATAGAGAAAACTGCAGCCATTGCGGCTTCCCCACGACCCAAGACTAAAAAAGAGGTGAGGGGGTTCCTGGGGCTGGCGGGCTACTACCGGCAATTCGTGCCGGAGTTTTCAGGGCTTGCCCTTCCCCTGACCGACCTCACCCGCAAAGGTGCCCCAGATCCGGTCCAGTGGACGGAGCAGTGTCAGGTGGCGTTTGAGAAATTAAAAGCTGCCCTCTGTGGAGACACAGTTCTTTATGCGCCTAACTTTGATGTCCCTTTCTCCCTACAGACGGATGCCTCGGACCGAGGGCTGGGGGCGGTGCTGTCCCAGCGGCAGGGGGATGTCGACCGTCCGGTGCTGTACCTGCGCCGCAAGTTGTCGGACCGGGAGGCTCGGTACAGCAGTGGAGAAGGAGTGTCTGGCCATCAAGTGGGCGGTCGGCACCCTCCGCTACTATTTGCTGGGCCGCGCCTTCACCCTCTACTCCGATCACGCGCCCCTCCAGTGGCTCCACCGAATGAAGGAGACCAATGCCAGGATCACCCGTTGGCACTTGGCTTTGCAGCCCTTCAACTTTAAGGTGATCCACAGGCCGGGGTCGCAGATGGTGGTGGCAGATTTCCTCTCCCGCTCCGGTGGGGCGGGGGAGTAGGTCGCTGGCCGGTGTTGTCCCCGGCCTGCGGCAAGAGGGGGAGGCACTATGAGGGTTCCGCGGACATCCGTCCGGTAGAGGGCGCTGAAGGGCTGTGGTGGTGATGAAGCACTCCTCTGACAGGTCACCGGATTGCAACAGGTGAGTTCAATCTGGTGATCAGTTGGGGGAGTGCTATATAAGGGTGTCTGTTTGTTTCAGTAGGGAGGCTGACACACGCCGGAAGGCTGAGCGGATGCAGAGTCGCAGTCCCAAACTCCCCGAAGAGCGAAGCACCAGCACCAGCACCAGCACCAGCACCAGCACCAGCACCAGCAGCGGGGGCGTACGGGTGGGGGTGTGTGGGTGTGGACAATAAAAGGGTTTCCCCAGTTGCACTCCTTGGTCTGCCGTCTCCTCTGTGCTCAGAACTCCTCACAATCAATATTTCGTTAACAGCAGCATTAATTTTGTAAAGTTATTCATTTTATTGTGAGAAGAAAACTATGAATACCTTTGAGATCAGCTTAGCTGAAGAAGTTCCAAAAATTGCGCACATTTATAACACGTCAAAACAAGATTATAAGGACATCCAAATGTCCCCCGGCTTGGGGTGCTACCGCAAACTCAAATTAGAAGCGGAACAAGCATACAATCAGAGCCTGAGCGGACAAGCGAGAAAGAACAAAACAGACATGAAAAGTTCGCTGTAGCCTAAGTATAATGGAAGCCTTAAGGTGTTACATCCATTATGCCTTAAATCCAAGATTAGCACTCTAAAAAACGAATATACAGGAAGAACTTGGGCTGAGAGCAGAAATGTCACTGGGGTTTTTAACTTGGCATCTTCCATCCCAAATGTTTTCTAATTCTAATTAAGTCCACATCATCTCCAGAAGGCTTAACGGTGAGCAATGACGTCTTAGAGCCCCCCCCCCCCCCCAAGAAAAAAACGAAAACAAGATGATTTATTAAGCTATGCTATCCCTACTCGATCCCTATACCTGCAGGCCGTTTTCGGTAGTGCTGCAGGGATACTTACCGTCACCTAAAAAGATAATCTATTTCCCTAATCTATTCCTGAAGGCTTGATAAAATGACGCTCAGCAGGAAAGCTTACCTTTATATTATATAAAAACAATATTGTATATATATATATATATATATATATATATATATATATATATATATATATATATATACCCATATTGGATCCTTCCTTTTTAGCCACAGCCACTCGCTACTTCTTTCTGCTATATCTTAAACAGCTTTTATGGTCTGGGGCAATGGGTTAGGGTTAGGATATGAATGGGTCATCATTGAAAATATCGATGCGGTTGTGTTAAAACTGCATGGCATCATGGTCTTTCCAGCAAGTACCACATCTCTACCATCCATTTAAGATGAAACAATACTCTAGTTTTAGTTTTCTTTGTAGTAAATACAACGAGAAATCTATCATCTTATATATTTAAACATTTATTTAAGGAGGGAGACCAAATAGGAATCAATGTCCTTTGCAATTGGGCCCTCTGTAAAATATATAATTCCAAAGTCATCAAGGGTAATCTTTAAAATCTGATACACAGAGTGGTTTCATACTTATTTCTTATTTTCCTCAAATTTAAATCACAAAATCACCTTTAATATGCCATAAAAGAATATTAATTTTGGTTACAAAATGAATCCATCACAGACAAAGTTAACAAATGGAAGAATTTCTTCTTATTAAAAACATCGACCAAATGCCCTAATAGAAGGTAAACAAATATATCTGTCATAATAAACAACCCCTGGGACATGAGCTCTCAAAGCAAGCCACAAAGATACATCCATCTTTTCCCATTAATTTCTGCAGGCCTTAAGGCTAAGCATATATGCTTATAAAGTGCTATTATATTATTTATTTATAGACCTGTAAATCTAATTTTGATAAATGCAACTACCATAGTCATATAGGGAGATAATTGTAATTCATTCGTTTAATTTTCCTTGAAAATATTAACCACTGGACTTTTTCAAAATATAAATAGTTTTAATATGGGTTATCCGTGGAATTCTCCTTCCTCCTTTTGCAGAAGAGGCATTGCCTGCACAGTAGGGTTGTTAGAAAGTAGTTTAGTTTCCACCCAGAGCATTGAGTGGGTCGTTGAAAATGTTACTGCATGAATCCTCAGCCTCACTGCCGTCCGGATTGGATGGAGCTTTTTTCACTTTCTGGGTAGCAGACGTCACCGGTCTGACTGCGCTTGAAGAGAAGATATCATCTGTAGCAAAATGTAAACCGAACTTTCAGTTAAACCTAACCTGAGATTGAAAGCTAATTTCTTCTCTATTTTAGAGCTTTTGGCTCTGTTTTCGCCTCAATTTTATCATACTTTCTTTTTGCAGTTTACATTACTAGCAACAGTCGACAAACAATTTGATACGCAAAATGGCTTTTTAAATAATTGGATATTTCCAAAACATTTCAAGAGGTCCTAAACCGACATTGAGAATTGTGAAACATTTTTGCTAGGGAAATATTGGTTTGCAACTGATTTGTTGCGATTAATGTTTGTTTTTTGAACAAATACATGTGTAACTGATTTGTGTGGGTGGTCTTTCATTCTGTGCTACTATATTTGTTAGTTTTCCTTATTTTTGTGTTTTGTAATAGGGAGCCTCAATAGATTTACTTGGTGAAATAAATGGTTAATTCATATTTTGTCGTGTTGAGGGAAAGTTAAATGGGAGGTAGCAAAACTCCTAATTGATATTTTAACAACATTGTTTTGTCCACTTACCCATGTCATCGTCAAATATTGATTTAGTCTCCACCTTCTTCTTAGCCTTAGGTTTTGACGTGGACATCAGGTCAGCAAAGATATCTACGTTGTCCTCAAACAAGCTAATATCCAGGCTGGATTTCTCTGTCTTGTTTTTACTTCCTTTTTGCAGACTGCCGACTTTGTCCTAGAAACAAGATCAAGCAGAACTCCAATCAGCAATAAAATCAATCCAAGAACCCAACATACTGAAGACAACACAGATGACGAGTGGATGGATGATAAAGTGAAAGCATTTTTTTTCTTGTTGTCTTTTGAAGATCTGAAATAGGAACTACAAATGAATGCCTAAAACTAAATGAATGCCTGATGTCCTTTACCCAAGGCTTGGAATATAAAATGTCATTGATATTTTAGGTTTGTGTTCGGTGCACATTTTCAAGGTTTTTGGCGACGCAGACATTGACAGTGAGAAGGCTTACCTGTGAGATATCCTCTTTTGGAACGCTGCTGATAGTCGTGGTGTCTTTTGTGAATACTGAAGCCAATGAATTCTTCCCCAGCGCAAAAAAATCCTCTTTATCATCTTCCTCCTCCATGAAGGGCGAGGCCCTGTCCCCCTTCACTACCCTTGGCTTAACCCTCTTGAAGAGGTCACCTCCGTGGTCTTCAAACAGAGAGGGTGTGGTCTGGATCTCCTGCTCTCGTTTTGGCATTGCCGTAAGGCCACTGACCTTGTCAGCTGTGGTCTTATTAGGTTGGGGTTTGCTGGAGGGGATGGGCTGCGTAGTTGCCAGGCTGGACCCAAAAACATTGTCCGGACCAAACAGGTCTGGGCTTGATAGAATTGGCAGAGGTTCAGTGTTGAGGCTAGTCTGGACCGGGTTAGGTAATGTAAGGTGGTGAGGTCTGTTGCTGGAAGGTTTTTCCTCCTTAGCTTCCGTCTGTTCCATAGAGTTCTGAGCAGACTGGAGCCGGGCTGCTCGGGTTTGGGGCCTTCGACGCTCCGAGCCTTTGACACGACCCTACTCACAAGGGCATAAGATAGGAACAACGTTGTTTTGCTTCCTAGCAAGATGGCCTATGTTCCACGGCAGCCTACAGACTTTCACTACAGTCAGGTTGTACAAAAACCAAGGGCACATTTATCGTTATTGCAGCTACAATTGTTACTTTCCCAATACTTCTAGCGTACTTTTGTAAATTGATAAACATTTGCCCCCCCAAACAGTATTTGTTCAAGAGAGTGCCGTTAACAAAAGGACTTATTGAGATAAGGTTATGTAATTTATTCATCTACCGACGTGGTATATCTTATGCAACATGCATAGAGTACACAACATTGATAGAGTAATCAGTGATTGCGGTTCAAATCAGACCGCAAGAACTCCGTAAAAGCCCTGCGTGTCCCTGTCCCTAACCCCAAACAATAAAGGCTAGTGGTTCCTTCTATGGTAGTGACAGAAAGAGTTGGGTTTCTGACTACAGTTGGAGCAGGGCTTTTGTACAGCCACTGCTAAACTGTGAAGGTGGTTTATTACAGTTATTACTTTTTGTCCTTCACTCCTGGCTCCAGCTATTCAAACTAGAGAGACCAAGTTTAGAAATATAATTGACATTTATAATAGTATATATACTTAAAAACATGAACACCTTGGATATAGGATTTCATGACTGTTGTTAATGATCCAGCTGAGTCTGCACCGTCGTTGAATAAATACAGTAGAATCAAGAGCAAATATTGCACATTCTGAAGCACTGCCAAACTCGTATTAGTATTATAATATACACAATATATAGGATTCATTAGAATCCATTGGCCATTAAGAGTATTTATGCGCCTTTAAAAATTAAAAACTAAGCTCAACATGCACTATGCAAAACAGTAAACTGCTTCATAATTCTATAACAATATGGACATCGCATATGTTTCCCATGCAGCTAGACAGGACTGTAATGAAGTCACATTACTAATGGACTTGACTTAGTCATACTCCGCTTTAGAGTCCTGCTAAGGGAGAAACCTTTGGGTGCTATTTCGAGTTATGCAATTGCTAGGACAGAGGTGAGGTATGATAGATAACATCTACAAATTTAAACCGTTATAAATACAGAAATGTTAGTTCTCTACATTTGATTCTGATGGGGAAGGGGGGGGATGATTGCAAGCAGCATACACCAACACCGTCAGACATACTGATAATGTTGATCATTTTTCTTTAATAAACAATGCAGACGTGCAAAGCCATTTTCAACTACGCTCCTCACAGAACTATGGATGTAGACTCTGAAAAGTAGTTGTTTGTAGGGAGACTTCTATGACAAGTGAACCCATAAAGCAATTGTTGTAAAAATGGAGGATAAATGCCTGAACCGGCAGCCCTTTTTCATTTGTATTTATTATATGCAAACTTTTTGCATTCACCTTGACACCAAATGTCTGAACACCCTTCAGGGTAAAGGACTTACCTTGTTGGCACTGTGCAACGTAAGGACCCGGGCAGGCCTGTCAAAGTGTATCCCTTCCTCTACAGCCGGCTGAATTCCTAACGATCTGGTGACAGAACCAGGATCCGGGCCTGGGCGGGGAGCCACAGGGGGACCACGGGACGGGTTTGGCAGTACACTGATGGACCCGGGAATCTTGGGAGGAGGAGCCTTAGCAAGCGGTGCTGCCGAATTGATCACCAGGTTGGCCTGTAGTAAGATGGAATTAATTAACACTGGTATGACGAAAACGTGTTTAGAAGATTCTATTTTGCTAAATGAATCTTAGCCCTGGGCTTCAGTAACAAAAAAAAAAGTGAAGGAAATTAGGTCAGGGAAGAGAAAAATGGACAAACCTGTAAAGGGGGTATTATTTTAAGGATAAGTGTTTGTCTTACTTTATGACTGACTGCGGTCGTAACAGGAGTCTTAGCAGATGGAGCAAAGAGGTCGACGTCAGGGTCGTTGTCTTTCAGCTGGATCTGACTAAACAGCAGCTCTTCATCCTGGAACACTCCCGTACTCGTCGTGTTAAAACGCTCCTCCGAAGACTAGAAAACACCGGCGTGCACAAATACTTTATCAAAACATGAATTGAATTTAAATTTTGAATTTCAACATTGGATTTTTCTATGAGAATTTGCAATGAATACAGTAAATGATACCCTCATATACACAGACTGAAACATAGATAGTTAGGTAGGATCATTTAGGAAAGGCTTAGCACGGAAGCAAACTGATTATGTAGGAAGCTGTTCACAGTTTTTGAAGGATTCTACAAACCTTCAGAGTGTTTTTAGCCACTGCTTGACTGGGGAAAGAAGTAGGGGCTACAGAATAAGCCACAGGCTCCACTTTATCATCATCATCCTCATCATCGTCAAACAAACTCTGTGTCATTTTCTTCCCCGTCTTCTCCATAGGAGGGGGGCCATCCTTAGACAGGAAGTCATCTTCCTCGTCATCCAAGGAGGTCTTTGACGACTTGTTTGAAAGTATATCTATGCCTTCAAACAGGCTGACATCTGCCACTTTATGGCTCTTAGTGTCCTCTGGTGGTGATGAGGGGAACAACGTCTCAAGGCTTCCTGGTGGTCTTCCCTGTTCTGGAGGCTTGTCTTCTGCTGCTGCTGCTGCTGCTGCTGCTAGGGGTTGTGATGGCTGCGGAGATGCCACCTTCTCTGTTTGGTGAGTCTCAAACAAGAAAGGATCCACAACAGGAGCCTAAAGCATAACATAAATGGGAAGCACATGGATTGGACATAAATGTATGTATTCATATAGATTTTTATTACAAACTAAGCTTACCTTAATAGCCGGTGCCATGGAGCTGCTACCATTGTTGGAAGCTGGTTTGAAACCAAACAGGGATCCATCATTTGTATTGTCATCCTCGTCTTCAAAAAGAAGAGCTACTTTATGATGTTTTTTCTGACTGTATAAGCAGACAGAAAAATAAACATCTTGATGAGAAAATGCCAATGCTTATAAACAACAATAGCAACATCTTCATAATACTACAGCAGAAGAAAAAATAATTACATTCCAACGAAAAATGGCACACTGAGTACATTTGATCTGTGCAAGTTAAGCAGGCATGGCTTCGATAAGATGGCATCAATGACTTAGAAAGCAGGATAATTTTCTCCAGGCTATTACCATTCCTACCTTAATGTCTTTGTAGTGGCAAACAAATCATCGCCCTCATCTTCGTCAAACAGACTGTCTTTGTGAGGTGTCTTAACACTGGGAAGACTAGAAGGAACACTCGGGCTAGAGGTGACACCCACAGTGCTCTTTGCTGGTTTAGGGTTTATCCACTGGTCCTGAAAGACATCACAGTCAAGGCAAATTAAGTATGCCAATACCACAGAATAGACACAGCATATGGCATATTGGAGTAAGGTTTTATGCCCTTTGTCATTGTGTGCTATTGTGTGTAGATGGATAGTCCAAAATAAATTGTATCCATGTTATATTAAGACTATTTGCATGTTAGCAAAAACCAATTAGCGGTAAAATACATAGTAATGTGGGATGGGAATAATCAGATGGCCCATTTGATTAAATTAAACTTTAAAAAACAATGTATTTAAATATTTATATTTCTTTATCAGGTAGTGCAATTTCAAGCTTAATGATTGCAATCGGCTGTATCTGAACAGTAACCTCATCATCACTGAAGAGCGAGCTGGAGGCAGTCTTGTTAAATTGTGATGGGCTGGGTTTAGACTTGGCTGCTGATGCAAACAAGTCCTGCAAAACAAAAGATTAAGAGTTACACCAGTATCTATATAAATATAAGCAACTAGGAAGAGACTGTCCAACGCTTTGTTTACCTATAACGTTTCTCTAACCAGGTTTAGTAAGAGTCCATTAGAAGGAATCGAGGATTTAAAGGAAGATAATTGACTATATTAATTTCTCTCAATAATCGAGAGGAATTTGCAAGCCGTTGGATATTACATATACATTTTCTTTATTATTTTACCTCTTCCCCCTCATCATCGTCAAACAAGGAGAGGGCAGCTTTGCTAGGTTTTCTGTGGGTGTCGGGTTCAGGCTTAGATTGGCCTTTGGGGATGGTTGGAAATATCTACAAAAAACAAAAAAACGGAGGGGAAAAACGGTTGGTTTTGCATTTATGATTTATGATATGACATGATTAAAAATGACTGCTCCTATCTCCAGTCACTCAGTGTGTCAGCCTAACCTGTGAGTCTTCCTCTGAGATCAGGCCTCCAGTCTGGGGTTGCTCTGCTTTTTTTTCAGCGGCTTTCATTATGTGTGGAGGCGGGCCACTCTGAAGGACACAACATAAAACAATGGGACAGAAATTCATGAACAATTTGACAAAATATCTATATCGTGTATTCCAAGTGCCTTATTCCAAGATCTGTTTGTTAGTAACTTCATTTGAAATGTATCAAATGTAATCTTTGTCCATTAGTCTTGAACATCCCAGGCAAAATAATACTTTTTTATGTCACAAAAATAGCAGCTTTGGGTGCATCTTGTTGGCTTTCATTGCCTTTTATCAAATATCTCTCAAACTTGATTACAGTTCCCAGATGACAGAGGCTTCCTATCCAATCCAATCCATCTGCCAGAAAGAATGGGGAAAATTACAAATTGAGGAGGGCAAGGCTGGTGGCAAATTACCCTTTGGCATAAAGGTACTATTAAAGAGCTCGACAACTTATGGGAATGAGATTTTAGTTTGTATTTGTAATATTTTAGTCTTGTAGACTGAGAACAAAGAAATGAATACACACGTTTGTACTAGACTAAAACTACATAATATGGATATTTTAGACGAGGATTGTAAATAATTCCAAACTTCCATTTTATCCAAACTGTAGTCACATTTTCAAAACTTTAAGCACAATTAACACAACATCTGTCTGTTGTGGACAATACCATTAACACAATCCATGTTGTTTTCACAGAATATGCCGTCAATTAACACATTACATACAAGCTTACCCAATACCAAAGTTATGGATCTTTCTGGTATTTACAAATGCATGCACACAGCATGCCAGAAATGAAAACCTGATGGCCAAAACCTTACACACAGTATAAAGTATCTACTTCTGCAACAACAGCAGTTCAAAAGCTATATTGAAACAGTGGATAAGAATTTCTGAATGAACAGACCGCTGTAACATTGAGAAATAGCTTATTTGCTGTAAGTAAGTTGTGTAAAATAGACTAAAACCAGCTGATTACAATCTCCATTGGAGAAATAGCCAAAAGTTGAAGTTCTGTAAATCACATGGACAATGGACCTACACAGTAAAACGAAGACTTTGCTGCATTTTGGTGTTTTTCCCTGTGCCGTTTTTACTGTAATTTGGATTTTTTGTTGTTCACTGGCAGCAACTTCCTGTTGCTAGTACTGTAAAGCTTTCAGTCACACTATTTATTTCTACTGTACATTCTATGAAGTAAAGGTGACTCGTTTACCAAAAACGCACACATTCGACACAAAAAAAAAGAAAAGAAAAGTAGTTCATAGTTAAAGGAAATTGAAGTATAAAAAACAATGGATTCCATATTGTAGGCAGGTTGAACCGAACAATGAAAAGTAATGCAGTTTGTTGATGATATATTATGTGTTAGCCTTGGATCGAAAATACGTCCTAGTGTTTTGACAGAAATTTGAAATCGAGTCGTGTTTGCCGAGTTTGACAGTCAGTGCATGTAGAGAAAGGTTGCTTGTTAGCAATTGTAAAAACTGTACCGAAATTAAGTAGTAGTAAATGCAAGCAAAATAAAGGTTTCAGATATATATTCAAACCTCTTCTGATTTCTCAGACTTGTCATTGGTGGCGATTTGTCTTTTTCTTAAGCCCTCGGTGAGGAGGTTCTTGGTGCCTGGGCCAAACATGGAAATCGCCCCTGCTAGCATCTGAAAATACCACATCCTAGCTGTTGTTATCTTTGCTTTTGTCAATCCACCAAATTGTTCTAAAAAAATGTTTTTCCAATCAATAATAAAGTAATTCAAATTAATATATTTATAACACAATTACACTATACCACATTATACATTTACATGATCATAATACTATTATTATAGTATAATAATATGCTATAATATAATAATTACAATTTAATAATTATAATGCATGCATTAATAGATGTCCTAGTTAGTTTATTAATAATAGTAGCTGCAGTTAATTTGAGGTTATAACTATTGCTGTTGAATAATAATCATAATGATCAGATTTTTTATGATGCCACCTGATCCCAACCCTTGTTCTAAAATGTCTAATCCCTGAAAAAGCTCATTGAAAAAGTGACACCTGGCACTAGTTCAGTGCTTGTACCCTCATCCTCATGCGAATGCTGACACCAATCCACCAGCTCCCACCACCAATCAACCAGCCTCACCACATCATTGATCTATTCCAATACTAGCGTACTGAATTCAGATGCTTACTGATTAGTTAACCCTAAATGCTTTTTTCCTGGTTGTGGAAACACTGGACTAGTCTGTTTTTCAAACCAAACTAGAGGACACAATCTGTTTAGAGGTTTGTGAGGCACAAATATAAACGACTAGTTATATATATATATATATATATATATATATATATATATATATATATATATATATATATATATATATAACTAGTCGTTTTTATTTGTTCACAACAATTATACAAAGTATACAACAATTTGACATTGTAGTATACTTCCCAAGTGAGTTCCACTTACAAGCTGACTCCCGTATCAAACTGAAAGCATAGGGCTGTCAGCGATGTCGTTTTTATGTAACTTTTCATTGCCAAACAAATAAGTAGAATGTAGCTTTACTTTACAAGAAAAAAAGCTAAGTGAATATGATGCAGTGAATCAATTCATTCTTCAAAATTAGGATGGATTGTATTTTTCATTGCAGTTAAATATACCTTTGCAGGACTCCTGCTCTAGTCTTTACCTTCTTTTCAGGGGGTTTGACTTGCTCTTCAGTCACCTCTTCATTTATGACAGTTGGGGGAGCATTACTGTGCTTTTCACTGAAGAGGTCCGCGTCTTCGTCATCATCTTCATCATCTCTAAAAAGATCTACGTTCTTCCTGGATTTGGATTGTAGCTGCCCAGCTGAAGAAACAGAAGCGGACACCTTAAGACATTTATGAAAGAATTACTTACGAGAAAGTGAAAGAGGAAAATACTAATATTCATAAATTACCAGACTTTGACTTTTTTTGACTCGTGCTCACAAAGAAGTCATCAACGTCTTCGTCAAAGAGTTTTCCTCCTTCTGCCCCTGCTGAGGTACATTAGTTTTTAAGAAAACCAAGCAACACCTAATTCCCTAGACTAACAGGTTAACCCACCATTACCAGCAATACTTGCAACCAGACACTCCCTGGAGCTGCTACTTAGTTGTTTAGCGCAATTGAGGATTCTACTCTAACAGCAGAACTGCTTGAACAGAAGGCTCTTGTCATGAGGGTGAGATTCTATGCTGTTTCTAAAGGAGATGCAAAAGAAAGAATGTGTGTGTGTGTGTGTGTGTGTGTGGGGGGGGGGGGCAGGGTGTCAAAGTTCTATCACGTCATGTTCACATAAGGATATTTTTTAAAGATTTTCTGACTGTACACTGGGTCTAACCAATCTATGTTTATTATGCACTTGGTGTTTGTAATACTATAGCTTGTCTTACCTGCCGATGTGGAGACACCACCTGAAACAACCTTCTGAGCACGCTGGGAAGGTTCTACAATTTAGCAAGAATAGCAACAACCACACAATTGTTTTAATGCGAAGCGTACGAGCCAGCATGACTGTTCGCAGTATTACTGTACTTACACATAACAACAAAGAGTGACAAGTTTGTTTTTCCTAAATCACTATGCTGACTGTCTTACCTGAGGTGTGACTGTTTACTTTAGTCTTCTCTTCAGGCAGAGGAAGTTTTGGTGCATCAGAGAACAAGTCCCCCTAGCCAGAACACACATATTATTTTGTATTAAGAGGCTAAATTAATACATTTCAGCTCTAATACATACACACAGACTAAGGCAAATATTTATTTAAAATTAAGTTATATTCTAAAGAAAACTAGAGTAATGCTTGAATAATCTTGTTTTGAAAGTGAAGCTTTACATTTTAGACGACATTATAGTATAAACATTTTCATGGTTTTTATACACGGTTGTATAGGTATCGATGCTACCAAATGGACAATTTAGTTGACTTGAACTAGGAAATGTTAGTCTGGAGTGTTGCTTTCAACTGCATAAAAATCTATGATCCAGTGTGATCTACCTCATCATCGTCAAAAAGGCCCTTCCCTCCACTGAAAAGTCCTTGTTTCCCTCCAAACAGTGTAAAGTCCTCATCCTTCATCTTGGGAGACTTGAACAGCTCGTCCTTGTTGTTCTCAACCGCTAAAATAATCCAAATTAGATTCAGCCTCTCAACTACGGATAGGAAGGGAATTTAAAAATAGAAAGGAGCCCCTTGGGTATACTTACAAGAGTGATCCCCTTCCGGTTTGCTGACCAGTTCACCTTTTATTCGGGAGGCGAGCTCCTCAGCAAACGACGGGTCTGTCTTCTGGATTGGGCAAACAGTGTTCATATAATGAGGCGATATAGCTACTAGCAAACATGCATTTTCAGTGATCAAATGACTAATAGGCCCACAATTGATATTAACCCATGTATGTTTTTATTCAATCAATGTAAAGAGTAACCAGTCGGCCCCAGTGGACCTATTCTCAGCTTCCTAGAGAGTTCAGACAAACGCTGATATCAGGTGGTAACAACAATGTGTGGGTGTGGCAGAATTAGCTGTCTGGGCATTGCAGAATTTCAAACTTCAGTGACGTTTCAATGTACTTTGTAAAACGTTTCTTTCTGTTCGGGAAATCTGCAAACCTTGGGTAGCAATGCAAGTTTTAGTGATTTGATACAGAAATTTAAATGTGAAGAACTTAGCTATAAAGTGTTGTTTTAGCCGGATTGCTGTTTTGCATCCAAATACAGAAACAACAAGTATTTTTTGTGTCTGGTTACTCTTTAAAATCTTTAAATATATTGAATAGGTAAATATAATGTACATTTTGAACAAAAGCATTCCAACACCTTAAAACTGAATTCAGAATCATAATTACAATATTTACTTATCAAAATATGTTTAGTAACTAAGGGATATTGCAGCAAAAGACCAGAGCCTTATCTTCTGTATAGCACAGGCAATGGGGCGATAAACCTCTGACCAAGAATAGCCAGCCAGCGAACTTGTTGATAAAGTTTACTGTACCATAAGGTTTATATAAACAGAGTAAGGCTTGTCCCAAATTGCTGTTGTTAACATTAATATACATATCGTAAATGTTTTATATGTTTCAAAATACCCAGGATACAGTGTTACAATATCCATAAAGTCATAACCCAATAGCCCTTTTAACCAATATTTGGAATGGATTTGGTTTGAGAGCCAATATGTCATATTGAGCACTTTAACTTAACATCAGCTGACAGATTTTGTGTAACCACAACCACTAACTCCAGTTATGGTCGGCAGAGATGTCACATTGGCTCAGCTGTTATTTTTTGGACCATTCTATCCTGACAGCCATCCTTCAGTCAGTGGATGCCAAAGTTAGATAGTGATAATTGCAGGGCTAAGCTGCTAATAAATTATTTCTTATGCAACACATTGCACAATGCCAGCTGCATTCTTTGATCAGCCAAACTAAGAGAGGTGATATTACAGTAGTGTGGTGCTAGTGTGGTCAATTTGAGCTTCAACCAATGGCCATAAACCAACAGCCACAGCTTTTCTTAAAGAAAATGATGCCACAATCTAGGAGAAATATCAGAACACTTTACTCTTCATTGGCAAATATCATTCTCAAATAATAGTTTTATTAGTTATCGATATCGGACCGAAATATTCGTATCAGAATATTAAAAAAAACTGTCCGGTGGATACAAAGCATTCTAAATCCTAGTTAACTTCCTACTTTCAGTATTATATAACAATAATAAGTTATGCTATGTCATTAGTAAAATAACATGACATTTAAAACCAGTGATAAAACATACCCCTCTTTCATCATCGTCATCATATTTGTCTGATTCTCCAAAGATGTCTGAATCTCCATCGTCATCATCTTCGTCATCCTCATCGCTCCCCATGGTCTGTAGCGGGAAAATCAAACGTCACAGGTTTCACACAGACTGGAGTCCTGATTTACCATAATATTTTACAGTAAAAAAAAAAAGACTTGAATCAACATAAACTAAGACCGGAAACAAATGAAAAGAATCTGTGAATAAAAACAGAATTCGAAACGTATCACCTTTTACTGTTTACTTTGGCACAAAATTGGTCCACCTTTGCTACATTTTTGGGTGCCAAGAACATTGCTCAGCTGTCCGTCTAGGCATTGCTTGTGCTTGGTAAACTGAACCGTCATCCAACAAAGGTACATTATGCTTGGATTAAGCATATGAAGACACTAGATTTAGATTTTGTTTTTGTTTTCGAAGGTAGCTCAATTGCAAGTGTTTTGCCTAAGAACAAAGGGTTTTTGTTATTGCTTTGAATTGAGTTCTATAATTTAAGTCTAATGCAACATTTGGGTATTAAACAGTAGCACCAATAATAGTACTGAACGTTCATTCAGGTCTATTCTTGCATTTGAATACAAGCTTGTAGTTTGTCGTAATTATCCTTAACTAAAACTGTCAAATAACGATTAAGATTTAGTGTTCTGCTTTGTGTAGTTTATTTCATAGGTTTTGTTGATTGTTAATTACTATAGCCTTTAGTTATTTTTTGTCGTTTCAAGACATTGGTAAAATTCAAGTATTCCTTTGATGTATACATATAGACAGTATTGAAAAATATTTTCAAAGGTGATTGATTGCGTTGTTATAATGATGATGACTATTCATCTGAATGCCTACAATTTCGCACATCTTCACTTAAAATAATTCTCATCGGTTTATGACTTTGCTACATGAAGCTGTATATTCCTAAATGTACCTTTGAAATATGCTTACCTTCTTAATCCCACCATGCATCTCCTCTTCTTGGCCAAAGTCTTCATCGGATTGCTGTTAACATAAACAGCGAATATGTTACTTGAACTTTGCAGTGACAATAACAATGGAACTCAACTTCAGTTGATCATTTCAGCACGCATACGTACTCGTAAACACACCCATATACACATTAAACCTGCCCCTTGTCGCAATAATCTCTCTTGGATTCTGCGATATCCTTAAAATATGCATAATTAATAACAGAAAGTAAGCTATGTAATGTGAGTCCAAGTCAAAATGCAAGTGCACTACTGTAAAATAATGCATATAAATGTTTTCCTACTCTATATGAAAAAACGATTAAATACTTAAATACTATAAACAATATTGGGACATTGACACAAAATTAGCTATCTTGGAGGCTCATGCAAAAACAAAAAAAAATGATTGTTATCAGTAACGAAGTGGGATGCATCTGTATTAATATATAGTATGTAGACTGGCACAATTAACCTCTTCCACAATTATTTCATGACCCTTTTTACAGCTTGTTTTTCCCTCTCGGGCTTAATATAAGGACCTGTTCAGCTTGTTTAATTTTCCACTAAAGATTACCTTAACTGAATTAATTAAATCCCAAACTTACATAACAGACCTGTTTCTGCTCCAAAACGCTACATTTAAGTTCGCATTCCTGAGTTTGCTGTGGTGGCTTTTCAGGTGATACTTAAACACTGTTACCTTGTTTAGCAGGCACTATTACTATTACCAATGCTTATTTTAGGGGCATGTCGTTATCATCTCACTGCAACAACATAGTCTGTTTGACCATTTTATTAAGACCGACACTTCGGATTGGTCGGTATTTGCTGCACACAAAGATGTAATGCACAGTCACATCAGTTCATTGCAGATATTTGGCAAGTTTATCCTTGGCAAATACTCATATCGAAATGTCTTCCATTGAATATATTACTGCAAATGCTGATGGCATAATAAGAGTATGTTTTGGTACATCTTGCAGGCCCAACACACACATTATCCATATACAACATCACGTCATTACTAATATCTTAAAGGGTAAAAAAGATCTTACGTCTGCGTCTTTTCCATCTTCGCTGTCAAGGACGCTATCTCGATCACTATCGATTGTCATTTCTTAAAAAGACAGGTTCATATGAAAAGAATAGGACAGATTAATAAAAAGCTGTAAGTTACAGTAGCTTTGAAAAGGCTATCAATCAACATGATTTAGATTTTTGGAACTTTACAAATATATGTACACACATATTACAAACACAAACTGTAATACCTTCACTGGAGAGGTCTCCCAATCCCACATCATCCTGTTCCATGAAAAGCTGCGAACCGATTAGATGTGGCAAGAGTCTGTCCACATACAGGTCCTACATGACAGAGAGAAACTGACAAATACTAATCTGGATGAACCTTTCTATCTAACAATCTGATTTATAGTTTGAGACACAAAAAGAACACACTGCAAAAAGACAGCTATGTTAAAAGATGCAAAAGATTGCAGGTTTCCTTCAAAGGTTTTTCTACATCATTAAAATAATAATTTTATATTACAATTATGTAATGTTCTAACCTTAGGCTCCAGTATCTGCTCCACTCTGTCTGTAACGTCCTCGTCCTCAGAGTCAGAGTTTCCTGCTTTGATGTCCAGCTGCTCAAAGGCTGAGTCTAGTATCTTCAGTCCATAGTTCACTGCTTCCTGCATCTTAGGGATTAACTCAGCTTCTTTTTGCTCCCGGGTCTTCTCCTGTGAAAAACAACTCGCATGACATGCAGTTTTTCACACAGGGGCCAATATTACCCATCACAGACGAGGCCAAATAGTCATTCTTTTTTTAGAGCACCCCGCTAAAGGTGAGCAAATGTACCTGCTCAGGTTGCTTCTCCAGAGTTCCTGTCTTAGAAACCGGATCCTCTACTTCTTCATCATATACCCTCTGAGGAAGAGCACATGCGTAACAAGAACCAACCATAAGACTCAAATCTGCATAGTGATTAATATAATTATTTTAACATGTCAGTAACTTACGTTCTCAATGAACTGTGTGTTAGAGAGCATAAGAAAGTCATTAAACACAGTATGGAGACAGCATTCTGCAGTCTTGGTGTCCCGGATAAGGCCATCCAACTGCTTCTCAATATCATGGGTCTTTGACAGCATCCGCTGGGAAAAGTCTTGGAGGCACAAAAAAAGCTGCACAGTGGGAAAGGACATACAGCCAGCAGTTAGTTTCTTTGAGAAGCCCAAGCTGGTCAATATTTGTATACTACAGGATAACAATAATTAATAATAATAATACATTTGATTTATATAGCGCTTTTCTAAGACCCAAAGACGCTTTACAGAAAAAGAATATATATATATATATATATCTATATATATATATATATATATATATATATATATATATATATATACACACACACAGTGGGGCCAAAAAGTATTTAGTCAGCCACTGATTGTGCAAGTTCTCCTACTTAGAAAGATGAGAGAGGTCTGTAATTTTCATCATAGGTACACTTCAACTATGAGAGACAAAAATGAGAAAGAAAATCCAGGAAATCATATTGTAGGATTTTTAAAGAATTTATTTGATGGTGGAAAATAAGTATTTGGTCAATAACAAAAGTTCAACTCAATACTTTGTAACATAACCTTTATTGGCAATGACAGAGGTCAAACGTTTCCTCTAAGTCAGGGGTCGGCAACCTTTTTGACATGAAGTGCCAGTTTGAAATGTTCTTGTTGATTAGTGTGCCACATCAACATTAACTTTAACATGAACATTAGCCTAAGTTTAATTATGGTACATCAAAAACATTTTCAAAAGACCAGGAATTTTTGCTACAGCAGTGTAGGGCAAACTAACGATACTTGAAAAGTGTAGTGAGCTATGCTATAGCACCAGTTACTCGAGATTAAATGAAGCTTTACTACACTGAAGCTACCCCCAGAGAAATGTAGCTAAGCTATACTACAGCAATATGGCAAAAGTAAAAGTAACAACATGGCACATCTGTCTCACAAGAGGTGTTTGTTAATGCGACACAAACTAAATTCAAGCTCAAGCTGTGACGGAAGTGTCGGCTACAAACACAGGTCTCTACTCCGCTTTGTGTTTGATGGAGGCGACATTACTGATCCAGCACGGCAGTTTAATTTCAGACGCAGCAGAAAGCTCTGCGAAGCTGCTTGGGGAAATGTGGAAGCTACCGCGCAACTTGATCAATAAAAGAGCTTCGCTATGAAAAAGCTATTCAGAAAACAGCGATGAGACCTCCAAGCTACTTAGAAATGTAGTTAAACTAGTAACGCCACTACTTGTATCATCTACCAATCTGAACCGCTGCACTGCGATTGTAGGCGGCCTCCCTTACAATCAATCAAATGAAACAATGGCCACACAACAGCCAATGGCTGTTCAATAAGTGATTAGGCATGCAGCTGAGAAGGTACTTAGAACATTTTCCCCCCAAAATAGTTTGTAAAAATCCGCTCTCGTGCACTTTTCACCCGTGTTCCAATGATTACACTGCCACGTGCCATTGGTGGCACGCGTGCCTAAGGTTGCCGACCCCTGCTCTAAGTCTTCACCAGGTTTGCACACACTGTAGCTGGTATTTTGGCCCATTCCTCCACGCAGATCTCCTCTAGAGCAGTCATGTTTTGGGGCTGTCGCTGGGCAACACAGACTTTCAACTCCCTCCACAAATTTTCTATGGGGTTGAGGTCTGGAGACTGGCTAGGCCACTCCAGGACCTTGAAATGCTTTAAACGGAGCCACTCCTCCGTTGCCCGAGCGGTGTGTTTAGGATCATTGTCATGCTGGAAGACCCAGCCACGTTCCATCTTCAATGCTCTCACTGATGGAAGGAGGTTTTGGCTTAAAATCTCACGATACATGGCCCCGTTCATTCTTCCCTTAACACGGATCAGTCGTCCTGTCCCCTTTGCAGTAAAACAGCCCCAAAGCATGATGTTTCCACCCCCATGCTTCACAGTAGGTATGGTGTTCTTGGGATGCAACTCAGCATTCTTCTTCCTCCAAACACGACGAGGGGAGTTTTTACCAAAAAGTTCTATTTTGGTTTCATCTGACCACATGATATTCTCCCAATCCTCTTCTGGATAATCCATATGCTCTCTGGCAAACTTCAGACGGGCCTGGACATGTACTGGCTTAAGCAGGGGGACACGCCTGGCACTGCAGGATTTGAGTCCCTCTCGGCGTAGTGTGTTACTGATGGTAGCCTTTGTTACTTTGGTCCCAGCTCTCTGCAGGTCATTCATCAGGTCCCTCCGTGTAGTTCTGGGATTTTTGCTCACCGTTCTCATGATCATTTTGACCCCACGGGATGAGATCTTGCGTGGGGCCCCAGATCGAGGGAGATTATCAATGGTCTTGTATGTCTTCCATTTTCTTACAATTGCTCCCACAGTTGATCTATTCACACCAACCTGCTTGCCTATTGCAGATTCACTTTTCCCAGCCTGGTGCAGGTCTACAATTTTCTTCCTGGTGTCCTTCGACAGCTCTTTGGTCTTGGCCATGGTTGAGTTTGGAGTCTGACTGTTTGAGGCTGTGGACAGGTGTCTTTTATACAGATGACGAGGTCAAACAGGTTCCATTAATACAGGTAACGAGTGGAGGACAGAAGAGCTTCTAAAAGAAGAAGTTACAGGTCTGTGAGAGCCAGAAATCTTGCTTGTTTGACTTAGAGCAGGGGTCGGCAACCTTAGGCACGCGTGCCACCAATGGCACGTGGCAGTGTAATCATTGGAACACGGGTGAAAAGTGCACGAGAGCGGATTTTTACAAACTATTTTGGGGGGAAAATGTTCTAAGTACCTTCTCAGCTGCATGCCTAATCACTTATTGAACAGCCATTGGCTGTTGTGTGGCCATTGTTTCATTTGATTGATTGTAAGGGAGGCCGCCTACAATCGCAGTGCAGCGGTTCAGATTGGTAGATGATACAAGTAGTGGCGTTACTAGTTTAACTACATTTCTAAGTAGCTTGGAGGTCTCATCGCTGTTTTCTGAATAGCTTTTTCATAGCGAAGCTCTTTTATTGATCAAGTTGCGCGGTAGCTTCCACATTTCCCCAAGCAGCTTCGCAGAGCTTTCTGCTGCGTCTGAAATTAAACTGCCGTGCTGGATCAGTAATGTCGCCTCCATCAAACACAAAGCGGAGTAGAGACCTGTGTTTGTAGCCGACACTTCCGTCACAGCTTGAGCTTGAATTTAGTTTGTGTCGCATTAACAAACACCTCTTGTGAGACAGATGTGCCATGTTGTTACTTTTACTTTTGCCATATTGCTGTAGTATAGCTTAGCTACATTTCTCTGGGGGTAGCTTCAGTGTAGTAAAGCTTCATTTAATCTCGAGTAACTGGTGCTATAGCATAGCTCACTACACTTTTCAAGTATCGTTAGTTTGCCCTACACTGCTGTAGCAAAAATTCCTGGTCTTTTGAAAATGTTTTTGATGTACCATAATTAAACTTAGGCTAATGTTCATGTTAAAGTTAATGTTGATGTGGCACACTAATCAACAAGAACATTTCAAACTGGCACTTCATGTCAAAAAGGTTGCCGACCCCTGACTTAGAGGAAACGTTTGACCTCTGTCATTGCCAATAAAGGTTATGTTACAAAGTATTGAGTTGAACTTTTGTTATTGACCAAATACTTATTTTCCACCATCAAATAAATTCTTTAAAAATCCTACAATATGATTTCCTGGATTTTCTTTCTCATTTTTGTCTCTCATAGTTGAAGTGTACCTATGATGAAAATTACAGACCTCTCTCATCTTTCTAAGTAGGAGAACTTGCACAATCAGTGGCTGACTAAATACTTTTTGGCCCCACTGTGTATATATATATATATATATACATATATATAGGATATATGAACAACAACAACGGCCTACTACAGGATCTATGTACAACAACAATGGCTGACTGCCTCTTTTACCAGTTAAAGGTCGAAATGATTGCTCTTCGTTTATCTTTCCACACCCACCTTTTGCAAGTACAATCGAAAGTGGAGCGGTGCTTCTAACTGTCCAAGTTAATGTCATAGGAGGTGGGAGAATTTTTCCAAAGAGGTGCAAGAACTCACTGAGCCAATATACGTGGGGGAAAGGAATTAAACCTCACCCCCCCAAATAACTTCCCAACCTGCCCCTCAACAGGAGTACATGTCATGTCACATGACTTTACTCAAGTATCCGTTCTTCAAAAAAAAAAAAGTCAAAAGTTGTAGTTAACACTGCTATTTCTATCCAACATGGAAGTAGTGTTTATTTTGGTGGGTAAGCAGGTAGGAGGTTTTTCTTCCGAACCAATCGAGTAGCAATTTAAGAGGCTTAAATGAACAGTTTGGTGTTTAAGTTTTTCATGAATGCCCTGTCTACTGGGGATGTCACAAATTATCCAGATAGTTTTTACATCTAGGCCTATTTGGGCTGTTGTACAGTAACTCATGCTAACAGTTTGAATAAAAACCTACAGCATAGCTTAGCTCGAGTCAAAAAACACCAAAATCGGTTCTAAACATTTCCATAACAATTGAATTAGCCATGTTACATATGTGTGTAATCCAACTGTTAGCGTGTAGTGAAATAGAAAAAGGATTTATTCTAAACCAGCCATGGATGCAAAAAACTATGCGGACTAGATGAGAGAAACGGATATAATACTGAACTTCTCCTTACATGTTTGGGTGGCTGTAGTTATTTAGAATCGGTAAAGTTTAACACATATTTTAATTTAAACACTTCCTGTATGAAGAGAAGTGTGGCTCTGTCCCAAAGCTAATATAATTTGTGATACTTGCTCAGAATTTAGTAGAATGGCAATGGGCCCTACTGCTCTGGATTCTTATGTAGCCAAACTATAATGGACAATGATATGGACTGTCTTACAGTGTCTTGGGCTGGAATGAAAACGTGTGCTCATTTGGAGTGCAATGTAAAACTTATTTAAATATGTGGTTTTTAGATTACCCCTGAGTCGGCAGCCAGGGACCAATTGACACTGGTTTGTCGTATCTCCTCCAACGTCCAAGGTCTCTCCCATATCTGAGCATCCTTCTTGTTGTAGTTATTCTTGTCAGCGTCATTTACTATACCCTCTGGAAACGCGCTCATCTGCAGTTGAGTTGATTGAAAACCAGTTACAACTACAATGTATGCCTAATTCAAATAACTTCTAAAATGTTTGAAACTATCTGGCTTTTAGTGGTAGCTCCAGACATTTATTGTGTTCTACGCGATGGTTCGAAGACGAGAATGCAAAATCGAACAGCAAAACAAAGTCTAATAATCGGCCTCTACTCATTAATACAATGCTGAACAAGTGAAAGCAGCTGCATTACACGTATGGTGTTATTTGCCGAGCAACCTGTGTAGCAGCGATGGCATTGCTAATGCCATTACATTAGCGAGCCATGATCATTTAAACTTGTAAAGATTCCAAGGGGAAAATAGCCTATAGCGTTTTTCCGTCGCAGCGTTGTAAAGCTTACCTTGCTTATATGTGTCGGCTGTCACGAGTTGTACAATGTGGTTTAAAGCTATATGGAAACGGAAATAATTGTGTTAGATTTGGTATTTTCCTTACTGGCTTTAGACAGGTCAGCCATGTTCAGTCTGCAGACAGTCACCTGACTAACGTTGCCTGGCGAGCTTACAGAAATGGGGCGGGACATCCGCTTCGTTCCTTAAAAAATATGGAGGTATATTTTCTCTTTTTGAACAAGTTTTAAAATGTTACTTTAAAAATAGTAAAAAAAAAAAAAAAATAGGGACATGCTTTTTACGAGAGCTCAAGCAGAATATTTAGCTAACATCAACTGAAAGGAGCTCACTTTAGAAAAAAATGGTGGCCATTCAAGTAAGGTCCAAACGCAGCCCCCCAAAAAACTAACAAAAAAAAACATCGCGGCTGGTAGAGGTCAGCCTACTACATCACACACCCACTCTTCGTCACTACTTGGCAGGTCAAACGTTCCTGCCGTAGTGTAGCTCAATGCAGAATTCAAGGGGCAGTTAAAAAAGAAAACCTAAAAAAAATCACCTGCGTTGACTTTTACATCATCTAATATCTATTAGAGTGTACATGAATTTGTCATAACATTATACATCGTTTCATAATAACATTGACTGCCTAAAACAAACAAGACAAATTAACAGATACGTTTTTTTCTCTCTCTCTTTCAATGATTCGTTGAACGACAAACATGTCAGTTTGAATTTGGTTCATCAAATTTCGGCCGCTTGACAGCAAACCTTCTGGTTGCTTTTTCTTGCCAATCCGCCCCTGGGTGGCATAACAATATTTTGTCTAATCAAAAACAGTACATAAATAGTCTGGGTGGAAGTTGTCCCGTTGACAAGGCTGGCACACACGTAAAACATCTATAGCTCCGTGGTCTGGTTGAACCAATACTACCAATAGAAATCACACACAAATAAGTTATTATTAATTGTTAATTATTAATTAACCAAAACAAAGAGCCAGGGGGATGCTTTTGAGAGAAAACATTAAACAGAGCACCTACAACGAGGCGGGGAGGGGGTTGCTGAGGGTGCTGCACACCCCCTGCTTTCTCTCTAGGCCAATGGTAATTAAAAAATACATATTACAATGTTTTATACTGGGATATTTTGGGTTTAGTGTAAGACTATGAGCAGAGCTACGGAAGGTATTATGGGCCAAAAAAAAAAAAAAGAATGAGTAGCCTACCTGAGAATAAACTCGGATTTCCAAGTTCAATGTCGAAATTTCGAGAATTAAGTCGAAATAACTTACTTTCAAAGTCGCGTAGAGTGTTGGAGCTTCAATTAGCAAAACGTGAGGGGAAAAAAATACCGTCATGTCATATTTCTGGATTTGGCAAACGCATTTGAGCCTGTGCCACACCGCCTGCTGTGGGCTGCATCCGAGTTTGTTAAGGTACCAAATGCAAACCGTGCTTAAGTCATACTTCAGGTTTGTTTTAATACACCGAATTAACCACAGAATGGATGGCTGGAGATTGGCATCATGGCCATATGTGCAATCTCACCCTTGGCATTTACTATGGCCGTGAAAGTGATAATTGGAGCATCAAAGTGGGTTGTTGGAAGTCAGAAGTTAAGGTTAGGGATGCACCTTCCACCTATTCAAGCATATATGGATGATTTGACAATATTGAAAACAACTGCTCCTTGTGCTAAAAGACTAGTAAGTAAGCTTAATGATAACTTTCAATGGGCTAGAAGGAATATTGTACTTTATTTAAATGTATTTACTTACCTATACAACTCATTATTGAATGTACTATCATAATATTGATATCAATCGTCTGGCGTTAAGTACATATTATTTCCCCAAACTTGAACTATCCCTTTACGGTGTTTGTGTGCTTTCTCCCCTAGATAGTGAATAGAAGACGACTGCTACCAGATGCCAGAAGACCAGAAGTACCCAGACCACCACTCATTCTGCCTGCGCAAGGTCTTGATTGTTCACTTTCTTTTGACTATCCCATTCAATTCTTGAACTTTCAATTCTCTATCCGCCCTGTCTGTTCCTTGCCTTGTAGAACAGCGCTACAATTGTAAATAATATAAACACATTTTTATAGGGCTAACCTGGTTTATTTTTTGTTTTGCAACAGCAATAAAATTCCTTGTGAGTAGAAAATGAGTTAAAATATGAACAAGAATCAACAAAATATACAAATGTATTAGATCGACAGAAATAAAACTATATTCACAATAATATAATAATTTTGTAAAGACTTGCAACTATTTAGAAAATCAAGAAGTAATTATAGGACCTAACTGAAGCTTAGCTGAAAGTAATAACAACTGAAAACCCAAGACAATATTACTATGAACAGCCAATCCAAATGTGCAAGGACACGGTCCAAGAGGTTGCAGAGGTGACAGGACTTACCAAGCAGTTTAAGACACGGAAGGGAAATGCAAAGAATAATGCCAAAGTTATTAAACCAGAGCCTTATTCAATTCTATAAAATCACTTGCCTGAAAGGTGGCACAGCATTTCAATGCAGCTACAAAACAATGGCATTTTTAATTGGATACAAACTTAGGTTTTTGTTCCTGCTTGACATCTGAGTGTTTCCAGTTAATTGACTGTCTAAAATATCTTGGGCATACACACTGTCGACATTCACCTGAGATATGGTATGCACATAGCATTTTCAAATATATTTGCAGGTTAAATTCTATATCTAAATATATGGCTTTATTTTCTTCACTACAAATGTACTACATCTGCACTGACCTCATCGAGTTTTCAATAAAGAGGCTACGTACTGCCTTTCCCTAACTCTAATCAAATCATGCAGGACAAACCTTTCAGTTTCTTTCCTGCTGCACTTTCTAATAACAATCTATTCTGTATATACTTCCATCTGATTTTTATACTCCCTATAACTATTTATATCATTCTTAGTTTTTAGCTCTACACTGCTTTATTTCTTTTACCTCTGTTTTTAGTTCTTTCCCTATCCAACATTTCAGCGTTACTTTATTTTACACTGTCCTTCAGACTATTTCCAGATCTACTCTGGCATCTGGTCCTTCAGCCCTCCCATTGTTGGTTTCTCGTGTTCTTCCTCTGACTCCTCCAGAATTAGGTTCATCTCCTGCTCATCTTCAAATTCCTCCTCTGCAGCTGGAGATATGAATGGGTCTTCTACCTCCACTATGGAAAAGTCCTCTGAAGTAATTTCTCTATCTTTCTTCCCCTCCTCCGTCGTGTCATCCTCCATAGGTTCCTCCTCTTCCTCCTCTTCCCCTTCTCTCTTTTCTGTCTCATCGTCAGTGAGGGTGTTCTGTTTCTCCTGGCTGCTGCTCATATCCTCCGGTAGAGGATTCCAGTAATCATACAACTTCCCCTGGAAGACCACAACATCACTACATAAAGTAGCTAACATTTAGAGCCTCTTTGCTATTATTTAGCCTCGCGTGAAATCGCATTATAGACATATACTGCATTTACTTGGCTAACTGAATTAAACAGATTTGTTTGTTGACAATTTGGCATAGGGCTGTGAATTTGCATTCCACAAAGCAAGTCTTCAATTGAGCCTGCCTTTTTACTAGGGCAACAAGATCCTAAATCAAAACCTACAAAACGTTGGCTTGGACTCCAGCCGGGCTTTTAGAAGGGATCATGTCTTTAGAGATGAGCGAGATCCTTTATGGATAAGGAATAGATCATTTTCTCTCCAACACTTACCTAATGTTTTTGGAGTGAAATGAATCTCTCATTCTTTGTGAGGGTGCATGGAGTTCTTAAAGTGATTGAATCAAATCGGAATCCCTATTCATGAAATGGAGTAAGCCAGAGTGTAGTTAACACGATAACTGGAAACAACACAATGAAGCAAGGTCCATTAATAGTTGTCATCCACCAGTCAGCTGCAACTTCACTGACTGACAGATAGGGTTCTAAGCAGGTCTAGGTAAACCTGTATAACTTCACTGACTGACAGATAGGGTTCTAAGCAGGTTTAGGTAAACCTGCATGACTTCTCCTATTCCAGACGTGTGGCTTCACAGTACTCTATCCAGTTCTATAGCTGGAATTGTTTACCTGAAGAGGCCTTGTTCTCTGTAGCAGCACTTGCCACTTGGTGTAGATCCGAGCAACAAAGTCTTTAACCTGGTAAAACAAGAGCAAAAGGTAGAGAAAAAAAAAGGATCATCATAGTAGTTACTGATTTATTTCAACATCCGTGTGTCCAGATCATTACGTATTTTCTGAGGAGTGGCACAATTTTGAAAGTAAAAACTCAAGATATGCTAACCAGATGTGTTTTTTGTTAGAATCCAGGTAAATGGCTAGAGGGAGAAAACTAAAGATACAAGCTTATTTGCCATGTGCAATAAGAACAAGTGCCAGTACATTGCAGTTCTTACCCCTCCTCTTCCCACAAGCATACAATAAACACTATATAATTAAAATAAACTATTTACTGTCAAATACATCTTTATAAAAAATCCTGATCTATCCCTTTAGGATGAAAAATAGAACACTCTGCATTCCTGTTTAGGCTACTGTGGTACCTACCAACAGGTTGGAGATAGTGGTATACTTATCTATGGACATCGGGAAGTTCAGAACTGTATAAGCACACACTTAGCTAAAACAAAATGAAAGTACTCTTCCAGGACAATCTCATGTTAGATAGGCAATGCTACTATACCTTTTCTCATTAAATACAAAATAGAATTCCATTGGATAGATTTCTACATTCTATTGGCTGTTTATCATTTGATCCACAAAGTCCCCTAAAATGTGCAGCCCTGCAATCAACCCACCTTGCTTCTGTAAAGACACTTCTCACTCTCCCGGATGTCACATTTAATATGCTTCTCCAGCTCAGCACACAGCAACAGCAGCTGGTCCTGGGGGGGACAATAGACTTGTGTGTCGATTAAGGATTACCTGTCTGATAAAGGTCTGTTAAAAATGGTTATCAACTGCTGAAATGTGGCACACTGGCATCCTTTGAGGTCCAGAGTGATGTGGAAAGACCCGTTCTGTTTTTACACAGCCTGGTAATGTAGTGTAAAGCGCAGTGTAAAATGCATACAATTTGAGTGTCTCATAATAATGTTCACAGGCAGTCAAATTTGTATTTATTTATGGAAACCATTTGTCATCTCAGCGGCTTTAATTGAAACTCAACTAGATTTTCCTTGGATGGGTACAGCTCAGCAGAAAACTAATGTGTAAAACACTGTGGTAGTTGCATTCAAAAACCTTTCAAATTTTACACACACAATTTACCCCCTGCAGCGAGAAAATGAAGCATTTTTTTCTGCCTTTATTTGTGATCATTTTGTGTAAACCTGCAGTTACTAGTTTCAATATTCTTCTTTATGTTCGCACCGATATGGGCAATATGGCTTTAATGTGGCCAGTTACATAATAATTTGAACACAGGGGACTTTACTGAAAACCATTTCCATGACTGTAACTTGGTTTAGCTTGATATTCTAGATACATTTTCAGAGTGCCGTAGCACTATATTACATCACTATCATTGCATCTATATAAGTGTTAGGAATATGCTTTTGCTCAATTTCTAACATACTTCTATACTGGGTTTGTATGATATGGACAAAAAGTCATGGCCATGTTTTGCTTTTCCATTGGTGATATAATAGGTTCTAAACATTTTTAGTCAGCATAGATCCTATGAGTAAATAGTCATAAACACATCTACACAGGCTTAACAAACACAAAACATATGCAAGGACCCTATGCATCCTAATATCATAATACTGGGCACGCTGTTTAATTCTAACTGTTCTTTGTAATGTCCCTTTTAAAATCAGCTTTCAAAATCGGAATTATTTTGTAATCAGGGCTCAGGAAAAGGACTCAGATTTGATGCCAAAAGACAACTGCCTCTATTGCTCTGCGTAAAAAGTACAAGTTGAATAACTACTTTTGAATTTTAAGGAGGGTATGGCAAGGAAAGGCATGCTACTGGGCAATGGCAATCAAATTGAGTTTGAGAAACAAAAAATAGTAGATGGATTTTCCCGTGTTGAAGGGCAACGAATCTGACATTTTTGCCCATTTCTAACGTTGTGCTATGTTTTTGAACGAACGCAGAGGCAAAACTTTGAGAGCGCACAGACCAAGAATGTGCAGAGAGCTGACAGGTGGTGCGATAATATTTTAGCTGAATATTTGCCTTTGCTCAAAATTCATAATTCTATGCACAATGATACATTTCTTTTCTAAATTTAAACGTATGCAAAACATCTCATTGGACTCAAAATAAACCTTTGCATTTAATTTTGGCATGAATATAATGACTTACGCTAGCATTTCCGTTTTGTTCGTTAAGGTGAGCTTAAGATATCCAACTGGCTTTACGCCTTGATATTGAGCACGAGCAGTTCTCCAAAATGACTGTATAAGAGTTTAAATTGTAACCACGCTTGTGAACCAGATTGAGCAAAAATGTATGAAACTTATGAAACAAGGGGCCAGGGAAGAATTGCTTCTTTCCATTTTGACTGAAAGTCTAAGCTGTAACCTGTGAGGGCTGGTGAGAAAGAGTCCTAGATTGTATTGCATTTAAATGCATGCTGTTAATGTTGATAAATGATGCAATAGCCACTTTGTTTGGGCAAAATATGCACTTTTTTGGCAGTGAAACGTGCAAAATGTAGTGTGCAATGAAATTCTGGACAAAATGTTGTTGTGTATACTAAAAACGCTTAAAAGTTAGCTTTTATCCATTGATTAAAAATAGATCTTTACATAGAGAACGTGATTAAGTGTTTTAATACCTTCTGATTAGGTGGGAAGAATTCATAGTTGGATGCTTCATTTGCCAGCGTCAGAAGGCTGTAGCAGAGGTAGTAAGCCTAGACCAGTAAAGGAAATAAACACATATTAAACCACAATTCAGTCACACATCTATACATTTTAAGACTAATTAGAGGATACCACTTAGGGAAATATGTACCCTGATCCACTACAATAAGGGCTAAACCAGACAAATGTATACGATTTTTTTCTATACCTGTCAAACGTTAGAAAAGGTACAAATGTTTGAAACCAGGGATTTAAATATATTGTATGTCAATGCTTTAACGTGAATTACCTTTTAAATTAGTAAATTATTTCTTGAATGTCATCTACAAACAAATCTAAGTGAATTGCAAAAATATTTTTTGTAATGAACAAGGAAATCTTGTACATTTCACCAAAAGCACGTCAGATTTCATTCTGTTGTCCAAGTCAGCTATAATGAATGAATGAGAGTATAAAACACAACTGCTATTAATATGTACCGTACAAACAAGTTTTTCATTAACACAAATATATAAAACAGCATAGCCAAACATTTAGTTTGAGTAAAATTTCCATTTAGAGCCCTGTTCTGACCTGTTGATCTGAGGCGATAGAGAAATCGTTGTCCTCTTTTTCCTCTTTGGTTCTTTTGTTGTAGGAGCATTCTAGAACTTTGAGGAGGGCAGATGGCCGCATGCGGGGCAGGTAGCGCCGTAGGTCGGATAACTAGATAAGGGGGAAAAGGTATGTTCTGATGAGTGTCACAATTTCCGAAGTAAAATTCTTATTTTTTTCCCGTAAGTTATCAACCCAAGATGTGAGGGAAACAACACTAAAATATGACAGCTCATGATTATTGTGTTACCTGGAACTCAGTGTTGGTTGGCTTATAGGTACATTTTTGATTCAAAAGCTTGGATATCATCGTCACACTGAGGTGTCTACGCAGTTGCCTACACAAACACAAAACCTGATAAATACCCTAATAGCCAGAAAACCCAGGATGAGAATAAAAGAGGTGAAATGGCGAAAGACAGAGTGGGGAGGAGAAGCTCACTTTCCACGTGTTTCGACAGGCAGCAACTGAAGCAACCATCGCAGGTTGTGGTGGTCGTCTGTCAAGTGAGTCAGAGCCAGGCAGATCTTTGGCAACTGAAACGGGAAACATTGACGTTTATCAAACACTTTATGAATCACATTTGGAGACTTCACTTAAATTCACTTGTAAATTCTCCTGATTTAATGATGGGATTAACTGAACCAAAGGTGCTCAATTTTACAGATACACTTATTTCAGATAAGACAGTTTTTGCCAACTGTTTGAGCTATTTTCAACGTTTTAATTGTTTTCTGTGCAGGGAAATTAAACAGAAGTTAATGAACCAACGAAGAAAATAGTTTGTTGTTGCTTTCATCATGTTTTATGGTTGGTTTTGGGAGGACAGCAGATGGAATACAATACTTTGATGTGTAGAATGGTTTCCACGTTGTTTTTTTTGTCAACTATTCATTTTGTATACTATGAATACCTGTCGCCTAACTTTCTTTAAATAATACATTCAATAAGTATCTATATTTTTTGTTATTTGTATCCTGGGCAGTTTCTTTGTATTTTTATTGAAGACTCGACTAGATCGATCCCCCCAAAAAATCTAAATATGATTAACTGAATCACAATTCACAAAAACTCAAAACGAAGCGTATCCAATCAGCATTTGCTTGAAACAAAGAGACGAGGTTAACTGCAGGATGAATTGGTGCCAGATCCTCTGCAAACTTTGGTTGCCTAAACACCCCCATTTCTTAGTAGCTATGGATCTTCAGAGACGCATAAATTATGGTTAAGACTGACCATGGTGTCCCAGTTCCTGAAGTTGTTGACAAGGTTATGTTGCAGAGAACGGAGCCCCCTGGTGGGCTGGAGGATGAGGTGCGTGTCCAGACTCACTCTGCTCACCATGGTCAGCAGCAGCAGGAGTTCAGCATTGCTGTAAGCCAATGGGCACAACGCTGTGCAGATAGTCAGATACTGAAGTAAAAAAGAAGGAAGAAACGATGAACATCAAGGAAACACTGAATATTTTGTATTGACTCCATAGTATGTGTCATTTTATTAATCAAAAAATATATTTCTGGTCTACATAAATGAATCGCTTAACGCAAATACGTTCAAGATTATGAACTACAGTTTGTACAAAACCGGACAGAAGTGCATTCATCACATAATAATAAATACTGAAAATATAATTATAGAACTACAAAAATATTGGACAAAACATTAAAATACATGACAATGTGATCTTACAATAATGTGTCAACACACTAGACATGATTAAATATAATCGCTGTAAAATGACCTTCTTAACCCCTTTAGCTTACCCACAGGGATGACTGTAGGGTATTACATTATTTATTATTAGGTAGATTAAGCTATCTACAGCACACAATTTCTTTTTCTTCACAAACCCAATATAGTAGATTTAAATGAGAAAGAGGGAGAAGGGTCACTGAGTCTTTAAAGCAGAGATGGTAGAGGGAGCTTGGCAGTTTTAAATATATTGTAACATTTAAGTTGGCATTGATTATTGTATTGATTTTAAAGTTTTATCTTGAATGAATAGTTTAATACTGACATTGGAAAAAAAGAATTTGCCAAAAAGAGGCTTGTCAAAATTTTAAATGTAACAAAAACATTAAGTCTCTTAATATCGGATCAGTACTTGGTATCGGCAGATAATGAATATGAAAGTATCAGATCGGATGGGAGGGCAAAAAACCTAGACCGGGACATCCCTAATTGTAGTGATTGATGTTGCTGTGCTGCATAAAATAAAGTCGAACACATCTGCTGGTTTTAAAAAGAATGCACAGCTGCCCGCTATGATCGAGTGAATAAGTGCGGAGACTCATGTAACCACCAATGTGTGCAACCAGAATAACACCATATATATCACACAACGCACAATATAAACATCAATCAACAGACCTCAATCCAAAACCAATAGAGCTTAGTCTTACCTTGATCACGTTCTCAAAGTTGGTGTAGGGAAAAGCTTTTTTCTCTCCTTTTACGGACGGTCTATCACTGTAAAACTGGAACTCCTCTCTAGAAACAAACAGGTCAAATATGTTTAGTGAAATGTATTTCATTCTTAGACATCATTTGTAACTTCTCTACAATTGTTTTCCCTTTATACAATACATTCATTTTAAAATACCTTGAAGAAGTCAGATATAACACCACAATAAGCTTCAAGATATGGCAACACTGGCATTACATGTGTGTTCTCTGATGCCTTAAAGGGATAGTTCCACTTTTGAAGAAATAAGAGATGTTCCTACTTACCCCTAGTCAGACGAGATGATCGATATCAATGTTATCATTGTACGTCTGATATTGACTTATTGAAGGTAAGTACGGTCAGTAAATGAAGTCTAGCTTAGCAACAAGGGTTATAAGCCAGCAGAACTAGCATGGCTCCGTCAAAAGTGACAAAATACATTAAAGCTGTGTTAATTGCATGTCTTATCTTCTGTATTTCACACGTGTAGAAATGAAAATGTAATTATTGAAAAGCCTATTTTGCCAGGTGGAACCATAGTTCTACTGGGTCGGGTAGGCACCCTCGCAACAATCGTATCCGTGAACATGTACTACTGGCTAACTGTGTTAAGCTAGGCTACGTTTTTCTACCTACTTACCCAAATAACTCATTATTGGACGTACAATCATAACACTGAAATCGATTATCTCGTCTGACTAGGGGTAAGTAGGAACGTATCTTATTTCCCAAGTTGAACTATCCCTTTAACGAACACTCAAACTTGTTTATGTGCATCTTTTCCTTTCATAAGTCTGCAAGGAAAAGTTCCAGGAAAAGGTAGGATTTTAGACAATACATTTTCAGACATATAGGCAGCCCGCCAAGTAAACAGACAGACAGACGGGAAGAGAGCATACAGAGGGTCTCATTTGAGTGAAGAGAGGCAGGTTTGTACTTTAAGTATGCAGTTTGTATTTTCCGCGTCACATGCGCCGATCCTAGCCAATGAGGTTTCCTGATGATAACCCGGGTAACCCTTTCATACCGCAGCTGAGCTGGGTCTGACTAGTTAATAAGAGGGTTGACCCGTTCACACACAACTGTCGACCCGGGTTATTCCCAGGTTGTTGGGAGACACTGAAACAGACAGACAGGAAGACAAAATAACACTTACAGCACGTCTCCCTCACTAAAAGGAGGCTGTATTGTTTCCACCGGGAAGATGGAGACAAAGGGAATGCCCATGTTCATCAGCACAAGTGTCACATCAGACACACGCGGCACCCACACCTCAAACTGGTTGCTTTTATTAGTCACTGGTGGAAACAACACAAAACAACAACTTAGTATGTAAACCCCCTCCTTACTCACAATGTTCACTTTTCTTTCTGATTAATACTTCTTTATTAAAATGGCATAACATTATGTAAAAAAAGACAATACAAAAGTCACACACAAACATCTACCTATTTGTTCAGCAGCTGAACATGCAAGGCTTCTCAGAGCCTGGAGGATCTTGTTGGAGATCATCATTTCTGAGTGAACAGACATCATCTGACAGGGACATCATACACATTCATAAAAATTATGACTAGACTATTTGATTATCAGAGTACATTAAAATAGTTATGTTTTGAAGAAGCGTGTTCTTTTTATTCCCTTATTTTGAATTGCCGCTTTTGCATTAAGGCTTTGGTAATGTATAAATTTGCATTCCCTAGAATTGTTCTAGGCTTACCTGGAAGAGCAGGCGTGCGACCTGAGGCGGACAGGGTGAGGAGTGGTAGGCTGCTCCTAACAATCCCACAGTGATGTGAAACCTCAACTGACTAGGACTGGACCTGAGGCAGGCAGACAGGCAGGAGGAGGATGCAAGAAAAATCATTCAGCCACAAACGTTTTAACATGTCAGTGACCTCATGACTTTTATGAAAAGTTAAGAAGGGTACAGTGTTCAGCTGTTTTTCTTGTCAGTTCAGTGAAAAAGCTATGTCATTGATCTGATTGGTAAAAAAAAAACAGTTTGGGAATCTTATTCAGGCACACAAACACACAACAACTCACCACAACAGTGTTTTCTGTGCAGTCTCCAGTGGGCTGGCATTGCACCGTCTAAGCTGAAGTGTATTTTGATTGAACAGACGGCTGAAGTTTGTCAAGTTGAACACTTCTTCTCCGGGATGGGAGTCTCTGATAGCACAGGACACCACAGAGTACCGCTCTAGAAACTCTCTAGAAACACAACACACAAGAGGACATCAAATAAACAGTTACACGGATTTGAGCTTTAAAATGGACATGATACTCAAGGAACACTAGTGTTAACAATTTTGCGTCTTTGTCGCTACATTTAGGCTGACCCTCCTAGCGACGTTATCTCCTGAAATTCCTCCGGAGACTTTATTTCTATATAGTGACTAGCGACTTATTCAGACCATCAAGGAAAAAGCGAACTAAACTGTAATGTATTCCCATGCATGCTGCTCAGACTAATCGCAGTAGATGGCTTTTCTGCCAGCAGCATGGAAGGCTCTTTCTCCTCCTCTCAGACTGCTAAATAAATCCTTGAGGCGACAATGGTCATACTGCCACAAATCGGTAAAACGTGCTGAGCAAGTTCTCAACCTGTTTTTATTGAAATCACAGTCGACCTTTACTTAAAATAGGTTAAAACTTCCTACCACTCTTACTTCACAACTACTTGGATTAGCTTCCTTACCACACTTTGTCTGCGCCGTTTCTAAGACTGAGCGAAAGAAAGATCAGGGATTTGCTTCTGGGGTATAATTGGATGGGAACAACACAGTAAGCTGCTACTAGCGTAGAGTTTATTCATTTTAGCTAGCTTGCTACATAGCTCGCCTATGGGCAGAGATGGACGCCATGCCTCATTTGGTCTACTAGTATCTAAGCATATGGAATGTATTTCGGATGCGTATTTAACACACTTTGAATGCATCAACATTTTCTGCGGTTGCAAACTTGATTCTAACTTGTACATTAGAGGTGTACCCGTACAACTCTCTAGGCCGGCTCTTGCAGCCGGGCACCTATTATAATTGCACCTATTATAATTGTACATATTATTAGAAGGGGCCAAAAGGTGGCTCTACAGCAAGGACGTTTACCTTTTAGCCTCTATCTCAGGAATTACTTGACCTAAATAAAAAAATCCTATTTTCTCTGTTTCCTACAATTAACTTGATCAATTTGCATCATAAATTTAACTTTTATCAAGTTTGTCTTCCTGCCTATTTACAATGTCTGAAATATCAACTTTTATCATCTCATCTGAGACTGTTTGTTAGATTCTTCTAAAATTCAGTGTGAAGCATCCACAGACCATGGTTACCAAAAGCTCTCAAAGAAAGTTGGATAGGTCAAACCGTTTAAGGGTCTTTAAATAACTCGTCTTAGCCTGGAGGTTGAATATCCGTAGAATGTCCCAGGTGAAACTAACTTTACTTTGCTGGCTGCCGGAGTGCTGCTAACGTTGCAGCTGCTGCTGTGGTTAGCAGCTAAATGACTAGCCCATTAGCCTGTTAGCATGTTAGTCTTATGTGCCCCCATGGAATTGTTTACATTGCATATCTTCTCATGATAACGTTAGCCTTGCTTCAGGCTATCAAATATGATACAATCTTCAGCTTTGAGAAATATTTTGTGTTTGACCAGGTGTTTCCTTAGGTTAGATGTTTTGCCATGGCAAGCTTTGCATTTCGTATCACAAATAGCGAGCATTTTCAGCGTCACGTTTTGAAAAGTGTAAACACACTTTGGACTGCTTTCGGCTCGCTATTACCCTGACTGTGTTGAACATTAAAAAGCTGCAGTGGTGTCTCTGTCTCTGTCTCTGTCTCTGTCTCTGTCTCTGTCTCTGTCTCTGTCTCTGTCTCTGTCTCTGTCTCTGTCTCTGTCTCTGTCTCTGTCTCTGTCTCTGTCTCTGTCTCTGTCTCTGTCTCTGTCTCTGTCTCTGTCTCTGTCTCTGTCTCTGTCTCTGTCTCTGTCTCTGTCTCTGTCTCTGTCTCTGTCTCTGTCTCTGTCTCTGTCCCAGATGTGCTCTCGGGTACCGAAATTTGGTACAGACGGATTTTACGTGAACTGGTGATCGGTAGTACCAACGTAATTTGGTCGGTACCCTTAAAAGTACAGAGTTCGGTGCCGAACGCTAGTAGCCAGCCAGCCAGCTTGGTAGAACATGGCATAAGAAAGGCAGACACCATTGCATTTTTCAGGAAAAAAAAAAATGTATTAGAGAGTGTACTTGTTTTAGTGGAAAGTTTGTATTTCAGTATTTTGGGCTTAAAATGTTGTAATGTATTTGTTGTAATGTTAATATTGTAAATATTGTAATACTTTTATTATCTGCTTATTCCTAATTTTAATTATAAATGTTATTCATGTTTGTTTAGTTGTAATTCATATAATCTGCTTTAAACAGGGCACTGCTGGAAAAAATACCTAGTCATCGTCGGTTATCCCAGTATAAATATACAAAATAATAATAATAGTTTACTTATGCTCACTGGAGATGGCCTCCTCCACTTTCTCCTCACTCTGCTCATTCTCAGCTAATCGGAGAAGGTCCTCCTCACAGGAGAGCAGCAGTTTCATCTCTATCTCCTTTGACCTGGAGGGCAAAAATTACAGATCTGTAAACAGATTGTGGGACATGATACAACAAGCACCAGAATAGGCAAACACTTAAATTATTTCAAAGCAAGGAAAATAATAATATTGATAGTATTTGTATAGAACCTTTCTTATTGATGTTTCAAAGGGAAAAGTAACACACCTCTGGTTTGTGGCTTTTTCTTTCAGCATCAACTCCAATGTGTTCCTGTAGTTGCCAGACTTTGCAGGCTGTATGGGCAGCTAGACAAAACAAGGCAAAACACATTTTAGACTAACTAAATAAACTTTAAGATTTCTAGGTAAAGTAAGATTGATTAATACATGGTGGTAATCCACTACATTTATAGGAGATCCTTTTGGTCTTTGTATCTCTGTCTATGTTTGCTCTACAGTATTTCAGGGCTCTAGACTTGGGTTCCCTGGTGGCCCAAGAATGTTCTGGCACCACTCACCCAAAGATGCGTCTTGCCAACCCAATAAAAAGTTAAGAGATGAAACAAAGCTTGGTTCAGCCAATGGAAAAATAGCAGCAACACAGTGCAGTCAAAGCAAGTAAAAACGCACTGCTCATGAAAAATCACTCACTCAAATGAATAACCTGTTCTAACTTGTAAATGGATTAGAACAAAGCAGTGATTTAAATGTTCGTTTTACTTGTTACGTTTTTTTACCAGTCGCATCAAAATAATCAAAGTGCGACCTAGCACTTCTCGATTCATAAATTCTGCAATCGGATTGCGGGAAGACATCGGCTACATCTGTATCCTGCTTCAAATTTGAAAAATGTGAATAACATATAGTACTCGAAAATCACAAGACCTCTTTAAAGCTCATCTTACCAGTTTGGACTGTCGTCTGGGCAGGTCAGGCGTGCCTGGGGTGGAGAAACAGCCTTTCTCAGGAGTCTTTGGAGGTTGGACACTGCAGGCCAGGATTTCTTGTAGAGAAAGCAGTTGTTCATCATCCTCACTGCTTCTGGAGCTGCTGCCAGAAAGGTGAAAATCCAAATCCAGCCCCACAGTCAAATCCAGGTCCATCTCATCACCCACAGGGTCCAGATGCACCTTTTTACTTAAAATGGGACTATTTCTTCTGTCCTCATTAGACAGAAACACAGGAGCTTTAGAGTGGCTGTTGTTGGAGACCATGGCTTCTGCCTTCAGATAAATGTTCTCCCCCAGTCCAGGACTGTGTAGACAAGGAGAAGTTTTAGGTCTTGTCTCTGGTTGCACAGCCTCCTCTTTGAACATTTTGACTGTGGATGATGGGGTGCCGCATTTGAAACCCCGTACTGGAGATCCCAGTCTAACAAACTGTGGTGTGAGGATCTTGGGGTCTAGGGTGCTTAGGGACAGAGAGATGGGTTTGGCATCTATGACCAGGGAAAAGGCACCAGCGTGATTCTCTTTTAATAAGGAGACTGAACTCTCCACTCTAGCGCTAGAGCTCTTGTTTGCTGGCAAGAAAGAGGGCATAGCATCACTTTTACTGACCACATTGCTATTAATCACTTTGTCTCTATCCTCACGTGGGGGGTGCTGTACTACATTGCCCCACCTGCTCAGGGAAATAAATGGTTGGCTAACGATACCACAGGGAATTTGCCCCGTCTGAAGGGTACCAGATTGGAGCTTAGATTTGAAATCCTTGGCACTCAACACTCTGTATGGTATACCAGTTTTGTCAATAAAGCACTGTTGAGCAGGGCGGTCAAGACTAATACTACTTTCCTTCTTCTCATGACTTCTGGCTGGCACCTTCATAGGGGAGTTCATCTCTTTGTGATCTGGTTCCCCCCCTGGGGTAGATTGAGTGGCTGCATAGGGTACAGAAGAATTAGGAACTAGCGAACTTGGCATTGATGAGATTGTTGACTGGCCAGGTAAGGGCCGGGGAGGCCATGCTATGCATGGATATTGGCTAGGTGAAAGCCTAGGTTCCAGTTCTGGGCTTAAGCTCTGGCCGGTTGGATGCCTGGGAAGTGTTTGAGCAGGTCCAGGAATAGGACCACCTCTCCAGGGCCTCTTAGCCCTTTTCGCTGTTGTGTCTTGGTCTTCAAGGTTTCGTCGCCTCTTTAGATTTAGGGAGCGGCGGCCCTCTGTTAAAAGATACAAAAACATCAACAATCTGGAAAGTGAAAACTACTAGATATACAAAAACGAAAACAGTAATAGAGATATGAAAAGCTTTAGGTATTTTAGTTTTCATTAAATTTCACAATGAGATGAGATTAAAATGATGACCATCAGACACTATGAATATGTTTAAAATACGTTTTGTTGCGTTAAAGGTATCATTTTATTTAAAATCTTTTCATCATAAAATTGTTATAAAATTGTCATAATACAGATTATGTTGATTTATTAGAAATTGCTGAGGGATGCTCAATAATAATATTCATCTCCCAAAATATGCATTGGTCCAATACACATTTCTAATCTCCACAGTTGTGTTGTGGCCGTTTGATGCACTGATGTTGCCAGTTGCCAGAAAGCGAGCGGGCAATTGTTTTCCCAATTATCTATGATTCACAAAAGTAGCTCTGATGACAAAACTTTGACCGTCACTGGCAACCAGACACTAGACTTTGTGCTTGAGGGCACATTGCTTTAATGATTTTAATTCAGATGGTAAAAAACGTGCTGTTTTGGCCATTAGTCGATTGTCTATTGTGTATTGTATAGATCGTGTTTATTGTCTGTTCACTTGACCATTGTAAATAAACACCTTTCACAGCGTGAGTGTCTTGCGGTTGAGTACCATAACCTCACACAACACTTATATCATAAGCTGGTTGTTTGTTACCTCCCTACGTCACTAGTCTAGCAGTAGGGGATTGCAACAGCCATGATAGTTGGCAAGAATCATGGGTCTGACATTGCCAACATTAATTTACGTTGTTTTGCTCTTACAGCAGCATAGTTAGCCTTGACACTGCCTGAATGTCAGCCCTGCAACTGCATATCTCCTGTTGATCTAAACATGATAAACTAGTCAATTTAACATTTTTTACAAATTAAATAACTATTCATATAAGGTGGTGGCAGAGTCGTGGCTCTGACATTCAATAACACAGGATTATTATAATACAGATATTATCAGGGTGTATTTAATCTTTAAAAAATAAAAATTATAATAATAGTTATTTCCATCACTTACACCTCTTGATTTAAAATCCCCTTAAAGCCTTGTTTGAAGCACCGGCAAATCAAGTGATTGACAAACATTATGGGTTCAATTGGAATAATTCTGTGAATATGTACCAACCAAAAAACACTAACATCTAACCTGGAGAACGTGCTTGATCGCCAGGGAAGGGTCTCTTTCTCTCCAGGAAAGCATGGTCCTGAAAAACAGACTTTATTAAAATATATATATTCTGCAAATTTGCAAGAAATTGACAAATGTTTAGGTCCATTCCCAAAACAATTTTTTAAAGGGAGAAGAGGCACTAAGCTTATGCCAGTGTTCTGTAGTAAAACATTGCAATATATTATGTGCAGAATCACACTCATTCAAACAAATTCATTTTTAGGGAAAACTACGGCAACACTTTTGACAGGTGCGACTTAACTGTAAGTCCTATAGTGTAAAGTGCTGTGGGTGTCTATAAAAGCTCTATATCAAGTGTAATCAATTATTATTATTTGTACACTATCAACCGTGGTCTACCGCCAGAAATTTTCTTCAGTGCTAACGGGGATGCATGCATTCATTTGCCATTGATTTGAGAATATTGGTAAATGATGGACCTGTGTGGGTCCCTGGATTGGTCTGTTTTGTGCTAATGCTTGAAAAAATGTTGGACACACTACATTGTGTGATATCATTACTTTGTCATATCACTAAGTAATGTCAAATATAGCAGGCTTGAGTTTGCCACGTTAAGATTTGAGCATATTTTCAATGCTAAATGTAGTAAGGGTTTCTGAATATTTGTTTTGTAAAGTTGACATTACTCAGTAATATGACTAAGTATTTATGTCACACAATGAAATGTGTCCAACCTTTTTTTTTTTTTAAGTATCAGCACAAAATAACAGGCTGAAACAATCCAGGGACCGACACAGCGAAATAATTTACCAATATGCTCACATCAATGGCAAACTCAAGTCCAACAAATTATGCATCTCCAAAAACAACAGGTACATTGGTCAGCTAAATTTGTATTAGCTGTTTGCTTGGCTAGAAAATAAGTCTTGATGTACTCCAGTGGTAACTCGTTTCACATCAACAATAACTTTGGTCTTGACCCATCTGGCAGGGGTTTGGCATGGAACGTGCCATTCAAATGTATCCATTGCTTGCAAGTTGCCATCCGACTCGCGATTGCCTTAACGCACGTAAAAAAATTTGTGCCGGTAAAACTTGTGTTAACGAGTTATTTTCACATTAACTTTGCCAGCCCTAATATTTTGATAAAAAACATTTATCGCTGTAAGAGTGAGGAGAAAATGCACAAAGAAATCCATACGGCAGAGGTATGCAGGAGTACAGCATAACAATGTGAATAACATAATATGGAAGAATTCGTTGACTAATATAGATGAACATTCAAAACCCTAAAACCTGTTTTCACAACAGTAAAGAAATTATTTTGACGAACAAATAAATAATGACAAGTATTTCAGTTGTCAGAATTCTTCATCCTGCTGGAATTCTTAAAGAAATAAAATAATAATACCTTCCGTCTTTCTTCCCTCTGCATAGAGCCATAATCCCGTCCAGTACTGAGAACATCAACGCTGTGTGGGGGAGTTTGAGCTTTTCTCATGGGTGTCTGTAAGACAGGGGGTCCAACAACTGGCCTGACATTGGGGATCCAGCCTTGAGTGGTGCTGGGGGTCACGGGGGTAAGCAGTAGCTTGCCATCTTGACAACTGCCTGTGGAGCCCCCTGTCCTACAGAGAGACACTGGAGTAGGTAATCTGTGCATAGGGGGTCCTGAAGCTCTTATTGCACTTCAATGGTAAAATCTTCTTAAGTGAGGGGCTGTAGAGCTGAAACAGCCTCCTAGGAGTCTTCTGAAGAGAAGTGTGTGTCTGAGAACCAGCACTCTGCTGAGGAATAGAACTGAGAGGGGTCAAGTCTTTCCCTGGAAGACAGAAGAGAACAAAGTTCAGGTAATTACATCGGTTTTGGATAAACTTAAAATTAAGTTTTTTCCTTCTACTTAGCGAGTAAATTGGGGGAATGACAAAACCTATTTAGTTATAAAGATACAACTATTAACTATGACATAAGCTTGTAAAAGAAAGGCCATAGATGAGAAGTTACCAAATAAGAATAGGGATTACTATTAATGGCTGAATAAAATTAAATTAAAAAAAACTCTGGGTTGATAGTCAAACGAGCTGTAATTCAGGAGAGGCTTGACCCTTGCCACAAACACCTTTATTTATAAACGCCAAACGTCACAAACCAGTAGCTCCAAGAAATGGTTTTGCGACTAGGCATGAGGCAAGTGCGGCCGTCAGGCCCGAAAGACCAGAGAGCAGTAAAGACATGCAAAAATAAGCGTTGGAGATTTTAATAAGGTGTATTTTGTCACTTTTGTCTGACGGGGCCATCCTGCCAGTTACCACTGGCTCACGACCCTGTGGCTAGGCTACATTTAGCATACAACCTAGCTAACTCAATATTGGACGTACAAACATAACGTTTATGTCAATCATCTTGTCTGTAACTAGGGGTAAGTAGGGGAAAAGTGGACTACCCCTTTAAAGTATAGGAGGCGGTGGTAAAAAAAAAAAAGGTCTAAATTAGGGTTGTTTTTTAAAGATATCTCGGATAGGAGCCAGTAGATGCATTACAACAGTATTTAACAAAACTACGGGACAAGGGAAACAATATAATAAAAAATTAAAAAACATTTAAAATGTTGAACTGCCGCCTTAACGACGTGTAGTGTTTTCTGGGTTAGTGGTAGCCTACTGTTGGAGCTTTAGCTGCTTTTCTAAAGGTTTGAGTCTGTGCTTTTATGTTATTTGTTGTTGATTGGAACTGTCTTTCTATTTTTAAGTCGGAATAAATCAACTTGCTTAGCTAAACAAAGAAAATGTAATATTGCTATCCGCTGACGTTAGCAGCTATCTAAACTAGCTTGGTTAGTTGACGTGTGGTGATGCAACCCAGCCAGTGCTACGTTCAGGAAATAACTAACGTTACTTAGGGTAACAGCAGGGCTAGGTTACTTTACTTACCGTGCAATTCCTTTAAAGTTAATTTTGCTCATTGTTGTAAAAAGAGCAATGCCTCGTTTATGCCACGAAGTGACATTTAGTAAAAAGTAGTTGGTCCTCAGCTACCACTTCTCGATACCCGCCATCCTTAACTAAAAGTGAAAGTTCCACTAAAACCGGTGCATTGTGGAACTTGTAGTTAAGCATGTTTGAGAGGTTGGTGAAAATAGTTCGATGGAAAAAAATCTAATAATCAGTAGCAGGCTACGGAGCCCCGTACTACGAAGCCCCATACTACGAAGCCCTTAACAGTAGGCGGGTGTAGAAGAAAACAGTCTTCAGGTTCTTTTAGTATGCATAATCCGGTCGGAAGACTTTACCCCGAATTAAATCATAACACAAATTATGGACAAAGGAAATATGACTCGTTTGTCCCATGGACCCTCAATGCCAACAACTACCCAAGATGAGAGTGGTGGTTCACTACCTAGGTTGAGTGTGTGTCCGAGGACATGCACAGAATACTTTTAACCTGGCAATAACATGGTCCTGGCTTAGTATAAACAGGTGATAAAATAATGACGAAACTCTGATAAACCTATTCAAGAGGTGTACTAAGAGTAGGTGGTACAGTATGCGCAGAGAGGTTTTTTTACACACACCTGGATCTAATTCATCTACATTTGAAGTGTTCTGAACCTAAATACACCATTAAATCCTGCAAGAACCATGCTTACATTGATAGAGGTAGTAGGGACATGATAAATCATGTCTTGTGGGTGACATAGTAACATTGGCACAAACACTTAATCAATTGAATTGACTGGTGTAAATGCATCATGTGATACGTATCACAGATGGAGATGCGTACTGCCATTAAAGGACACCAGCCTCAGCTGATCTATGTGAGGGACTACAAACAAATTCCTTCTTGGAAACCCTGCAAGTGTCCATCAGGGACAGGAATATGTTAGTTGTATCTGCACTTTCTAAATACAAATACCAATACATTAGTCACTTTAGTATTTTGTGTCTTGCCTGTTGCTTGATGGTATCTGGAACAGTCTGAGTGTGTTGTGACTCGGGCTTGAGTGAAATGTCATGTTGTTGTCAGAGTTGGGAAAGTGAGCTGTGTATCATGCAAAGAGGAGTAGGCGTTTCTGTGTGTGTATGTGTGGCGGACGCCTCTCCGACTTCTGGGAGAGGTTAGAAACCGCGTTGAGATTTCCGGTGAGCATCAGTCTGCAGGACTGTCTCAACATTAAATGTGCCAAGCACAAGCATACAGGTGAATTCAAGCACTTTAACACATTTTTATGGTTGCTGGACAAAGACCAGTGATTGTCTCTGGGTAGTGAGCTTTTTATTACTTCAACTCTCACTCACGCACATACGGGGTCAGGAGCTGCTGATGGTCTCCGTCACCAGCCTTTCAGTGTTTGTGCCAGTCCCTCTGCAAACAAACAGACACCCTAAAATGAAATCCTCCAACCAATCACCAGATGGAACTCACCTGTCGCAACCCGGTGATCTGTCAGAGGAATGCCCTTCTCACCACCACCACCACAGTCATGCAGCGCCCTCTGCCAGACGGATGCCGGCACAACCCTCACAAGTATAGTATAACCCCATTTGATTTAATATGAGTTAATTAAACAAATTATTAATTCAAATTTTGCCAAAAATAGCAGAAAACAATTGTGAATTTATCAAAATGACAAAAAGTACTCAGACTTTGTTCATCCAGAGCGGTGAGATGAACTGAGAGCTTTTGAAAGGGTTATGTCCATTAACTGGAAAACCCTCAATCATTGTTGTAGCAAGAGCCATTAGAGACAGTCCAACATCCATGAGTAGTAGGCTTAGTTCAGGTTCCTTTAGAATCTGACTTATAACTAAAGTCACATTACAGCATGGAGCAAGTGGACGCATCAAAACAGACAATACCAATATCAGCCTAAAAAGGAAATGTGTGAAGTATAATTAATCACAGAATACAATGACTTCTTCAGAGGCTGTAAAAGCGTATTGACACCGAATCAAAGAAAACACAAGGTAACACAAACCAGTATAGGCATTTCACATCTAGAATATTCTAAACACAAATAATCTTAACACTTGCAGCTATGTCATGCCCCTTCCGGGAAACTCTTTTAGTATTATTCATTAAAAATCTTTTTTATTCTTGCCAGGTAAAGGGTCCGGCATCACCTCTATTTCAGGAAAGGTGTGTGCACCCACCAATTCCAAAATAGAGAGGAGCAAATGGACACCTAGGCATGAGTAATACTTCGTTTTAAACAAATCAAAGTGATTCATTTAGATTTTCAATAACTTCTGGCAAACGTCACATAATGAGGCTGCAGTGACTATTGGACAGTGCTAGCAGTGCTAGTTTTGCTCCAATTCTAAGTCTGGTTGGCTTTTAAAATGTTTAATGGACAATTTTAAACAGTGAGCTTTCTTATCATTTTTTTTATTGTATACACCCCCTGGGACCCTCACACATAAGGAAGACAATCACTCTCCCACTCAGTATGGTGCCACTCAGTGTAGTCACATTGTCAAAGGCAACTTGTTCTTTCCCATGAAAGGTCTCCACATCAACCCATACTTGTGAGACAGAGACGTTATTAATAGAATCACCTGGCTAAGAAACCATAGACTTCACATCAGAAGGAGTGCAATTTGGCCACTCGATCAGCCTAAATATTGCCTCGTATAACAGTGTATTTACTTTTGGTATAAGAAAACACTTTACAACTGCAACAGCATGAAGGAGGAGGACAGCGTTGAGTAGATTATCAATGATAGGACTATGTCTGACTGGGGTGTCTGAAGGTATCAGGTATTGTGATGTCCACAAGAAGGCCAAAATCATAAACAGCACCAAATGCATAGGGACTGTCAGTGTAGACGTTCACTGTTTTCCTGTTGATCAAAGCCTGATGTAAGCCTTTTAAAAGCAGATATTTCTGCCATCTGTGCAGAAAAGGAGTAGTAGTCTAAAAGCCTTGTTTCAGAAATACATCCAGGTGAAAAGTCGTGTCATAATGAAATTAAATGTTTTATGCAAAAGCTATTTAGAAATAGGACATATTAACTGAAAACGTAATTAAACGAACATTAAAAGAACCATATCAACAATCATTTTGAATTAACGAGTTAATTAGGCTATTGTGAAAAGAACAATTATGAAAAAAAATCTTAAGAAATGTAGTGTGTATTGTGAAATTATTTTAAAATAAAATGATTCATTTATGTAGTTAATTTTAACCACTTTAGTCCTACATAGGAAACACCCTGCGTATTTTTCCAAGTGGTGATTGCCCTGTAACATGCAGACTTGAAGATGGAATCGATGTAACCCAGTACTTAGATGACACTCAAGTGACTGTATAACATATGACTATATATACATAAATAATAAGAAAACTACATTTGACCCCGGCACGATACGAACCGCCCACTACCGCCTGATTATCGAATAGAATGTCTTAGAACGCCCGCTTGCTGCATACGTAGAAGAAAGGGTAATTTCTATGTCATAAGTGTTTTTTTCTTCGTTTGGACTTCACATGTTTGTCAATTATGATTTTGCCAAGACCTCAAGGTCTGTTTATTAAAACAAGCAAATTGTTGACTGCGTTTAAAAATACATGAAGACATAGAGTTCAGACAAGGTAACGTATGTGAGCAGGAATTTGTATTTGTTGACACTAGCAACGGTACTAGCTTGGTTGTTTGCTGGTCATACATTATGTTGGGATGTTTACCTGCAGCTGGGGTCATCTCCATTCCTTGCCTTTGGGAAGGTTAGACTGCTTGTTCGCTAATGTGGATGCTACATCAAGTGTTAAGCAAACTGCATGCAAGGAATCAAATTTACCACAAGTCGGGAGCTAGTTTAACCTAGCTATTAATGATGTTAGTACTAGCAAGATAGCTTAGTTAACATTAGTTAGCGTAGCTAGCTAGCTAATTGAACTTGAAGTGCTAATCATTGACCAGCCTATCAAACCAAACTGTTTAAGGGCCCCTTAAGACAAAACGATTCAGCTTTAAGTGTTGATAGGTCTATTTTATGTTTTCTTGAATTAACTTATAACATTTGATTAATAAGCAACGCTAATACATTGGCAGTACAGCTATCTTTGTACCAGATGCATATTCTCAATTGAAGTTGCCAGAGGCCTGGCTATACCACGAAGCAGGTAAAACATATCCAGCATATCTTTTCGTTATCTTTCTTCATTTAAATTAACCGGTATCACGCATAAATTAATTCAACCCACGTTCACCCAATCTAGCTATATGAGCGCGTTCACAGAAACGCGGCGGTGTTTGCACCATATGACCAACAATTGCAGACACTGCATAGCCAAATATTAAACAAATAAGACACATTTCAAAATAGAACCAGGCTAAAAGTAACACAGTTGCTGTTGCCAAACGCAGGAAGGAAAGCTGGCAAAAAACTGTGTGAATGCGTAAATTAATAAGCTTATCAATGTCACTGACCCATCAACAATGCATGACTGTAGTAGATCTAGGTGTAATTACAATTGTGAATTTCGTAAAATATATTTGTTGCTTAGATGTATTCGTATGGCGTGTTAGACACATTTCGCCTTATTCATTCAGCTGCAACCACGGCAGTGTTGGGAGCGAATAAAAAATGATTAAGTAATTATTTAAAATGCAAGCCAAAACAGTCTGCGGGACTGTAAGCACACGACTTTGACGTGTCGCACTGGCAACATATGGCTCAAGAAGCTGACAAAGAGAAGCCATTCCCTCCGCTGAGAATTTATCTTTTTCATATAGGCCTATAGATGATACTCGTCAGGGAAAGCAAAAGGGCTGTGTCGGTCTCTAAAAACTTGCCTTCCTAGACCCTCTCGCTTTTCGCGCACCGAGGCCCACGGGATCTTCCAGGATAGGTGATGCCATTTTCCAAGGCAATTGATTGCTCAGTAGGTGGTGCTTTTATACATGTTAATCTGTGATTTTGAACCTTTTCTAATGTGATTTTCTAACCTCCGGAGTAGGTTAGATGTACAGCGTAAGTTACCACGGCGATCTACCCTGGTTAAAAGTGACCCACCGGTGGTACAAGTAACCCAGATTTAGGGTTGTATTGCAATTTTATTAACTGCTGGATCGCACTTACCTGTAACTCGACTCATATAAACTCCCAAAGCGGGTCTGTCGCTACCAGTTTTGCATGGGCTACTCGCGTTTTTGGACTCTGAAAGTCGGTGTGCTCTAAACCAAGTTTTTACAGCTTCAGATCCCAGTCTGAGTGGAGGAGCGTGTAGTTTATTAAACATTAGTGAAGATACATGCTGTATTGAGTATTCAGGATCGTATGGAAGTAACTATGAGATTCATGTTGTTGCAGCCTTGCTCACATTCTGCCGAGCTGCATGGAATCAGCTGTGTACAGTTCATAAGTGGTTTCAGTTCCGGCGGTACGGTTTTCCCTCCTGAAACACCTAACAATTTAAGGATTAATCTAACGATCATTTTTTCGATTCATTTACCCTTACCATCTTTTCAAAACTGATACTGCCGACTTAAGCACAGGTTTTGCATCCTGATCTGCCAGCTTTGCGATCAATCCAGAGATATGCCTCCTGCTTAGTCGTCCTCATGTCCGCCCTCCACACCCTGGGATATGCCTGATTAGCAGATGGAGATGCCAGTACAGTAGTAGCAGCGGAGCCAGATCACTGATAGTTGGGATGTGTGAAGACGCCAGGTCAGCTTTGTAAAGGCCGATGGCTTGCTAGCATCGTGAGCGGAGCAGTTATAGTTCCCATCAGACTCTGGAGAATCACTTATTGTGCCAAATTGTTTAGCGCTGTGGCTGGTACTAGGCCTGTTAAATAATCTAGCAACACCTGTTTGTGAAGCCATGCTTACCAGGTAAGTGCTGCTAGCTAGCAAATAGTGTGGGCTATCGTCGTCCTATGTGGTTTTCATCAGGGTTAGCTATGCATGATGCAGAACTTAACCTTAGATTATGTGGCAGTAAGCTGTTTAGTATTATTACAAGTTATGATTATAATTTTCTTTAAAAATTATAACGCAAGTACTTTAAATCCAAATCTCCACATCACTCAACAAATACAATTCAATGAATGCATATACGATGAAAGCCACCTGGAAGACTAATTACTGGTCCTTGCATCAAATATACCTAACATAATAGTAACATATATGAAACTAGTATTAACGAAAACACGTCACAGCATCCATGTCTGAAAGAAGACTAGGCCTACCTACAGCAACAAATCTCAACCTAAAATTGCCGCCTCCTTCCACCTTATCTAAAATATTTTTACTGGGAGAAGTGCCGGAACGCCGCACTGGTGCGCTCTCCCTCCACTACACCCCTGCCCAGGGTTAAACCTGAAGTTACCTTGCGAACCCCAAATCCTGCTTTGTGGTATAGGCCTCTGGTCAGGAAACACATACTACACCTACACACATGGCCTCTGGCCAAGCTCTGCATCAGTGCACATGTTAATGTTGTCAAGGGTGTCTCCTTATCTACTAGGTACAACCTAGGGCTGGGTGATTCAATGGATTTTATTTAGAATTACGATTTTGGCTTCCAACGATTAGGAAAACAAGATAATCGAGATGAAACGATTGTGTGCCGCATTCAGTTTTGCAATGATGTTGTTGTTTTGTCTTGTTATACATCCAGCATACACCTTTCCTTTACATTGGTGTGCATTCACCCCTCCCCAAAAGCCCAAACTCATTCTCAGCCAGGTTGCAGCCTTTTGAACAACATCAACACGTACATTACTGCTTCTACTTAACGTTAGCCATCGTCAGTTACAGTGTCCTATCAGGCAGAAATGAGCTTGGTACTGTAGCTAGCTAACATTAGCTTACTCAGTTAGTTAGGTAGCTGTTAGTGAACAAGTCCTTAAAAGTAGGCCTATGTAAAACTAAAAAGAAGAGTTTTCAATCTAGTTAAACAAAGCTAACTAGCTAGCGAATATATGTGTAAATATAGATGTGCAACATATTCTGGCTGACATATTTGGTTCTCCCCATGCCATGAAAATCCCCATTGCTGCTGTTCTGACAAGCTACTGGTAATGTAGATGAAGTGTCTAATTGGTAAAAGGATCTTTAAATCATCGCGTCTTCTTTCTGTGCAGCAAAACATGGCCAATATTATTTTGTGAAACTTATGGTGGTCTATTTTGTTTGGCAGGTGTTTTTTGTTTTTGTCAGGAAAAGAAAATCAAGCTTTTAAAATTCAATGAATGCATGAAGTTTCTAGATTCGTAATTAGTCATCGTGTTCTCAAAATTGACCAAAATAATTGATTATGATTTTTGCCATAATCGAACAGCCCTAGTACAACCAAACATGCTTGCTTGCTTAACTTGAACCTCTTAAATAGACCCTGAGTTTCAGTGTCAATTGCCCTGTGTGATTATCAGCTGAAAAGTCATAATCAGTATATGAATACGGGAGATTTTAGTAACACTTGGAACCTACAAAAAATGTCTCCTTTTTTCACAGCAGTGGTCATTCTGCATGATGCATAACTGCTGTGACAGTGATCTGCAACAACCATCCCTCTCCTTCTGGGCCAGCCCCCCCTCTCGGCCCACTCTCTGAAACTCCTCCCACAAAATGGCTGATAGGAAGGAGCCTCCGTTCTATAATGATGACAGCTTGGGAGCCTTCCACTACAAGCTGCCTTTTTACGATACAATGGAGCTCTTTATAGAAACTCTGACGGGAACCTGCTTTGAGCTGCGCGTTTTTCCCTTCGAGACAGTCATCTCGGTCAAGGCCAAAATCCAGAGGCTTGAAGGTGCAGTTAGGGTGGGGGGCTTACATTGGTTACTATGTGCTGTTGCAGCTCTAACACAGTGTGTGTGATGTAGAGTAGATGTGAGTGAAATGTTATGCGCAAACATTTTTGATCTCCTTTGCCATGCTGCACATGGTTATCTGAATTTGTCTTTACGCCAACCACATAAAATACATTTTTTGTGAGACCAAAATTGCAGCCAGCAGGCGCTCAGGACTAGCAAGGTGAACAGTGGCTTGCTCAGAAACACTGGAACAAGGTTTGGTACTACCCTCAATGGGGACATTGACATAATTGGGTTGTCGAAAGAGTTGTTGGCTGTATTTTCCTTTTTTAAAGTGCCACTCCCTTCATTTGCCAACTGGCAACCTGTTGTGAAAAAATACATTGTGATGGATCTGAGGGAGATGAACGCATTACTACATTATCTTTTGGGCACTCGTATCAATTTCCCTTGAAATTTTATGGTAGAAACTTTACAATTAGAAGTAACAGTTACTACCCATAAGAATATTTTACGCACAAACTAAATAGTGGCGCACTCTTCAAGTAAGCTAAAATGATGCCCCTCATGACAACAAAAAAGAAAACTCTTGGCCCATTTATCTCATTTATTCATTATACTCAACACCTAAAATGTCCAGTGTGAAGTATATTTTCCTACACAACGGTATCAGACCCAAAAATATATTATATTATGTTTGATTTAATGTTTATTTGTACAGGATAGGTTTATATCTTGCAACATTAGTTATCTTACGTTTCAGGAGTTTGCCTAAACATTTATTTTCTTGTTATGTTTGACAAATACAACTTGAATGCAATGTAAATAGCAATTAATTAATAAAGTTAATTGTAAAAGTTTCACTCCAAGATGTTTGCAAAATGTAATACCCCTTTCGCTTCCCTTTTTTACCTTATACAGGGGCGCCCACTGAGACTAAGGTCTCATTTTCAATGGTCCTAGATACAAAGCATAATTACAGACCCATAAAAACATGACCATAAACATTATACTGTATCCTAAACGAAAATATCAAATTACATCCATACAATTTACATTCAACTTAATGTGAAGGCAACATCACTTAAATCAAGCACAGACCTCAACTTCCAAGTTTCTTTATCCCATTTTTGCATTTGTCCAGTGAGATGAAGGAATTTAATTTGAGTTTCCTGAACCTCATTCCTTGTTCTAGGAGCATAATAACTAAAAGCAGTCTTTTCCCAGCTTGGTGTTGGCTCGAGGGATCTCAAGTGCCTGCCAATCCCGAGACTTTGTCTGATAATGATTAGAGCGCCATGTAATGGGGGATGTCAGGTAATTAGGTAGAAAAAAACAAGTTCTCAGAAGTTCAAAATAAATGGGATGAAGGTGCTCTTTGGTAGGGAATATAAAAGTTAAAAAAAGAGAAGATCAAAGGCACTCTTCCGGCAGTCTTTTAGTTAAAAAGCCTTTATTGAGATGGCTCTTTTATATTGAAAAAATATATATATACTTGACAAGCTATAATGGTTGCTAGTCAGCCAGTCAAGAAAAAACGTTTTGTTCATGTAAGATAAGGAACGATACATTTTTAGAATGTGAGGTCTGTGGTGATGCTGGTGTGTTAGTCTTTAAAGACACTCTTTGAATCTACGTTTCCAATGTATCATGGCTTATGGAGCAAGAGGTTACTAGTATAACATTAGCAACAAACTGAATATTAGCCCAAGCATGCAATCCAGCTGACAAACTAGCTGAATTAAGGTGGTTTGACTAATTTGACAAGAACCCATTAACAGGCTACCAGGTGGGCTGATAAATTATATATTTTTAAATTACAATTAAAACTGTGAGGTCTCAACCACTTGGATGTATGTAAAGCAAAAGTAGAAAAAAGAGTCGAAGTAATTTCTAGTACAATGCACCTTCTGATATTCAATTCATAAATTTGAACGCTTAGATCCTGCTCGCTAAGGCAAGCGGTTAATTCATTGTTAACAAAAATCTATTACATACATGTACTTCAAGAGTATTGGTGCTAGCGTTGCTCGTAAAGTAATTGGCACCAAATATTTGGGGTTCTCAAGTGGGCACCTTCCTTCCCTGATGTTTTGTTAAATTGAGCCCACCATAACTCCAAAAGGCACAGCGGTGAGCTAGCCGTCTCAGAGCCACCTCCTTCTATCGCTGCTCTCTGCACGGCCAGATAATCAAAAGGAAGGTATATCACAATTTAATGTCCTAATGCAAATGCATTTTTTTTTTACATTTACATAAAAAGTTGCAATTGAGCATGATCATTTATTAACAGTCACTGAGTTACAATTTGACTAAAAAGCTCCATAGCTCTTCAAAAAGTATAAATTCTATCAAAATGTGAGACTGCGTGTTTATGCAGTATGCAGAGTATTTTGATACCAGCCTTTTCTGCTTTAACGGACAGTGCAGTAGAGAGATGGGCAGGACAGAGTGAGTGGATGGCGTGAGGCAAATGGTCATGGGCTGGAACACGGGCTGCTGCGGTATGGACTGGCGTTTAGTGGTACACGCTCTTTACCCAGTGTGCTACCAGGGCATCCCGCGCTGAGTTACAATTTGACTCCAAGTCTCTGAGGCTCCATAGACCATAATTCATTTCAAATCTCAGTATAAAGGCTTTCAAGATGAAACATTTAAGAAACATTTAAAATTCTAAACATGTAAATTCTCCCAACTTTGCTACAGAGGTTATCATCTGCCTAAAGATATGGGAAGCAAGAAGGGTTGCTGTCTCGGTTTCTGCATAAACGTATAAATTATTGCCTTTTTAATGTAACATTTTTTTATTTGTTTTCTTCTTGTCTATTCTTCAATTAGCCTAATGTTCTCAATTTGTTTTTCACTTTTTATGTTAATATATAATAGTTATCCTCCATTTTGATATTGAATTGTATGGCATCAATGTGATGCCAACAAATCATTTCTGATTAGGAGAGGTAGAAGATGAGTGAGGGCGAAACGGACAGAAAAATGGTGACCCTTAAGCCCTGTATGACCTTTCTCTCTAAAGGTATCCCCATTGCCCAGCAACACCTGATCTGGAACAATCTGGAACTGGATGATGAATACAGTCTGCATGACTACAAGTAAGACCCCCCCCTCCCCTCTCTCTCTCCTCTCCATTCTATTATTTGAAACCTTTTTTTTCTCAGTGTTAACATGAATGCCACATTTACTCTCAATATGAACATGTTGAACACCAAATTGTTGGCACATCTGGAGTTCTATGCAAACATATTAAATTATTCACTTAATAGAGCAGTCCAAAAACGGTCGGGGGTCCCCTCACAGGCATAGACAAAGCACTATTTTCTAGATCTGACATTTTCGGTTGTTCGCTTTCTCTCTTCTTCTTCCTTTGAACTAATAGACGTACCCTGTCTCCATATAGGTTTACATTTGTAAATCTTGTAGGGCTATCTGATAAGGGTCAGCTCTGAGGCCTGTTCCCCTATCCTCCTGCAAGGTAACCAGAGGTGATATAAAATCTCCAGTGGTTAACCCTGTGCGCCTCTTCCGAGTATTCCTTAAATCCAAACGACCACCCTCAACATTCCAGATGCAAAGGGGAGTCAATCAATTCAAAGGGACTCACACTTTTCCTTCCACAAACCAGAACACTATTTTGCCCATGGACAACTCATTTCTTATAAGGATCAAGAGTTTGTTGCCAAAAGAACACTGAATGGAATAATCAGACATTGACAATAAGGATAATTGAAGTGTACATTTTTGTTTAATCATGTGGGTATCACACTGTTATTGAGTATTGTGTTAAAGATGACCTGTTCCCAATTAGCTAGAAATACCATGTTTGATGTTGAAATATTCATAATGCCAAGCCACAAGCTTTGGTATACTTGATATGAACATAAATGATTAACGTTAGAAATGGATCGAATCTCCTATGTAGTTCAATCCTGCCAGGTCTAAAATCGCACCAAGATGTGACCCTTTTGACCTGAGCCAATCATCTGTGCCCCCGGGTTAAGAACACACCCTCTTGAATGGAATGACAAAACTGATGGACAGAGGATGAACTCTAGGCTCTTTGGGCTTTTTTCTCTTCCTCTTCTGCCCTTCACCTCACCTCTCTTCGGAGAGCTCATCCAGAAGAGGGCTACGGCCCTTCTTCATTAAATTCATATTCTTTCCAAAGGAATATCTAACCAGGTGATTGTTTCGTACAGGCGTCTTTTCCAACCAAATAACTTCTGAAATATCCTACCACGCCTGTTTTAGACAGGGCTGCTACCAAAAAGAACATTGAATTACCCTCTGGTCAATCGAACACTCGGAAAGCAACTCCTTGATAGCCCAGTTCTGTGCTAGTACACACCTACTTCACGAACTAATTATTCTCCGCATGGCCTTTCACCTTACGGCCTTAGCCAAATCTGCTTCCAAAATTCAGTAACTACACACGCCTCTTTACACATTCGCGTCTGCTGCCATACATTTCTTAGTGTTGTGTTTAGTTAGTACATTCATGGATTACTTAACTCCTGAGACCTCACTTGCTAAATGAGTGTAACCAATTGCATGCTACCACATCGATAATTCACACCCCTGTTCATGCCTTGTCATATTACCATTCCTATATCACCTCAAGTGTGTTAAATGTACTGTATATGTTCATATTCCGGTATTTACTTGGTTTAGACTAGAAATAAAGTGTATTGTTTGCAATAACTGCTGTCCTTGTGTATGAGATCAGCCATTTTCACATAACTTAGAACTGATGACACTTCAGACTTGAGATAAGACAGTTAACCTTTCTACGTTTTCTATAAGTGAATAGTAAGATACTGTGTTAACCAAAGGTTTCCACTAAGTCTTGCTAATAAAGCCTTGCTTGTAAAGCCAAATCAGTGGTGGTGCCACGTTTAAATAGTTTAATATAACTCCTAATCAAGGTGATCAATTGAACTATACATTTATGAATTAGTTGATCATCTATAAGATCGATAGTGTCTATTAAACACCCCAAAACAAGTGTATTCTTCCTTAGGGAACTGATCACAGAGAACAGACTGTAGTATACCATCGTTTTAAGCGTATGTTTTGTAAATAAAAATCTAGTTTTTGCAAAGAACAGTTTCTTGGAAGATATGTATTTATACAGTTGTATTGATTAACCAAGCTGATATGCATGTGTTTGTGTTTGCAGCATTGCAGAGGGCTGCACTCTAAAGTTGGTCTTGGCCATGAGGGGAGGTCCTATAAACACCAGGAGAGGTAAAAGAACAAAGATAACCCCTCAGGTGACACACGCAAACCTCATCTATTAACACCCGGAAGGACAGACAATACACCAATAATAATTATGACTTATAAGGTTAGTTTAGAGTCACTGTGTCCTTGGAGTAAGGGGAGGTGGGTGTTCTGTAGTCTAGACTGCGCATGCGTCCTCTTCTGATTATCTTTTTATTTGCTGTAGCGTAAACAGTGCTAAGTAAAGTTTGCTCCAAGGTGCTAAATGATAAATATATATTTCTTTGTGACAAAACTTTTTATATTGTTCAATTGTTTATCAAAGTTTTAGGTAAGATACTATGTCTTTTTAATGCATTAGGTAGCTTATAAATGCCTTTAAAAGCAATTATGATTAAAGTGCTTGGTCGACATTACGTTTTTAACGTGTGCTGGTAACAAAGTTAGGCGTTATGTAAGTGGCCAATGGAAGTTTAATGTTGAGCTTACTTTCCTTAATCTATTAGCTTCCTATTACTATTAGCTTCCTACATTAACGTGATATGAAAACAAGCTGCCGTCGTTTCCCTCCCTCCCTGTCTTAAGTTGGTCTGACTTGCTTGTTTCTCGGTTTCTCTCTGGAAATATTTAAAGTGACAAATGACTAGTTATACACCACACGTGAATATTGTCATGTACAGTTTATTAAATTGTCCGCACTCGTCGCGCTTATTGTCCGCACCCCTGCCACATCCAACGTGGTCACGGTTGTGAAGTCAGGCTTGGGTGCTGATCCAATATCGTGTACTGAGCGGTCAGGACACACTGATCGTTTTGGGAGCGTTAGCATTGGAAACAGACATTTTTTTAACCTGTGGGATTTGTGGCAAAGATGGATATTTCAAAGATTGTTTCAACTAATTTTAGTTTATATTACGGCATTGTATACCTATTTGACAGGCCACTGTCCACTATTCGGAAAGACATATGGTTTCGAAATAGGTTACCTCAGACAGCGTATACTCAAGTAAATAACAGATGCATAAAATAGCCAAGCTCTAACATGAAAACTGCCAGTGCTATGTATTTTCTACATTATCCATATTATGCTTACATCATAAAGCTGTGTCTACATAACTGTAACAAACTAGGTGACAGTCACTGGCCAGCAAGCCAACTTAACCTTATAGTCACAGGCTAGACTACGTTACCTAACTTTAAAAACAGTACGAAACGATGACGTCACATGTCAATCAAAAACCTGACCAGTCACCGAGGGCGCCCGTATCGCCGTTATGTGGTCCTGTACCTCCTCTTCATCCTTACACGCCCCTTACTCCAAGGCGCAGTTACCCATGACTCGTTTGGTTCCCCTGCCTCATTCGCTTCTGGTCCTTTGACCTTGCATCTGCTTCAGGTGCACTAATAAAAAATTGCCAAAACCACAAACATATATCTATTTTATGAAACATTTAATTAACGTTGTTCGAAGAGAAAGGTCTACATTACAAATATACTAAATAAATGTGCAGAAAAAAACAAACGTTTCACAGAGACAGACAAATATTAAAACCATTAAGTCATTTGATGCAATCCTATATTGTTAGTCTTAAGTTTTATTATTATGTGAGGAAAAATACTGAAAGCGAAGTTCTGTTTTCCCTTTTGGGCTTGCAAGGGGAATAGAGTCATGTGAGTGTGTCCTACTACTACTGGATTTGTGCTTTAAAAGGGAAGTAAGGTCAAAAGGGCAACTTGCCACTAATATAGAGCACTTAATTTTCTCCCCATGGTGCAACGAAACAAATACAACAACTATACTTATTTAGCCTGATGACCTTTGGAAAGTATCACTGAAATACAAAAATGTGGCAAACTGTACGTTTAACAAATACGTTTCTTATTATAACTGGGAAATAATTCACTTTTGAAATCAAGTTGTAAATGTTCAAATGAACATGTATGCATTTCTCCTCTCTAGTGGCAATGGAGGAGCCTATGAAAGACATGGCTAACCTGATGGAGAGCAGCAGTACCAGGGAAGAGGGCAGCTGGGAGAAGACTTTGCCCAGTAAACAGGTCACCTTCCTGGTATACAGAGAGGGAGACCAGCTTAACTTCTTCCGTGTGGTGGACTGCAAAGACGGCACCCCAACCCCTCTCTCTGGCTCACTCAGGTGACTTGCTATTACTGGGAATAAAGTTTGGATTAAATATACTTGTTGTATTGTTGTTTCAATGCACTATGGGGGGAAATTAAGTCCTTATAGATTATTGGCATTCATTTGTTGATAAAAAAATGGCATGATACATGTTTTTAATATTCAGTGTGAGTATGTCTCTTTCGAATGATGTTGTCTCAGTAAGGAATGTTTATGTGTTTCACAGTGGTTGTAGCTTGGTGTATAACATGTTCGCTGAAGAGGTGGATGGAGATGGATCGGCCACAGCCGCTGGAATTCCAACTTTAGAGAACTCAATCACCATGAACAAAATGAAGCTGCTTAAAGCCAAAATGGAGGACTTGAACCTCAACAAAAAGGTAGGAAACCCGAAATCCAGGACTGACGATTCGAGCCACTACTACTACTACTACTACTACTACTATTTTTTTGGTTCTGTATGGGTAATCTGCAATGGTCTTGTCAGCCCTTGGGTGGCCATGCATTTACAGACATACAAACGTCTGCAATAAATAGCTTTTAAGCTGTTTTGTTGTTTCGTACTGAATTATGTCCAAATACATTGTTATTCAGAAGGAAAACGTGTTTTGGTGTCGGGCTTCTCTAAGGGTTGCTTGTACATCTCATGCAACAGATTGTAAACCCAGTCATTTTACACAAACTTCTGTTTGTCTTCTCAATGCAACCTGGCCATTTGGATTAGGGTGAAATATGCCATGTTATTTAATTGCTATGTTTTTCTTTGTCTTTGTGCCCTTAGCCTAAGAAGTTTAAAAAGAGGAAACCACAGCCTCCTATTGACCCGCACCCCGTCGGCAGGTCTCTAGCCCTGCCCAGTATGCGACAGCATTATCACCGCCTCTTCAATGTCCTACCGCCGCCCAACCACTCCCTTCAACCCAAAGTACAATTAGCTCCAATTAGAGGCAACAAATCAACAACTCCCTCCCCTCCCTCTGCAGCTACTAAGTCCATCACTAGGCAGGCTCCGTCTATTTTCAACCCCTCTTCCTGTTTCATGCTTCAAGAGGAGGAGCTCTGGGAGTCAGGCCCTTCGTTGGCACAGATCCGCCCTCCTCCCAAAGTCTCCAGCCTACGCGGCGGTAGCTCTAAGCTGATGAGGGACTGTGTGTACCCACAGCTCCCTCCTTTCTCCAGCAAAGGTAAGCCTGAAGAGGCAGCCAAGCCCCACAGACTCTCACTGGGTCTGGGCTCACTGGATGAAGCTGCTAGGCTGATGGACCACCCACAGCCCGGAGCTCTGTTTGGCAATCTGAAAGACCCATCAGAACCACTGAGTTTGGATGTTTCTGTCCAGCCGGAGGGCGTTTCATCTGGGATAGGCCCACTGGAGGTTGAGGGGACAGAGTCTCCGCTACCATTCTCCACTCCTCCCCTGCTCTTACAATCAGTTGGGGCCAGCCCTTTTTGCCCACTTGGATTAGCTGACAGGACACCGTTTGGCGATTCCTCCTCCTGCAGACCACTACCCCAGCCTTTTGAGTTCACTGTCTCCTCCCTGCATCCCAGTCCTCCAGTGCGCACCAGTGCCTTGCTCAAATCCTCCGTTACCCGCACTGCTCAGGTCCAAGACATCCAGGAAGTCTCACCTGGCAAATGTCCTGAGAAGACCTCCAAAAACGAGGAGAGGGGCGTCACCATGATTGCTAACCAAGCCAGCAAGGAGCCGCTGGGGTTACTAAGCAACATAGAGTTGACCTCAAGGGCTCCAAGGCTCAGTAGCAGGGAAGGGGGCCTCGGGATGGGGCTGGCCGCTGCCAGTGCTTCTGGGCTCGGGCTGCTGAGCTCAACAGCCCCCTCTGTCCCGGCAAACATCAAGCTGCTCCGGGAGGACATTATTAAGAGAATGTCACCTTTACATAGAACCGCAGCCTCCTATCTGGTGAGACTGATGGGGAGGTTGGGAAGTGTATTCATGTTCAAAACGCGTCATTCTATTTCATTTCATTTAAATATAATTTAACAGAAAAAACATCGTCTTCAAACAAAATAGACCACAATAAGTTTAACAAAATAATACTGGTTATGTTTAGGTGCACAGAAAGAAAAGGCATTTTTATCAGTTAGACATTTCATCAGTGGCTTGTCAGAACAGCATCAATGGGGATTATCATGGCATGGGGGGTACCAAATATGTCACCCAGACGATGTTGCTTTTGAAATAAGTAGTTGTAGTGCTGCTGAAGTGTTTAAATCTCATTTGTGTTGTCAACTTTAGCCCAACAGCAGTTTGGGATCACCAGGTGGAGCCTCTACTTCAATAAGGAGACTAAGTAAGTAATGCTTCCTAACCACACACACACACACACACACACACACACACACACACACACACACACATTGCATACATGATAAGATCACAAGCCGAAGTTGCTTATTTTTTTTGTACAGACATACACTCACAAAACTAACATGCAAAGTCACACACTCGTATAATCAGATTTCACTTGGGCACAAACACACTCTGACGTGCATAATCAGTTGATGGAAAAGTGCTGTAAATCTGATCCAGTCTGAATAGCACACATAACAAAGTAGACCATGTGAAGGGTTCATATTATTTAGCAAAGACTAAATCTTTCTACCCTGGACTATAAGCTAGTTTGGGTGGTTGCCGGTTGAGGGATGGAGCAGCTATCCGATCATAATGGAATACACACTGGGTAAATGAGGACACACACAGGTTGAAAAAAAATAACTCAAAGGTCGTTTTAACAGTGACTGCCCAAACAAATTAACATAACATTGTTGCATACAAGACATCAATTGGCAAGTGCAAAGAGAGAGAACAATGCTCTGACATGGGCTGCTATGCGAATCGATGCATATTAACAGATACACACAGTGTATGTAGGTCTTCTGTGAAAGCAGGCGATACATGTTGAATGAGCCCTACAGAGCAGAAACACGGCATGCGTGTTAAATATTAACTATATGTTACTGGAGATACTGTAAATGTAAACACTCAACAGCAGAGAGCGCATACACATGTAACCTTTGAAACAAATTCAGGTGCACTCGAATACATTTCAAATTACACAGGATACCGTGTGATAATATCCATTATGCCATAATCCAAGATTAGCACTTGGAAACCAATATCTTAGAATGAATTTGGGCTGAGAGCAGATACATTATTGGGGTTTTCCATCCGGGATGTTTGGTTAATATCAGCCCATGACACCTCCAGAAGGCTAAACGGTGAGCAATGACGTCTCAGAGCCACCCCCCTCTATATCCGCTTCAGCACGGCTATCACTAATTTGCGTTGTTCTGAAGGAGTTGGTTTTGACTATCTCTGTTTACTTGTGCCAAGTCCAAACCCTCCATTATGTACGTGCCCTGCTACTTTCATTGGTTTAAGGGCTGCTTTAGGCATTTTGGATTCCATTTCCGTCCTGTTGCTAATGTGTGTAATGCTTTTCTTACTATGCTATCTCGGGATTCTATTAAGTTTCATTTCTAATTTAGATTTAGTTTACTTCCTCTGTTAACCCGGTAAGCGGGAGCTCCAGAGCACCTTTCCCATAGAGAGCCAGGCTACTAAGACATTGTCCCACCCCTAACCATTTTTTAGCATAAAAGCTAACTTTTCTTTTTAGCATTTTGACTTTAGGGAGGGAGGGGTATAGCATACACTGTCAATGGCTATATGAGATGGGTTAGAAGTCCAAACTGTAGGCACCTGTAGCTTTCCTGGCAACCCTGACTTCTCAATGCTCCCTTGACCTCTGTTCAATTCTATCCTTAATTCCTCAACCTGCTCTGAATCTTTAACCTGATAGACCTGATTTACCCAACAATCTGCCGGCGGGCCAGATATGTAGTGTATAAATGATGGTCCTTGATAGACCATTAATACCACACCATTAATGCCAGGCAATCTATACCAGCTTGGAGAGCTACGAATTTGCAGATTTCAGAACAATGCTTTTAGATAATAATGCATCATATTTGCATCAATAATTAGTTTATACAACATACGCTCATAGTTTTGCAAGGGACAACATCAATCAAATCGCTCTTTCAAATGAGGCAGTGATGGTAACGGACATCATTCAATAACCACCGCTCTCCCCTCTGTCAGTGGTCTAATTGCGACCACGATTGGTGACTACCGTGGTCTGAATTACTGACAGAGGGGAGGGCAGTGGTCATTTGGAAAATTAACAGACTTCAGTCCAAGCCAAATTCATGCTTAAGACAGAGTCAGAGGTCCCTTAAGTTTTTTCCCTTACTTTGTTTGCTATGGTCTTTTGTGCAACGGTTGAACTGGAATTCCTTAAGTGGGCCTATAAGACCAAGATAAGGACAAACCTTAAATACTTAAGGGAACATTTTAAAGAAACCTTAAGGAGAATACTTAAGGGTGTTTTGTGCAACTGATTTTATTTTAAGGAAACCATAACTTGGACTAGGAAAATGTAGAACTTAAGGTTTTTTGTTCAACCGGCCCCTGTTTGTTTGTATATGTTTGTTGCTATGGCGGCACCAACTAGAGCTCCGTGTCAACTCAGCATTCTTATTTGATTTTACTTTGTAACAATGGATATTTTCTATGGAATTTCCATAATTTTCACACCTCCGGTACTTTCACGCGTTCTGTATGATCGGCATACACTTTTGGAGCTATGAGCATCAGTTAAGCCACAACAGCTACGGCAGCTGCCACTGCAGCTGCCAGAGTGCCCCGGCCTCTATCTGATACTGAGCTACTAATACCAGAGTCAAGTGGGTCTGAAGATTTCGGTGCAGAGGATGCGTAGTATTCCTTACTTTTTTGAACCCTGCTCAATTGTAAGTATTTGTTCTAATGTATTAGAATGTACTAATATGAAAATAATATAGCATGTCTTGTAGCATGATTATTCATCATAGCTAACACTAGCTAGCTTTGCCTTTGTTACGCCACATACAGTGGGGCCAAAAAGTATTTAGTCAGCCACTGATTGTGCAAGTTCTCCTACTTAGAAAGATGAGAGAGGTAATTTTCATTATAGGTACACTTCAACTATGAGAGACAAAAATGAGAAAAATAATCCAGGAAATCACATTGTAGGATTTTTAAAGAATTTATTTGTAAATGATGGTGGAAAATAAGTATTTGGTCAATAACAAAAGTTCAACTCAATACTTTGTAACATAACCTTTGTTGGCAATGACAGAGGCCAAACGTTTCCTGTAAGTCTTCACCAGGTTTGCACACACTGTAGCTGGTATTTTGGCCCATTCCTCCATGCAGATCTCCTCTAGAGCAGTCATGTTTTGGGGCTGTCGCTGTGCAACACGGACTTTCAACTCCCTCCACAAATTTTCTATGGGTTGAGGTCTGGAGACTGGCTAGGCCACTCCAGGACCTTGAAATGCTTTTAACGGAGCCACTCCTTCGTTGCCCGAGCGGTGTGTTTGGGATCATTGTCATGCTGGAAGACCCAGCCACGTTCCATCTTCAATGCTCTCACTGATGGAAGGAGGTTTTGGCTTAAAATCTCACGATACATGGCCCCGTTCATTCTTCCCTTAACACGGATCAGTCGTCCTGTCCCCTTTGCAGCAAAACAGCCCCAAAGCATGATGTTTCCACCCCCATGCTTCACAGTAGGTATGGTGTTCTTGGAATGCAACTCAGCATTCTTCTTCCTCCAAACACGACGAGTTGAGTTTTTACTAAAAAGTTCTATTTTGGTTTCATCTGACCACATGATATTCTCCCAATCCTCTTCTGGATCATCCATATGCTCTCTGGCAAACTTTAGACGGGCCTGGACATGTACTGGCTTAAGCAGGGGGACACGCCTGGCACTGCAGGATTTGAGTCCCTCTCGGCATAGTGTGTTACTGATGGTAGCCTTTGTTACTTTGGTCCCAGCTCTCTGCAGGTCATTCATCAGGTCCCTCCGTGTAGTTCTGGGTTTTTTGCTCACCGTTCTCATGATCATTTTGACCACACGGGATGAGATCTTGCGTGGGGCCCCAGATCGAGGGAGATTATCAATGGTCTTGTATGTCTTCCATTTTCTTACAATTGCTCCCACAGTTGATCTATTCACAGCAACCTGCTTGCCTATTGCAGATTCACTCTTCCCAGCCTGGTGCAGGTCTACAATTTTCTTCCTGGTGTCCTTCAACAGCTCTTTGGTCTTGGCCATGGTTGAGTTTTGGAGTCTGACTGAGGCTGTGGACAGGTGTCTTTTATACAGATGACGAGGTCAAACAGGTTCCATTAATACAGGTAACGAGTGGTTACAGGTCTGTGAGAGCCAGAAATCTTGCTTGTTTGTGGGTGACCAAATACTTATTTTCCACCATAATTCACAAATCAATTCTTAAAAAATCCTACAATGTGATTTCCTGGATTTTTTTTCTTATTTTTGTCTCTCATAGTTGAAGTGTACCTATGATGAAAATTACAGACCTCTCTCATCTCTCTAAGTAGGAGAACTTGCACAATCAGTGGCTGACTAAATACTTTTACGCCCCACTGTATGTATGTAAACAACCTCGGCCTGGTTGTGCCCTAGTGTTTTAGATCCACAGAATGAGTAGGTAATATTTTTATATATTGTATTATATCATATTTTTGGGAAACATTTATTTATGCCGGCTCATGTTCTGCTTTGGCAAACAGAACACAGTTGGGCCATCTCCCATCAATCACATCGATTTATTTTGTAGACAACATAAGCTATATGTGGATTGTTTTTGTCTGAAAATAAAAAAAATAGACCTTACTTTGTCTCCAAAATTACCTTCATGTTCAAAACAAAGTTTCTTTACAAGACTAACTCAATGTTTATTGTATCTACAGTGAAGATCTAGGGAAGGAACCCGGAACTGTATGGAGAAATGAGAACAGCAAAACAAAACATTGTCACTCCTGATAAGTATAAAACACAGATGCCAAAGGGGTATAACAAGGTTTTGGGTCTGCATGTTTTTAACCTAACAATCTGGAGAAATTGAGCGAGGGAGGGAGAATGAGTGCGTGCGTATGTGTGTGTGTTCACCAAGTGTTGCCCAGTGTCAGGATCTCCGTATCTGTCATGAATGGGTTGACTTATCCCACACTTTGATAAGCTATTATCAAGCTGTTATATAAGCTGTCTAGGGCTACCCCTTGAAAGTCGATGAGTCCAGGGAGTTGGAGACCCCTCAGTCGACTGAGATTCTTCAAGTCATGCAGTCTTTTTGAATTTTTTTGTCAGTGTGCATTACAATAACGGGACAAAACGGATAGAAGTGTAACTTTGCAAGCCGCAGTTCTCAGTTTGCGTTTGAAAAATCCCTCATTCTTAGAGGGTGTTCAACGTAACGAGGTAGGCTATGTTAAACGGAGGCAAATCTGGATCTGAAGCGATGTCAGCAGGCAATGCCGTGAACTTATTTTAAACTGTTTGATTTGTTTATTCATTTACACATTGTTTTTATTGTTTAAAGTGAATAATAAAAATTGGATATAAGATTTAAACATACGTTTGTGCTCATCATTCCGACACATCTATATGGTATCCCAACATTATACAGTATGTCTGGACATTGCTGTGGTCAGTAGCTTCATCCTCCACTACCATCTTATTTCAATCTGGTTGTTTTTTGTACTGCACCTTTTTATATACTGTTTTGTGTCTTATGAACACCAGGATTAGAGATAAGAATTCCACAGGTGCCATTTATGCTAAAATGTTTTCCCACATGGTATTCCAAGGCCGTTTGGATCCATGCAAATATTTTTCATTCTGTGATCCTTGCTCTCTATTTGTGATTCACATCCTTGTGTCTTCCGTTTAACTGTTTAATCTCTGCCATCAGGCACCCCTTCATATTACTTGCCTCCAATCAAGTTTGCTGTGGGTAGCGGCAAAAAGAAGAACGCCAAGATCTGCTTTGTCTGCGGCAAGAAGACTGGTCTGGCCACAAGCTATGAGTGCAGGTATTATCACAAGACCTTCTCATCTAGCTTTAATACTTTCATTTATTCAATTGTTTTCCAAACACGCTACCAACTGCTGCCAAATAACGATTTGAAAACTGGGCACTCATTACAATATGCTTTCAGCATTAAGTGGCAATGCTTATTTGTGTGGTTTTGTGCAGATGTGGCAACAACTTCTGTGCTACGCACCGCTATGCAGAGACCCACAACTGCACATACGACTACAAGAGTGCCGGACGCCGGTTCCTTCAGAAGACCAACCCCATCATCAGTGCCCCAAAGCTTCCCAAGATCTAGACCAGAAAGGCTGCTAATACCCTCCACTCCAATTTATTAGTGTTTTAGGGTGTAACAATACTACTGTTTATCCTGAACGAAGAGAATAAATCAATGGACAGATAAATTAAAAAGAAAGAGGAAATATCACCACTGTGTGCTTTTATCACCAAAGTTTGCTTATGAGTTCTGAAAATGCAAAGTGTGAACTTAAAACCAATAAAGCAACAGCACAGGCTATGTAGCTATTACACCTATTCTGGATAATGTGAAAAAATTGTTAGCCTTTGTACTTTAAAAGAAATGTTCTTGTACAGTAGGTTTATGATTATGTTTATCGCATGTATATTATCAGTCTTGCATAATGTATTGTTAAGGTTTGTTGATTCTGTTTTTTAAAATAGGACTACATTTCAATTGATTCAACTTTGAGAGATGCACTTTAGAACGATAATATATTTATAAAAAAGATTTACTTTATCATGGTGGGACTTTGTTATAAGTGTTCTGTCATCGAGATTTTTTATATTGATCACCTCTCCCATTGTCCCTCTTGCTATATAATATAGGCACATAAAGACTGTCCCCACTGTAGTATAGAATACCTTTTATTCAAGGAATCATCAGGAAATGACACTACATTCCCATGGATTTAAATACTTTAACATGTTATTTTAAGATCTGTTTGACATTAAAAGTATGCAAGTTATGTTGTAGAGTGGTTGTGGAAAGTATGCCATTTTTTTGAATTTCTAATAAAATGGATTTAAAAAAAAAAAAAATCTTTATCATTCTTTTCCCAAAGAGTTAATGTAATCCATATTAAATTTGATCTATTACAGAACGGTGTGCAAAAGGTTTCATGGGTCAGGTTTAGATTAATACATTTAAACTACAATGTTTCTGCTGTGTTTTTTAAGTCTGCCACATATACAGTTGTGGCAAAAAATATTGGCACACTTGCATTTTTTCATATAACACAATTTCTTCACGAAAAGTGTGAAATTAAAATATTTTGGTAACAGCATATTTTATTCCTTTGGTTTGCAGAGGAACAAAACAAAAAAGCTGAAAAAATACTTATTCTACTTTATTCCACACAATTATTATTGGCACCTTTTCAAAATTTGCAAAAAATTATAAATAAGAAGCGAAAAGATATCCGGTAATATTTGGGTTGGAAAACACACACAAATTGCGATTAAACAAACAATGGAGCAGTTTGAAGAGCGAATCATGGACGAGATTCGCAAAAACAGACTTTTTTATGACCCCAAAAACACGAAAGAAATGGTGAAGTCACTGTATGTGACGGTCTGTATCCGTTTCGTCGGCCTTTTCTGTACAATCTGGATGAATAAAATCGACACTGCCCCCTAGTGAACCCGTACATGTAGGCTACCTGCTGTGTGAATATCAGCGAACAACGCACGTAAATGTTTGCAGACTCGCCAACGCAGAAGCATAAACCAGGCTTAAGGGGGTAATGACTCACGGTGAGGAGGCAACATAATTAGAAGGTAACACCCCCCTCACCCCCCAAGGATTTTTTCACCAGGCGTGGCAAACGTGGACAGTTCTCTGCTCAGGTAGTTCACCCTAGCCCATACAACACACCCCAGTAGAGAGCCAACTAGCCCGTTATGCCACAACAAGGGGAGACAGGTGTACAAGGAGGAACATCAGAGAAACTCACCAGAGGATGGCGTTGTGATGGTGGGGGAAGGTGGAATGTTGGTCAGGAATCCACTATGTTTCCACGAAGTGCATGTTCCAGTCATCATCAGTCATTCATTGTTCATTCTAAATGCTGAAAAGGGCACTTTCAGATATCAGAGTGACAGTTGCCCATTGACTTTACGCCTGGCACGAGGTCCACTCTTTAGTATAGTTTTGTTTAGTCTTTTCTTATTCCTGATTTCTTGTTGTTCCCACACTTCCAAACCTGTTGAAAAGAAAACATCCCAAGCAGAGGCGTCATGCCCATTCAAGCTGGGGGGGGGGGGGGGGGTTATTACTGCTACTAATACTGTTACTACTAATATTTTTCTTACTGTAGTTTATCGGGAGTGAAATAATTCATATTTTGCGATAGATATATGGTCAAACGGATTGCCTTTACATTTTAAATAATTGTTTACCTAAATTAATTAATGAATTGCACTATTGAAAATATGTACTCTGACAACAGCAATCACGTAAAATTACTTTTTTTTAAAGATGCGGTCACAAGACTCCAAAAATAATTGTAGTACTACAACTACTACTACTAGACAAACAGATAGTTTAGGTCTGCTAGCAATAGCATTTCTTATAGCACACTAGGTAACTGATCTGTGTCTAATGCCATGATGAAATATAAATATATACCTGATTCTGTTATTCAGTGAACTTGTCTACTGATTATTAATGTATAGATTTAAAGAGCAAGCACAAGAGGATTTGTATATACTAGCATAAACAGTGTTAATAGTATATTATATATTCAATCACGCCCTGGTGTTGCATTGATGCAAACATGTGGATCTAGGCAGCTATGATCTGAGTCTCTATGCATACCTTGGATACTAAACAATTAAATTATTGAATGATAAATCTCTTCCTGATTTAGTGACGCACTTCCTTTTGCTGTAAAGCAATTTGTCACAGTTTTGCGGGGATCGTACCCATTGTCACAAAAAAATTATATTAAATACTGAGAGTTCAAGAGGACTGATCAGAACCATGATTTTTTGGGCTCCCTTAGACATTAAAATGTGTCATAGAAGAAATGTATTGATAATACGATGATACTAAAAAGTGACCTATAATGGCTTTAAAACAATGTTGTAACATTTGCTAGCTAACTAGAGACATCAGCATAGTAGAGTTTTTTTGTGATGCCTGTTATAAAGTAAATGTCTATCATACATTAAAACACTATTAAACTAAGATAACCCAATGGATATCATATGGTTTCTTTACATTTTTATTAACAAAGAAAATGAATTAATTAATTAATTGTTAATAAATACATTTGTGTTTTTCTTCGCCACAATCTTGCCGATGATTTGAAAGGAATTTGGGAGATTTCTCATAACGCTTGGTTTTTAGTGTGCCACTGAAAAATCTCCGTTTCGAGGGCCATTTAGCCCTACCCCCACGCATGAACGTGAAAAATGGAAAAGAGGACACCCCGTCCCGTACGCATGAACACGCAAAAAGGAGGGATAGGTCTTTTCCTCGTTAGGCCATGTATAGAATTAGGACAGGTTGGGAGACTAAACTGGGTATAATTTTTTTCTGATGGTTTGAAGGAGAAGGCATTGGGAATAGTTAACTCATCCACCTCATGTGCTAGGCTTGTTCTCATCCAGTGTAAAGTTCTTCGCAGAATTCATTCCAGTAAAACCAGATTGTCCAAAGTATGTCCCAATGTAGCTGACAATTTTAAAATCCCATTTGCCAGGAGACCTTGTGATCTGGCCTTTGACCTGGCCCATTTATTAGGGTTTTGACCCAAGCCTTCTAGAAATCCTTCTTTAATATCATATCAGAGATAGCGGAGACGACTATATTAGCTTGACCTCAAATTTCCATGTTTGGGATCCCTGAGGAAGAGGTTGTCTTATCCCCAAAACAAATGAATGTTGTATCCTTTGCCTCGCTGATTGCCTGCAAGAGGATACTGTTGGACTAGAAGGCACAGTCTCCCTCATCAACTACGTCATGGCTGAGAGATGTTCAGTCCTTTATGGACAAGTTTTAAATGTACAATTCGTGGATCCTCTGATTCGTTTTTCACACACCATTAATAGCATATTTAAATAAACTGCATTCATGACTTCTCCATTGAGAATGCATGGTGTGGGAGTCTTGTGGTAAAGTTTTAAATTGTTCTTGTTTGTGTGGGACTCTGGTTGTAGGGGTGATTTGTTTTGTGTCTGTGACATGGGAGACCCATTGGTTTAGGCTATCTCGGTCTACCTGTATGTTGGGTTATGGGGAAATACAGCCAGGAAAGGCTGAAGTTTGTTTCAGATGGGGCCAACAAAGCGCCTAATTTTCACAATGTGGCTTTAAAGTGCATATTTATTTAACATATGTGCTGTCTGGGTTCTTTTCAAGAGTATTGTTTGCTGTTATTAGTTATTTTAGTCTTTATTGTTTAAAGAGATGGGGGAAGGAGAGCAGAGATTGCTGGGGGTGGGGGTTGTGGTGTTCATGTAAAAAAAAAATTGAAAAAAAAATAGAAAACGAAGAGTTGTCTGTGAAATGTGTGTATGCCAATCTGTATTGTGTACTCTATGGATAACATTTGTTTAAAAAAAAGTGATAGATAGATGATCACAAGCCATCAAACAAACCTGAGCTGCTTGAATTTTTGATCCAGGAGTGGCATAAAGTCACCCAACAGCAATGTGAAGGACTGGTGGAGAGCATGCCAAGACGCATGAAAGCTGTGATTGAAAATCAGGGTTGTTCCACCAACATATCGATTTTGGAATTTGGAAGTTAAAACATTAGTATTTTGTTGTTTCAAAATAGAAATGAATCTTTTCTTTGCATTATTTGAGTTTTAATATGACGTTATTTAGACCAGTTGACATTTTCTGCAAATAAATGCTTGAAATTACAATATTTTCATTTGGACTTTTGGATAAATAATGCCAGTAATTAATAGAATAAAAGAAAAATGTTCATCTTACATACCTTCACATACCTTTAAGTAGTTAAACCAGAGTAACTGATAATTTTGCAGTGGTCTCTGAATATTCTCTGGAGGTGTATATATAATTCAGATTGAATGTTATTGATTTGATGTTAAAGCCATGTCACACCTGAGGCCTGTTCTACGAAGCGAAGTAACTGGCTTATCCAGGTAAGTTCAGGAGTGATGTCGGGTGTAACTTCTGGAGTAACCCATACGACAAAAGGTGGATATGTTTTTCCCGAGGTATGTTGTCATAGAAAATTGTGCTGCATTTTATTTTAAAACAGTTTGACTTGGACACAAGAATAACGTTTGTTCTGAGTCAATTAAGTCATTCAAGATTAATAGGCCTTCTTAATTCCACAACATGTAAGTGTTGTAGCCTATATATATATATATATAGCTCTTGCTAATTCATGATAAAAAGTGTAGGTTTTGTTCTCAGGCGTACTTGAAAAAACGTAACTTAAACCATGGTTTAAGCAGTTTAATAAAAACGTAGGCCATATGTTTTATATGATTCCAAACACGCCTTCCGCTGAGGTTGAAGATTAAATGATTGTTAGAATGAATTTATTCGTAACCCAATAGCATTACATCCATAGGCTAGGGGCGAACATTTGCCTGAGCCATTGGGCAAAAACTCTGCCTGCGTTGCCAACCACGGCCCTTTTATGCGAATACTCTTAAGATAGCACTGAGTGAACTAACCAACATCTTAATCACCGTCGTAGTACTGTTTAACACCACTCTAGGCAATCAGTTTGTCAACCCTAACTTTCCTCGATAACCCCGAGTTAAATCCAAGTTAACTCCCTTCGTAGTATAGGCCTCTGTAAAACATATGGCATTTTTCTTTATCAACGAGGCAAGCAGAGTACAGTTAATAGTTTTTCTGATCTGCTTTGTTCTGCTTTGGTTGCTGCAAAATGGTAGCAGCAAAAGCATTCTATTGTTCCAAAAGCATTCAACTCTAAACATGTGTGAATATTCCAAAATAATGTTGAGAGAAAAAAAGACAAACAGACTGAAATAGTTTTTCTTCTTCTGTGACCTGTCTCCGTCTCAGTACAGATTGGCTTAAGTTGAACTGTTCAAGTCAACAAGGCAAAAACAGAGCAGACATATTAGCAGCGGTAAAAGCACATTCATTTAACTACACACACACACACACACACACACACACACACACACACACACACACACACACACACACACACACACACACACACACACACACACACACACACAAACACAGAAAAGGCTATATACAAGCTGTAATTTTTCCTCAGAAGGTTATGTCAGGTCATGTTAAATCTATAGTTCAGGTCTTTGTTTCAAAAATGAATGTTTTCTGCATTTATTTATATAGGGAATGCATAAACAGAATTTTCTTGGCAGAAGAGCACATAACCGTTCCAGGATTTGGTGATCAAAGATGGAGAAAACAAAGTCTTGATAAACACAAAAGCCCCTTTCTCTATCATTACATATGTCATAACAAAACTTTAACTTTATACAATAGTACAAAATGCCGCAAAAAACATCCAGGAATTTACAAGTCTTACAGCACAATGGGAAGTTTTTGAATGGTGGCATTGGAACGGTTCTCAGTGCAGACCTGGTTACTGTTGTGACCAAAAATATAACCATTGTTTTGTTAAAACTTGATGTGTAAGTGTGTTGAACCATACCCATTCTTCTGTAACTTACACAATAATCTCACAGTGAGGAAGTGCATAAATTATAAAAAAAAAAATGCCCTCTACACTTTGAAATAATAAAAGTGGAGTCAAAAGATTGACACCCATGTAACTTTTTTTTATCAACTACTCCCCCCCCTCTCTCTCTCTCAGGTTTACATCGTTTTAATTTATGTTCAATAAAATTCATTCAATTTATTTTGATACCAACTGAGTTCAACCCTTCAGTTCATGCAAAAGGATAATCAAAGCAGGATATAGCAACAGCCATATATTACAAACAACAAATCTTTTTGATCATGGTTGGTTTGTGTTTTCAATGGGTTTGAAGGTCACGGCAAACCAGGTGCTCGGCACACACTTTCCCCATGTTTTAGTGGGGGCTTTCTCATTTTATCTGTGTGCTTGATACCAACATGAACTAAGGAGTCAATGTCAGGGAGACAATATTTTTTACCTTAATGAGCCAGAAGAAAGCCTTTCTCTTTTTGGAGGGACCGAGAGGGGTTCAGGGGTCAAGGGGTGCATCAGTAATACCTCCGGCAGGCGTATGCATTGATGTTTTTGATGACATAAAAACCTATAGTCATGGGAGGCATGGCTATTGTCCGTCCAGCCCGCAATGTTCGTGGCTTCAACTGTGGGAATGTTTCATTGTCCACCATCAGCAGCTTCTCTCCGTTCAACTGGACAGACCTACAGGAACAGGAGAAGGACAAAGGGGGATATGAGAAGGCAATATCCATACTAAAGTCATATTAAAATGGCTTTGTTAAATCTATTAATAAAATAATCATTGTTGGGTATACCAGAATAAGTGTGTACCCTAATAATGCGACTCTTAAAATGGCAAGGTAAACGTCATTATCTGTGTTCCCAAATCGAGGTAAGGTCTTAATTGCGTATTCAAAACATCAATCAATTCCTTGATGCATGTAAACGACATTGTTGGCTTTCCTGCTGTTTTTGAAAACTGCGCATGTCAGACGGACGGCCGACAATTCCCAATAATTATTGACAGTATATTAGTGGACGAAGTGATCGTGACGTCACCCATTGGTTTGTGGACCACCGTTTTGAAGCCTCGAGTTTGGCAATTTGAAAATCGCCATCACCTGGCGTTAACCTGGACAAGACTATTTTTGGCCAGGTTAACGACATACATTTCATAAAAAAATTGTATCAACTACAAAAAACTGCTTGTAACTATCACTGAATTGAATTAAAGTTAGACCATTGTTCTAATAAGGCTTTTTTTTTTTTCTGTTGCAAGGGTTATATAAAACCATCACATGTATTGTTGTATTTCTCTTGTTGACTTTAATTATGCTTTAAATATGATAACGCTTCACAAAAACTGTGGTACAAAAAGCAGGGGATTAATTCAATTGTATATTATATTTACCTTTATTATCATTCATGAAAATACAGTTCAGATAATAAATAAATCTCCCTTCCCCTTGCTTACAACGTAATGAACCTGCCCTCCGGCTGGTCTCCATTTTCCATCCTGGGACTTTGGGGATTTCCCCCTCCAATGAAGGGAAGGGAACGTGATGAAGCAAGGATTAAGAATGAATTGGGATATAGGCCACCTCACGCGCAACGGAGTTGCCCCGTGGGTCAGATCGCAAAGAACAGTACCGTGTAGTCCACATTAGCTAAGTAACAAAATAAAAAACTTTCGCTGAAATCGCTGAATAGCCTTCAAAACAAAAGTCTGGACTTTAGTTCAACAACGTAGGCCTACTGCCACCAAGAAACACATTATCAATGAGTTGATATATCATGATAATTAATAACAGTGAGGGCTCACGCTGTAATACCTTTTGCAACTGATAATAATGTCGTTGGACAACTAAATTGACAACAATCATTATATTGTAGTAAGTCTACCTCACACAAGGAATAGCACTAGCCGACTGGATAGGCTATAGACCCAGGACTAGCTCATTATCAGGGTTGGGGCCGACCCTGTTATCAGGGATGGACACCAACGTGGCTTTTTTAAAATCCTACATTCTAATTCTCTTTTGCGACATTTTGAAATTCACTAGCTAAATACGTTCGTGGAACGTCTGTAACAGAAACTTTGTCCCTCCGTGAGTAGTGAGTCAATCGCAATCGGAAAAGAAAAATCTGATTGGTTAATAGGCCTACACGTTTCGAAAATAATTAGCCTAAATCAAACATAAAAACTGAATCTCCAGCCTCTCTGCTCTGCTCACAGTCTAACACTAAGCCCAAAATATCGCAGTAGGTTATACAAAAATATTGTTAGCAGGGGGTGCTGCAGCACCCTCAGCACCCCCACTTCCCGCCTCCATGGATGGAACCCAGGTTTTATGCAGTTCGACGGCTTAATTAAACAACAGTGAGTTCCGACTAAGTAATTTGATTGGAAAAGAGGCCTTCCATGAGTTCTAATATAGAGTATCAGACATCACTGGGCCTTTTAACTCTACATGTAGCACTCCGATTTACATACATACACTTAAATATTGTATCAAACTTGCACATGGAAATGTCTATGTGTTGGTTGGCAACAGTCAAGACCCAGTCCAGTTGGGGAACTATTTGTGTTGGCGTAGCCAAATAAATGATTCATAAACAAACAAATCATAATCTGTTGGCCCATACTGTTAGCTAATAAATGGCGCTTGTCGACCTCTTGTTTGAAAGCAATATCACACTCGACGTTGTGCTCATATTCAGTATAACAGCACAACCTTAAGTGTGATATTACTGAAATTGAGGATGCAGCAGAAATGTGATAAATTAGTTTCAATACTCCTGCCAGGGATGTCAGTCCAACATTTTCTAAGGAGTTAATTACGCTACACTACTTCTATCAGTTGTACACTAGAGGGAGGCAAGTTACATCATTGAGTTCTTTGATAGCACAGAGGTGCTGTTTTTATCTATTACTAGTCAATAAGAGGCTTATTATAAATCTCTCCTGATTTATAGAATCCAGCAAAAGCCATTTTTAAGACAATTAAAACATTTTGGGTTTATGCCAAAATATCAAAGTATCGGAATTAATAAAATAATTAAACACAACACCTTATTAAAGTGACATTTCTATGGGAGTATTTTAAAAACTCTGACTTCCTAAACAACCTAAAATAAACTTTCTGCATAGAAGTGCGAAGCAAACATTTGAACATTGAAACATAAAATCATTTGACAAGTCAACTTCACTTCCGGTGCCTCCTCTGTCAAAAGAAAAATGCAAAATGCAAAATAAACACTTAATGAACAATTCAAATATATACTAAAACGAGAATATCAAGATCTTTACCTAACTCAGAGTCGAAGTTTTTTAGGGGTTGAAAAGCTTTTCTAAAACACATTGACTTAAAGCCTACTCAGATGGGCATGGTTACAAAGGCCTGCTGCTCGCTGTATTTACAGACATCTGGTGTTGCTAAAACCTTAATGAAAGTCTCTCTGCGGTAAGAGAGAGGACTTAAGGCTATAAACCAGGACGCTATGTTTTGCTCTGCCGGCTATACTCCTATTAATTACCCCATAATCCAACTCTAACACTGCAAACATCCTCCCTCATTATGCTCGTATTGCTGGATCAGCCCCAACACCTGAATTATAGGCCCTGGGAAGGTGTCTGATCACACTTACAGATAAAGACATATGTATTTAAAACTCATATACATTACTCCCCATATTATATTAAAATCAACTTGGAATCGAAATATGTAGCTGTCCAATAGTAAGGCAACTAAGAGTACAGAAGGACAGTCTTTCTAAATTCATATAATTTTTTTCTAAGCTGGCAAGAGCAAGTTAAGTAGAATTTTCCACATCCCCTCTTTCCCCCTCACCCTACCGTACATTTTATCTGTATGAGCTTATCTAGCTATAAAAGCCTGTATGGTTTGGTTTTTATATTTACTGTTTGAAATCTGTTAGAACAGTTTGGTAAAATGTCAAACCAAATAGAACTGAATGCAACATGAATGAACCAACAGAATAAAATGTATTTGGATGTAGAAGCTGCACAAACTATTGTAGCCCAACACTTGTTATTGAATTAGAAGTGCACACCAGAAATACATTTTCCAGAATTACTGACAGTCAACAGTTAACCGCACAGTACACAATGACGTGCATGCGCTAGCCTCAGCTGAGATCTATGATGTAGCATAGATTCAACATCTTAGGAGAGAAGCCCTGAGAGTTCTCAGTGAACTGCTGTGTTGTGCTAACCTGGGTCTACTCTCCAGCACGTTTGTCTTGTTAGGTCACTGTGTATGGAAACAGATACTCTATTAGTGCTGCACAAAGATGTTTGGTTAGAAAACAACCACGCGCTCACACGGATTTGTGTGTGTTGATGCGTGTGTAGGTCAGGGTCGAGGGTGTGTGTGTGTGTGTGTGTGTGTGTGTGTGTGTGTGTGTGTGTGTGTGTGTGGGGGGGGGGGGGTTGGTGTTTTGAGACATACTTGGAATGCAGTCCATCGGTGCCGTAGGGCTGCATAAGGTACTGGTGAACTGTCTTGTTCCGTAAGGTCCCTGCCAACTTGATTTTCTTCCGTGACCGATGAAGATTGATGATGTAGATGGTTATCGATCCTCTCACATAGTTCTGACTGGAGATAAGATCAGAATACACTTGTCAACTAACACTATTAAGTACAAAAAGATAAATACTGAGATTCTGTATGTGTACCTATGTACAAAACAAAATCTTTTAAAGTATAAAGATATAAATTCTAAGATGTGTATGTGTACCTATGCTTGGTCAGTACAGATTTGTGGAGAACAGATTCAGAGAGACAATGATGAATGAAAATGAATGAAAATATCATGTTGCACTATATTTTATGCTGGCTAGATCTATTCCTTATTATATTTGTCTTTATATATTTATTATAACATATATATATATTATAACACTCCCTTAAACAAAGTATTCGTTTTTTTATGTTTATTTTTAGAAAGCCCCACTTGACCCAATACATATACTGTAACAAGACCTGTGGCAGTACACTACAGGGTGTATGGGAAAGGTGTACCAGTCATTGGCACCAGTACTTCACCAGTACCAGATCAAGTTACACGGAATAACCCTGTTCTAGGTCTAGGAGTGCTGAGGATAGGACTTGAGGGATATTAGTGGCCTACTACCATAAAGAGAGAGAGACAAACATGATCAAATCTAATAAGGTACAGATATGAGGCTCAATATGGAGTGAATAACACGTTGGGGTCGGTTCTTTCGTGTTCAGGGTTTGTTGGGTGTGCCCAACATAGAAGATTAGATACACCTAATCCATTGAAATGTACCCAATGAAATGTGTGGTGTTCTTTTTTCTTATCAAGCAAAACTAAAACAAACTAAAGCTGGTGACACTGTCGACTTTGACAACGTGCTAAAAAACACTAGGCCAGCCATACTTCTATTGACAGAGTGTTGGATGACATAAACAGATTATCATACAAGATACATACTATTCTACTGTTACAAATACAACATCTAATTCAGTTCTCTAGAATATCTGCTGACCACCTCGTTCAATATAATAGTCCCCCTATCGCTCAAGTTCCAAAACCTCAAATGTGTGCAGTCCATTGTAAAACAACCTGCGTTTTACTGCATAGGGCCGTTGGGACATATGTGGGTAATATACAACCCCCGTGGCAAAAAGGCTAACAAAGTTTGAGTCGATAAAATAAATGTTGGACTGTATTAATACAGCATATGTGTGAGTTGTTAAAATCTAGGCTTGTCTGTTCTGAAAGCAACAACTTGAAATAGATCAGATCCTGGGGAAGATGGAGGAGAGATGAAGACGCATTCAAAAAACAGAGGCTCTAAAAAGGATGCAAACCAGTAACATGAATACACTTTAGAAGTTTTTTGGGGAGGTCGAGGTCAGGCCCTTTAGGAAAATAAATTCCAAACAATACTCTAACTTGGTAGGGTTTATGAGCGTTTAATATCTAGTCTGCAGAATGCTTCCTGGCTCACGTGACGTTAGTTGTATGGATTCACTTGGCAGTCAGTTTAATAGAATTAGCTGTTTGCATGAAAATGTAATCCATTGGAGTACCTGGAATACACAGTAAGGTAAACAATGAACAAAATTCTAAAAGAAAGGGTCTGCTTCTTCAATCCTTCTGACAAAATGTCAAACAGTGTAAGCAAAATGTAAAGGCCCTCTTACACTGAAGAGTACCTAATAAACAATATTGCTCACTGCCTTAATGTTTATTTAATTGCAAAATATTACATTTAAGAGGATACTGTCAATTAAATCTCTATTATTACACTTAAATTAGTGGCACTGTATATTTTCCACGTTTTAAATTAAAGATCATCTGCGCATCTTCTTTGTGCGGACAGTTGGCTCCAATCTTTTGAAATTATAGAATGTCCTTACCCCAGTGCCAGGCAGAGAACATTTGATAAATACAATGAAACATACGGCAAAAATCCTCATCGTAACAATAAAGATGTGTATGTATTTGTATGAGTACAAGAGAAAGAGAGAGTGTGAGTTTGTTTGGGACTGTGTACATATCTACCTGTGCAAAGGTATTTGGACGGGAGTGAAAAGTGTGGGAGATGCCCCAGCTGTAGCAGCCAGTCTAGTGTTGAAGGCAGAGAGGGTGGTAAGACTACCCAGGTGCCGACAGCAACAGCCCTGATCCACTCAGAGCCGGGTTAAATGATAACCTTGAACGAAGGAATGGTAGGATCTCTTCATATGTTCCAGGCACAGACAGGTTCATTGTCCCCGCCCCCCTTCCCCACCTCAGAGAAATGCTGTCCAGCCAATCCCAGGCTAGATGAAGGGCCCATCACTACCTTTCAGTGGAGCCTTTGACAGCGGTGAGGTGGCCCCCACACAGCTGATAAGTGATACCTGTGATTTTTACGGCCCCTCTTTTCTGTCCGTCTAGCTGCTTGTTTATGGGAATAGGAAAGGGACAAGGGGAAAATAAAACTAATTCAGGCACATCAGAGCGTATAATAAGCACAGTGCTAAGCAGAAAGACTCATATTATCATATCCGTAAAGTTAAATAAGGCTGACAGGTTGATTTCTAAATTCTGAATGGATGAACGCCATATACATTTTTTCAGGTTTCGTGACTTGTTTTTTATGGACTGTATGCACTGAAGTTAGTACAGTAAGCTGATCATGTCACAGGTAAGGCACAATAGCTCCAGCATCCACTGAGAGACACAGCTCATCAAATGGATTGATTACACCTATTTTTGCCACAGTATTTTTAATCTTTTCTTTTTTTTTTTGCCGTCACGTTTTTCTTTTGAACTTTGGTCCATTAACCTCCCCTGAGGGTGCTAGATTCTTTGCTAGTAAGAAGACAGGAGGTGTCCAACTCTGCATCGATTGTGAGGGATTAAACAAGATCAGAGTAAGCAGCCTTTAAAAGCTATCAAGAAGCTGCTCCTCTATCAATATTTCCCCGTTTGAATGTCTAAGAGGTGGGAGGATCCATCCGCCGATCCTTTGTCTGGCAATGTCAGTGCACCTGAAAGAGAGAAGGCTTTGACATGTTCCCAGTTTCTGCATAGACCAATCAACCTTTTATCAGCCTGCCGCTTCAGATAGAGAGGCCCAAGCTGGCATGTGCGTAGGTACATCTGTCTATTCGGGTTGGGAGAAGACTTATTGAGTATTCTATTGGTATTGTCTTATTTATAAAGGTCACAACCATTTGACTCCAGTCATTTTTGAATTGTTAGATTCTCCCAATGTTGATGACTTCCCTATATGAATACTAGAAGTGTGTTTAATGCCTTCAAATCATCACATTGTTCAAATATTGGCATGTAATTCATTCTAAAAAAATATTTCCACTATGGGGTGCCATTTGTAAAATGTTGCATGTTCTCTAATCCTGCTCAATATTTGCACATTTAGCATTACCAAACCAACGATCACATATTTAAAGAGGAATTCAAGTAAATTCATGCAGTACGTTTTCCAAGAGTGATGATCTGCAGTAACACAAGATCTATAAGTTAAATGTTAAATCTAAATGTTACATTTAAATGGGAATGTTAAATATGAATCTAGATGTTAAATATAACTCTAAATGTTAAATATAAATAAAAATGTTGAATGTAAATGTAAAAGTTAAATGTTGAATCTAAATATAAATGTATATGTGTGGGCCTGGGATAGCTGAGGATGAGGGGAAGCCCCAGCGACTTGGTGATGTGCAGCTGGATGGCTTCATGGTGACCCTGGACAGTTTTCAGCTGGATGGTCTCATGGTGACCCTGGACAGTTTTCAGCTGGATGGTCTCATGGTGACCCTGGACAGTTTTCAGCTGGATGGTCTCATGGTGACCCTGGACAGTTTTCAGCTTGATGGGTGCATCACTCCGGAGCCTAGCGCTCCACCATCCAGAGCGGTAACCGAAATTGGGCATTGTAAACGAAGGAGACAAAGACCATGCTGCTGGGCCCCGGATATGTCGCGGAAATTGCAGGCTGCCCCCGAGTCGATGAATGCCGAACGTCGAGGGAGGCGCCCGTCCCAGGTGATGGTTCAGGGTATGGTCAGACCAGATGATGTGCCGTTGGTGGAAATGAGAGGACTCACCAGAGTGCCGCCGATCACTGGCAAGTCTCCTCGTTTCCCTGCAACACTGGACATCGGCTGCAGAAGGGACCGTCAGTAGAGACAGCGTTGATCGCGTCGCTCCCTCTTGCTCCGGGACAGCTGAGCCCCACCCAGCTACATTGGCTCCTCTGAACTGCTGCACGCCCTACTGGAGCCAGCTAGGGACTGTCGGGGCTCGGTGAGAGAGGCAGGTGGCTGACTAGAAGCATCCATGACTGGGCGAGGCGTGGCGTTCCGACGGGCTGCCAGCTCATCCTATATGTCATCTGAGAGTCCCTTGTAGAAGGATGGAACCAGTGCCTGGGCATTCCAGCCACTATCCAGGGCCAGCGCACGGAATTCTACAGCATACTCCGCTACGCTGCGCGTGCTTTGGCAAAGCCTGAGACGCCGGCAAGATGCCTCACGGCCCCTGGTCTAGTGGTCGAAGGACCTTCTCATCTCTGCCATGAACTGGTCGATGTCGTCACAGGCCGGGGTTTCCCGCTCCAACATCGCTGTGGCCCAGGTCAGGGCAGTCCTGATGAGAAGGCCAATGATATAGGAGACCCAGGCCTCACCAGGAGGGCCATAGAACACCATAGAACATTGCATCAAGAAGCTGTGACACCTGCCGGGCTGGCCGCCGCAGCGCTCTGGTCTTGGCTGTGAGAATTCCCGGTCCAGCATGCTGCTAGGCCCTTCCTGAGTGGTATGGTCCTCCGCCCTCAAGTTGCGATCCGGAGACAGGATTAGGGGCGCTGGACTGGGCAAGGAGCAGCCACTCCACGGCCTGGGAGATCGACTGGAGCTGTTTGTGTTCAAGTTGAGGGGCAGGATCCTGACACTTATCTTCAGATGGGTAATTAAAAATAGATCCAGCCAAGACTCAACCTGTAAGGGACTGGCCTTGTCCTTCCTTCGTCAGAAGTTCAGTGCTGCAGAGACTTTGCAAATCTTTATCCATACTTAATGAGGGGTATTGGTACCATTGCCATCCCCCTCGCTAACCTTACCAAAAAAAGCTCTTGCCTTTTTCATTGGCCGCCTAAAGCCTCCCAAAGCTTCTCCACACTGAAGTGCAGATTCACATCTGCTCTGTTGCTTCGACTTCCAAGTCCAGCTCTGCGCTTCACCCTGGAAGTTGATGCATCGGATAATGTAATTGGGGACATATTTTCTCAACGGAATCCAAAGAACCAGAAGCTGCATCTGTGTGCATTCGTCTGTTGTCGACTTACACCAGCCAGACGTAATTTATTGCATCATAGAAAAGAGAACGGCTGGCAATTAACCTCTGGAGGAGTGGTGACACTGGCAGGAAGGCGGTTGACACCAGATGATGACCTGGACGGACCAATGGAACCTGGCATTCATTCAGGAAGCAAAGTGCCTCAACTCTTGCCAGGCTAGATCAATGTTGCAAATATCCACTGATTACAAGATTGGGAGCAGTAAAACTCTCTGATGCCTAGACATACTAAAACAAGTGTTTATTTAATTCCCCTTATAAGCCTTCGCTAAGACTTTAAAAAGTAAAATAATAGTAATAAATACTTTTTTAGATATTGTAAGGGAAATTAATGGTTCAGTCAACAAAGGGTTTCATTGTGTGTTATATTGAATGATTCTGAGGGTTTCGTAAGTAGCAGAGCAGCTACCTCACTGGTATTCCCAACAACTACCTCAATGGTAATTTCCCAACTATATGTTCATCTATTGGGGTGTCAATAATAGAACGAGGTTTTTGAGAAAACCTTGAATGTTTTAAAAGTAATTTATAACTCAATATGTTTTACTTCTTGGAAGGTTAGATTTTGATCACTGTATATAAAGTCAAGCTAAAAAAAACATGCAGTCAGTTTTTCTGAGTTTTAGCTTTAGTTTTCACATTTCTTGATTGCTATGTGTGATAGGCTAAGTAGTTTTTAATCAACATACTCCATAAACCATAAAGTTTGAAAGAATGTACTTATATAGTTGTTCTTACTTGTAGAAGCTGGTACAGTGTGCATAAATGCGTAGCTTATCGCGTATGACAGTCCCTGGCCTTGGTTTTCTCTGCAGACCCGCCACCTGCACAGCTAAAACCCTTGGACCCACCAGACGCTTGAAGACTAAGGATAACCAATAGTCCTTTGACAAACACACCAATACACACACACACACACACACACACACACACACACACACACACACACACACACACACACACACACACACAGGGAATAAGGTTTAGTTTAACATACCTATCATGACAAAATGCAGAAACGTCCACTTTAAAAATGATATTTGCACTGGTCTTAACTTACTCAACCTACTCAAAAAGCCATTCAATCCAATAATGTAGACCAATTTCCACTAATAATTTCACGATAATAATAGATCTTTATGTACAAATTATTTAGTTAGCCTAACACATTTACAAAGTACTTTGTTACAAATATTTTAATTTGTCAAACACATAATTCATACAATGGCTTGAAATGTTCACAACTGTATCCTGCCATTTTTGAAACTTGTTTGCGATATTTACTTAGGATAACTGGAAAGAGGATCTCTATGCAGAAATAAAACACTTGAAATCCAGCACCATTTTCCATCTAGACTATAGAGCCATCGCAGACCTATTCAGATTTTTTCTTTCGGCTAAATCCCATTTTTTGTGGTCTTGCCACAATTACATTACAAGTTGTGAACCTATTCTTCGGTCTGCTATTATTCGTATTTATAGCATAGTTTGATTCACTGTACATAATATATCAACTAGGGCTGTCAATGGTAAACGCGATAATGATACATTAACGCAAATTTGTTGAACGGCAGTAATGATTTTGACGCGTTTTAACGCAGTCGTGAGTCGAGTATTGGAACATTTTGCTGACCAATGTACCTGTCGTACAAGGAGTCTGTTTTTTGAGATGCATCATTTCTTGGCTTGAGTTTGCCATTAGTTGTGATTTGATCATTTCGGTAAATTCTTGACTTGTGTGGGTCCCTGGATTGTTTCAGTCCATAGTTTTGTGTTCATGCTGACAAAAAGGTTGGACAAACTCTACATTGTGTGAGATACTTATGTAGTCATATAACGCAAATCATGTCAAATTTAGCAGGCTCAAGTTTGTTATGATCTGAGCATATTTTTATACAAAATGCAGTACCTGTGAGAATTTCTGGACAATGTTTGTTTTGTGTTGTTAATTGATTTCCAATAAAAACACATTTGTATAAAGCAAGCATATTTTGTCCACTCCTATGTTGATACGTTTTAAAAACATGAAAAATATTTACTTTATGGTAAATTTGGATCAGAATTCTTTTTTTTGTGTGTTTGAGAGTCTAACATCAACATAAAATATACCAGATTTATTTTGACTTAAAATCTGAATTAATCAGTTTGTTCTTACTCTTTTAAGACTCAGTTTAAATGTATGTATTCTATTACTTGTGCTAAATAGCTGTAACAAAACTTAAAGCTTAATTAGACTTTTAATACTGAAATACATTTTGAGTTTTACAAACATTGTAGTTTAGTCGTTCACCTACACTTTTACGTTTGATACTTACGATACTTGTTTCCTGCCTTGTTTGATGCCTTCATGGAATATAATACAACAATAAATATTTTAAAATATTAGTGGTTTTCTCGGTTTCCAAACATGTTAGGCCAGACGTAACACATTAAACATGACATGAAATGGTACAAAAACATCCTGGACCCCCTTCCACCTCAGTTTTATCTTACTACAGTCAACTTGGGGTTCCCATCTCTCCCTACCCGAATCCACGGTCTCGAAAGCACAACATATGCTGCTCCGGCGGTTCCCATGCTACTCTCCATATGGCAGCATTTAAGGCCCCACTTTCTTCCACTCAGGCTTTAACCTAATTTGCTACTCCAGCATGGGGGAGAACAGCAGAGTACAGGAGAAAAGTACTTTGGTGTTTCAGCCACAGGCTGAGTTGATGTAGCAGAATGTCAACCTGGCTACAAAAGATAGACCTGCCGAGGAGAACAATCGTACACCAGTGATGAAGGTAGCCTCAGCATGCAAATTACGGGCAACTGGAGTTATAGGGGGATATAGGAATGGCAAGGGATAGAGTGACAAAATAAGGGGTAAGTCCAACTCAGATGAATGACATTATCCTAGAAAATAATTATGAGACCAGGGCCCAGTTGTTTTTGCAAATTTGATCTGGACACATTTAGCCGTATTAATTCAGTTGCAACCCCGGCAGTGTTAAACGGTCTTGGGAGCAAATAAATAATTAAAAAACATAACTATTTAAAATGCAAGCCAATACAATCTGCAGTACTGTAAGTGCACAACTTTGACATGTTGCGCTGTCAACATTTGTCTCAAGAAGCTGACATAACATAAGCCATTCCCCTCTGAGAATTTACATCTTTCATACATAGATACTCGTCAGGGAAAGCCAAAGGGTTTTGCCGGTTTCTAAAAACTCTTGCCTTCCTATAGACACTCTCACTATTTGCGCACCGAGGCCCTTGGGATCTTCTAGGAATGGTGATGCCAATTTCCAAGATAACTGATTGATCTGTAGGCGGTGCTTTTACACGTGTTGATCTGTTGTCCCGAACATAACCTCCTCCGGACAATGTCACAACTTAACTTAATTGAACAATGTAATATTTTATTGGAGGATATGGTAGTTGAAGACAGTACTTGTCTTGGTTGAAACTTTGTTCAATATTTTTGCTGACAATAATGTACTGTATTGAAAATATTGTAACACATTTTTAGGTAACGCTGTACATGAAGGTCCCTGTAATAAGCTTTAGTTAATACGTAATGCACTAGTTGGATGTGTATAAGATACTTATTAACATTAATATGTGTTTATACGGCAATTTAAAAGAGTTAGTAATAGCATTAGAAACATGTTTATTGTTAATTTATAAGATATTTATAAGCACTAGGAAACTTGATAGACTGCCAAAGAACGTTAACATTAGCATTGAGACCCCCGTTGTGGGACATGAACAAAAGTGGTGTGTTGACATTTCACTAAATCAGATTTTTCTGTAATTATTTTTTGGTGTCAAGATGTGTAATACACCATGTAACATACCTTGAGGTTGGGAAGAATGTATTTTGAGATTACATTTAATACCTGATTTCTCAACAAAATGCAGTTTTTGGTTCGTACGGTAATTTTTAATTTTGTATATCCTTCCTGCAACTTATTTGTACGGTTGTCCACCTAGGTTATTATCCTAGAGGTATGATTTATGGTGGCCAACCTTTTACAACATTCAATGTCCATGGATTCATTTTACACCCTGGGCATGTGTTAAACATTTCAATATAGAATGATTAAAATCACATAACACTATAGACATTTATATAATTTGAAAAGATTATTTTATTTGGCCCCCAAATGTTATCAGCCCCATGCCACTTTAAACTTGACGGCATGTCCTGTATGTCTTATCTATGTTTCTGCATATCTGCCTCCATGTATTATCTATGTTTCTACATATCTACCTGTAGGTCTTATCTATGTCTTATCTATGTTTCTATCTATGTTTCTACATATGCCTGTATGTCTTATCTATGTTTCTACATATCTGCCTGCCTGTATGTTCTATCTATGTTTCTACATATCTACCTGTATGTCTTATCTATGTTTCTACATATCTACCTGTATGTCCTATCTATGTGTCTACATATCTACCTGCCTGTATGTCTTATCTATGTTTCTACATATCTACCTGCCTGTCTTCCTGTCTGTGGGTTCTCTGGGAGTGATTAGATAGGGGAGTCCAGAGTATTAATCTCTCAGAAGACAATTGAGCCTGTAGAAAATGTCTCTCATCCAGTTGTCTGACAGCACTTTTGAAAACCAAGACATTAAAGGATTGTCATAAAAGCAGGAGGCCACAATTCTCACACAATGGAGAAGCCAGTGGAAAACGTATTACAACAAAGAATGCTGCATCTTGAATGCCACATAATGAAGAAGCTACAGTTAAAAATAAAAGTTTAAAATGTAAAATGTTTATGTTCACATCATGCTGTCTATCTCTGCAACCTTCATAGCTTCTACAAGTTCTCAAATGCCAATCCCCCATTCGTGATGAAGCTAAAGTAATAAACTCGCTAATTCTCAAGGCATTCACAAGACTATCTCTGTCTGTCTAATAAGGATGGTACTATACATTTATTGATTAAAGAACCAGCGATTTCTGCAGGTCAGTCAGTCCAACTAAACTATTAACTACAGAAGACTTTAACATTTTATGCACCATCCTTCGGGGTTAAATATTGGAATACACCTGAGCTAATGCATACAATTCTATAACATATAATCATATTAGTTGTTACAATCGATCCAAACTATTTCCTTCACGGAATGTTCCATTTAGGGCTAATTAGGAGTAGAGCTAATGGTATTGTATATGTAGCTGAGCTTTTCCTAACTGTTGCACTTGACTATGTTTCAACCAAGTATAGCTTTTTTATTGAACTGTTATTGAAGCAGGTATGTCGGAAAAAAGGGATTGAAAAGTGCAAAATAACATTTATTTTTATTCTATAGCTGCATCATTTTGTCAGTGAGAAAGTAGGGACTGGGTTATTATCAAAACAAGCACTCCTGCAATAGCACGACACAGTCCATACTATTCCACTCTTACATTACAATCCTCTATTGCAGTGAAGTAGTAAGATGACCTGTGGCTTAGTGGATCGCTTTACACAGCTCTGCAGGGTTAGCGTTAGCATTAGGGTTGGTGTTGGGGTTAGTGTTAGTGTTAGTGTTAGGTCAGGTTAGTACCTGTGGCTTAGTGGAGCACTTTACACAGCTGTGCAGGGTTGGGGTTGGGGTTAGGCTTAGCGTTAGGTCAGGTTAATACCAGTGGCTTAGTGGAGCGCTTTACACAGCTGTGATGGCAAGAATAAGGCAAACCGTGACACAGTCCTGGAGTGCAGACAAAGGGCTTAGGGTTACACAGCGGTTCACCGTCTTGCTACTCATCACCATTACACATCTTTCATCTAAGCTAACAGCTCCCACAGGGAAAACCGTCAGGTGTATAAAACGAATGATATGATGGAAACTGAATATCTTTGAAGGAGAGCCACATGTCTCAAACGTACAGAATGGTCAGGAGCTTTATATGTCGTGCATATCGTAAAGTGGTCTAACAGCATGCAACATTTAAAAAAAAATGGCATTCCTGAGTTTAAGTAACAACAAAGAAGCTAGCCTAACTACAACTAGCAATTGTATTAAGATCAAAGGCATGCATGACTAAAATACATTACGCTAATAAAGCTAAGTAGAAAACACATTTGTGTCATTATAGGGAATTAACTATTTAACAGGCCTGTATTTATTCTGAAATTATTAGTTAGGTATAGTGTAGTTAGGTACTCTTTTGCCAGTTTACCTATTTATGTGTCAAGATTAGGATTTTCTTAGTCTACAGAAATCCTAATGCGCATAAATGCTCTATCCTGTCCGATCATGTCTGGGTGCACTGGGGCTAGCCCTCTTGGTCCGGGAACAGAAAAGAAGTAGTAACAGAAAACTGAAACAGAAAGCTATTTCTAAAACACCTAGGGCCTGACTAAGGTTTGCATGTGTAAAAATATGTGTGAACCTCATACCACCCGCAAAAACATGTCCAAGCTGATCTACTAACAAGGTGCACGGAGGATTGCGTCTTTCAAATGTGCAATTTTTAAACACCTTGTCAATTTGGCGTATTTGCCTTAATGCATATACAATAATGGCTGTTTCAATTTGAGAGTGCAAAATACTGAGAGGAGACGTGCAAATAGGTACATTTTGCACCTTTAATGATATTTACCAAACCTGAAAGTATAAGCAAAGTGTTTGTGTGCGTATTTTAGTATGACTGAAGGGCATTCACTAATCAGATGTGCACAATAAAAAGATGGCTGCTCTTATCGTGGTCAGAAGGAGACGCAGGGAAAACCAAAGAATGTGTAAAGAATGTGTTTTTCCGCCCGTGTGAGCATTTGTTCTTCGCCTAATATCTTGCCATCTTCTCTGAATTTCATCTGTTGATCTTTTTCTTTTCCCCACGACATTGGCTTTCTTGCTGATAATCTACCATATGACATTTCTTATTGTTATATTCTTATCTCTACGCTGTAGCTCAGCAATGTGCTTATTGGCCCTCTTCCACTATTTTCTCTAATTGGGTGGGATCAAATTTAGTTTTTCTTTTGCAGTCGTTCTGTTTTCTATCCAAAATATCCATGTGTGGAATCACTTCGAAACATGCAAAACCCAAATTTAAACAGAGCAATTATTTGCACCTTTTACAATTTATGCAATTATGTAATGAAGTTAATTACCGATATGTAAGTTAATTACCGATATGGGCAACAAAGTAAAGAATCTCGAAAAACCAAAGAAAGTGGTTTCATCTCAGGACATAGGTATAATGGTAAGCTTTCCCGCTGAGCGTGATTTCACCAAGCCTGCAGGAATAGAGTAGGGAACTATAATTTTCTTTTTTCGTTCTTTTTTTCAAACTAATCTAACTGTCCTAGCCTTAACTACCCCTACCCAAATCCAAATCTTTGCCCTGAAACAGCTCAGAGGCACAGGCAAAAGGATTGAGTGAAAATAGCAGATGCCATATATGACTATGGGAAGGAGAGATTTGAACTGTTGAAATAAAAAATGTAAAAACAGGTGGAAACAAAAAGAATCAGGCTGACAACCAGAGCCTAACTTACCTAAGTTATTGTTTGTGTGAATTGATTTACATCTTATTGAAGACATACTGCAAAAGCCGTGATGTATCACATACTTCTCTAGTAGCACGATTTCTATACAATAGAAAATATCAAACCCAGACAATGAGATCAGGATGTTGGAGAAGGAGATTCATTTACTTGATAAGCAGCTGGTTATTTGTGACCATGGCATGAAGTTCTACAGTTGTAATGGTGCTGGCAACTAGTATTTTCACAAACAAATTGTTCTCTCATTACTGGACCAAGAATAAAGGAACAATAAAGCCCTTTATCGACACAATGTACGTTTGTGGTTCTTGGTAAATATTAATTCAATCCTACACAACAAGGGTTAGATTAATCAGAATAGTCGGCAGCAACTATCTCCCTTGAAGCTCTGCTACTACTACTCTGCAATACATTCATTAAGGTGCAGCTCTGCTACTAGTCTGGTCCAGGTACAGAGTATATCTTCATTAAGGTGCAGCTCTGCCACTAGTCTGGTCCAGGTACAGAGCTCAATACATTCCTTAAGGTGCAACTCTGCCACTATTCTGGTCCAGGTACAGAGTAGATCTTCATTAAGGTGCAGATCTGCCACTAGTCTGGTCCAGGTACAGAGTATATCTTCATTAAGTTACAGCTCTGCTACTAAGCTGCTCCAGGAACAGAGTATATCATCAATAAGTTACAGCTCTGTCACTAGTCTGGTCCAGGTACAGAGCTCAATATCTTCATCAGGTTGCTGCTGGACAGGTGTTATTGTGCTTTCCTTAGTGTTGCAATATTAATAATATTGTGCACATGCAACTACACAGTCACACTTGCCCTATCAGGGGCAACTCATAGGCCACAACACACTGAAATCTTCCCTTTAGTGGTATAAAGGTCATTTCAGTCCACACTATTCTTTACACCGTCACTGGCACGCTGCACTATTGCTCAGAATATTAAGAGTGGTACCTGTACATTTATGCTGAGGAAGTCTTTCTCTAAACATAATCAGCCTCAAATAGCAGAGGAGGAGCATTACTAGGGATCTTGGTACAGTCCACCACACCGAGCACATTTGGGAATGCTATGGAACATGTTTTAGTAATTATGTACATTCTGGTGGATAAAAAGCTTCCCTGACAGATTTGACCATTGCATGGCCTGGAAATGTGCTGAACACATTGAGAGTGCTACTATTTCCTGACTGCTCGGCAAACCGTGACTTTGCTGATTCTCAGCATCGCCAATACAGGAATCTGCCTGCCGCCCAAAGTCTGTCAGTCTGTGTGTGTCACTGTTAATGCTTAGCTACGCTCCTTGAAGTTTGTCATGTGTCTTCCTATGAATTGTTGTACAAAAAACTATTCCTTCACGACTAAATCTGTAGCACCCATAAATATGATTATCCAAGTGCTTGCAAGACTAGAGGAACTTGTCTGTCTCTAAAAACACGTTCCATTCCAAAGGCTTTCCAAATGAGGATCGCTCCTTCATCAATAAGTAACTCATACAAACGCTGCGCTCATTTTTGCGATTGCGTTGAATTTCACCTGTTGGTGGAATATATAATGTTCATGGGATTCAGCTAACTTTAGTTTAAAGCTGCACTAACAATCGGCAGGAGGTGTTTTCGGCGCCCCCCTACCGTTTGCTTGGTGTAATTATTCTCCCTCACTGTTGCAAAGGAGACGTGCATTTGTATGTATTGGGCAATTGTATTTGCTAGCACGATCAACGACTATGAAGACACCAAAATGAATCTCCTCCTTATTTAGTGACGCACTTCTTTATGACGTAAAGCATTTGGTCAGTTTCACGGGAGATCGTACCCGGTGGCAGACAAAATTAATATTACATTTTGAGACTTCAAGAGGACTGATCCGAACTGCGATTATGTCTCCCATAGACATTACAATGTGCAATCAGAAGAAATGTATTGATAATACGTTAATCCATAAAAGGTACCTAGAGCAGCTTTAAGCCTGCCACTGAGCAGGTTTGGCTGATTCAAATGAAATTATTTGGTGCCACATCCCCAATCTCTGATTTACATCAAATTGCACACACATGTAACCCAAGTACCAAGGCTGTATAATGAAGTTACCTCATTATTTAGCCTATGTGTCAACCTTTCCTAAACTGTAAACTGTCTCTCTATCCAAAGGTTAAGGGTTCAAATCCCAGTGGTGATATTGTCAACTTCATTATATCTTCCAACAAGAAAAAAATCTCTAAATTGGCTTCCTTCCTGCTTCCTTTTCAGTATTTTTTTTGGAATCTTACTGTTAGTTTTTATAATGAGCAATGATAGAAACAAACCCCCAGTCATAACACACGTAGCAGGATTTAACCACTGTACTCATGATGTATCACATACTTCTCTAGTAGCACGATTTGACAGCTGTACTCATGATGTATCACGTACTTCTCTAGCAGCAGGATTTGACAGCTGTACTCATGATGTACCACATGCTTCTCTTTAACGTTGGTCCCCCCCCACACTGCACTAGGCTCATTTAGCTGAAATAACAGTCACCTAAAGAGTCACCCACAACTTTATTGAAGATCGAAATCATTTGAATATACTGTATATAACTGATTGTTAATTAGAAAATATTACAGGGATATAGCTTATATATATTTAAAAAATACCCTTTTAATGTATGATCGTAACATAGGCCTACAGATCTTTAAAGTCCCCCTCAAATAATTTTATAAAACACTTAAAATGTTCTTCTTAAATGTATAAATCAAGTCTGTATGTTTTTTCTTCAAAATGTGTTCAATGACCTTGTTAAAATCGTAAATATGTAATCTTCTCCTTCTGCCTCATTATAAATGCCAGTATCTGACTTGCCCTGCCCCCCTCTATACAAATACCTGCCCAGCCGCGACCCCCTCCTCTGCTGCCGCACATACGTGATCACCATTGAACTCCGCCCATGACCGAAATTGGTTACTTACGTAAATTGACGTCACATTTTTAAAGCAGAAATGCTCAGCCATGGCATTGGCTGCTTATTTGCTCCTGATATGTCTTGTATGATATATTGTTTGTTTAATCGCGATCTGTGTGTGTTTTCCAACCAAAATATTACCGTGTGTCTTCTCGCTTCCTGCTCAACCAATCAGCGATTGTTTGATACACAGGAGAAAAGGTTACGCACTACGGGCTGTTAGGATTCGGAGGACTGCAAAGTGTGCACATCTGCGGGCTACCGTTACCCAGAAACCCCTGCACTGCGAAGCTACGCAGAGACATATACGTGCATCTTCGCAGAATCCTGAACCAGGCTTTATACTACGCACTGTGCGTAGTTGCAAAGCCAGCATAAAATGTACACAAAGATAATTAAATTGTTAGTTGCAAGAATTATATGATCATTAAATGTCAACAATCCAGGCACCACTAGTGGCAGGTCTTGTGACCGAGAGATGGATCCTGGAATTTAGAGGAAAGCAAACAAGCCAGCTAGTTGTGTTTGAAGCTCTGCTCCAATCTTTCTTTTCTAGGCTCTGTCACAATCGGATTTCTTAAGGGGTAGTGGTGAAGTTAATGTCCTGAACACAGAATGATAGAAACTGTTTGAACTCACAGGTAAGGGGTTGAAATTCTGATCCACTAGGTGGGTGTAACCGTAGTCAAAAAAAGAGTGTCGCATGACAACATCTACCCCATGGACAGCAGCCATGCCCAGTGTGTTCAGCCAGCTGGAAAGATACAAACATTTAAATTACACACACTGTGCCAATAATCCAATATGAACTACGTGGATCTCTATACTATTGATCATTTGATCTTGCCCCTTTTAGCAATGACATTTATGCTATCTACACTTTATTAGCTTTCTGTGGTCTTCTTCTACAGTGATGCAAACCCAACAAAAGCCAATTTGACAAAAATATTACTTGAAATAAAAGCTTTTAAAACGTAATCTATGTTTAACATTAATGGTCCCCTTAAATCACAATCATGTTTTGAGCACTTTTAAGTTCTATTTCGAGTCAAACTTCGTTTATGGCTAGTCCAGCTTAAAATTTGACAAACACAATGAATTCAATACAACTAAATGTGGAAGCGCTAGCATGTTCCACTCCATACATTTTCCTGGGAGAGAAATGGGCTTTAATTTAGTGGTGCCAACCATCATGGAAGTACTCCATAATGAAATGCAAAACATATTACAAATTTTGTCTTCTGAAATCCCTCAACAGCAGCTTGAGTTGCCTGATATATAACGTTAGCAAACGTAAATTAAGTCAGAGTTTCCCTGCTCTGTTATTGCCAAGGTTTGTATTTCAAAATAGGACCTCAAAAGCAAAACAGCTTTTTCTTGCAATGCATATAAACAATAGATAACTCACATTACATTACAGCATTTGTCTTGTTATAATTTTGGTATAGTTATTAGGGATGTAACGATACACTCAGCTCACGATTCGATTTGAGTCACGATACTATGTTTACGGTTTGATTCTTTTACGATGTTTTTAAGAAAATCTATTGAACTGAAACTGGAATGACTGGAGTGTCCAAACATAAAATAATATTAAATTGAATGGATCTGTCTGTATTACATTAAATAATTAAAATTGCATCTTAACACACAACGCTCAAAGTTAGACAAATGAATGAGCTATGATAGTGCCAGATTTATTTTACAGAAATATCAGCATATTCACTGGAGGACAAAAACTTTTCAGTACCCACTCACTATTAGGGATGCACTTGTCGACTGGCCATCAATAATGCTAAACAGGCAAAAGCTTCACCCCTCACTTAACCATCCGTACAGGGGATGTTTCAGAAAACACAGAGCTACCGCCGAGATAGTCAAAAAGCAATAGCCATTACAAAGAATGTAATGGCATTTATTGCATTAACTGACCAGCAGTTTTCAGTCGTAGAAGATCAAGGTTCTCGCAGTCCAATGGAGCACTTGGATCCACAATACACACTGCCCAGCAGACGTTACTTTTGGGATGTGGCTCTACCCAAAAATGTACTTTTATTATTATTATAACAGGGTAACCGACTGAGACTAGGTCTCTTTTCCAGCAGTAGAATCAATAAATTACAACTAAACAATCAGGAGTAAAATAAAATAAATACAAATAGAAAGTCGATTGATATAATATAATATATTTATATTATTTACCACTGATTAATTGCAATGTAGGCCTAGTGTTTGTTATATTTGGTGTTTGTATGTATTTGTAGGTCTAAACATTTGAAATAAAATGTATGTTAAGTGATAATAATATTTCCACGATATAATTAGAGCTGACGGGTAAAACCGTCCAACTTATATGATGCATATCGTCACATTTTTGCACCGGGAAGTATCGTGCTACGATGAATCGTTACACCCCTAATAGTTATAAATTTGGGTCAAGCCTAATGCCGGCTCATATAACCTAAGCTTTGCACCCTAAACCTTCCTTTCTCTGTAAACACTTGCCAGGCTTGCAACAACAAGTCAAAGTAGCAACAATGCATAAGTCTAAAAACGTATTGGGTTTAGGTACAGGCGTAGCGGTACGCAGCCGGGGAAGAATGATATCTGTGAGCCGGAGAATAACAGAATAATTAGACAGCAAGTCACACCTTTAAACCAAGGAAACTTGTGTATTAGCTCCTCCCATATCTCGGCTTTTGCTAGTATAAGCGACAAGATTGTGATGTAACGTCATAGTGAAGACTAATATTACCTTGTAAAGGCCTGAAAGCAAAGGATAGCTGGGATGCATGAAAAACGTATTTTAATGTAATGTTAGCTAATGCCTCTTGCAAAAAAACTTGGCAGCTCTGTTTTTCGTTTGTATGCTGCAAAGAAATAAAACAATGTGTAGTTATTTGAAAATAAAAGGTTGTGGACTACTTTTTACAAAACCAATCATTGGTCTAATCACAATCTTCTTGGAGTTGTTGACTTAGGGCCTGATTTACTAAGATCCCAAACAAAGGATCCTAAATTGCAAGTTCGTTCCAACAGATTGCACATTTATATTGCACCCATTTTGTGGGTGATTAACTAAGAGTGATTGCGTTAATTATATAAGGTGCAAACAGCTATTTTTAAATTAGGGTTTTGCATGTTTTAAAGTGATTCCAGGAATACATAGTTTGGACGGGAAACATTACAACCACAAAAGGAAAATTCAATTTGATCCCATCAAATTAGAGGAACTAGGGTGAAGAGGCCACAGCAAATAAATATAAATATAACAAAAAGAAATGCCATATGGAATATTATCAGTGAGAAAGTCAATGCTGTTGAGAAAAGAAAAAGATCAAAATCACTTCTCCTATAATTACTTTCAGGTTTGGAAAATGTCATAACAGGTGCTCAATGTACCTATTTGCAAGTCTTCTCCCAGTGTTTTGCACTCAGGAAGAAACTGCCATTATTGCTTATGCATTAAGGCAAATATGCAAAATGGACAAGGTGTGTTAAATTGCACATTTGAAAGACGCAATCTTCTGTGCACCTCGTTAGTAGATCAGCTTGGAATTTTTTTTGCAGGTGGTATGACGTTTACATGTGTTTTTACACACGCAAACCTTTAGTTAATCAAGCCCTTAGACTCTACGCTAGAGCATATGTTGTGTCATGCTATTTGGGCATTCACATCAAGAGATATCAATATGTGGCATTTATAGTACAACCAAAAGGCAGATGTGAAAATGGCTTTGTTAACATGATCAATAAAGAGTCTAGAGGCAGTGTACCACGTTACATGAGGATTGGACTGAGTTTGACAGTTAAGTTATAACCATTTTTGTGATAAGCCACTACCTCTGCTAATTTCATTGGCTTATAGTGGTCACGTGTTTTAAATGCAAGTGCTTTCGTAAAATACATTTTCCATTATTAAATACATTTTCCACACATTATTTAAGTTAAAAAGTCTTAAATTATCCACAGGTTTAGCACAGATGCACGACTCTTGTTTTAAGAAAGATAAATTCCCCAAATAACTTGGAGTGATACGTGGTTTTCGATAAGAAGCATCTATATTTGGGGCATAATGGTTTTACAGTTTCACACAGGTCTCTGGCAAAGCTATAACTTGTGCAATTTTTTATTGAATTTGGTGAGTAATTATTAATTTTTTTCAAATCAGGTTTGAGAATGGCTTACGGACAAGGCTATAAACCTCAACACCAAGTTACACATAAAATGTCAAATATCCAGATTGGTGCAATTGTTTGCTGTTTTTATTATCATTGTGGTCTCCAAAAACGATTAAGAAGAAACCCATCTAAGGCAGACCAAATCAGCAGGTTTTCTTCAAGGCTGTAATCTGCTTTTTCTAAGAATGAATCTACCGTGTGCAACTACTGCAGAATTTAGCTTTGCCAAAGTAGGTGCATGCTTGTTCTTGTTTGTAGTGTGAGTGTTGTGGGCGAACAAAATAACAATTTGATTGGACCTAGATGTACATTTCATTTTGCCAATTCAGTTTAAGTATCAATGTAAATGTTTAGTTGTAATTTCAACAGTGACAAAGTAAGAAAAAGCACAAAACATTGTATTGTTAACTTCAAACCAGAGAGAACATACTTACAGAAAGCCAGCAGCATATGTATCAGAAAGATTATTGGTGCCTCCTATCCATGCTGGACCCACTCCACCCAACCACACCTTCTTACCAGGTGCGTGTGTGTTCACTACCTAGAAGCACAGTACAAACACAGACAATTATAACAGATACCATTAAACTAAAATAAAAACATATACCATTAAACTACAATTAAAACAGATACCATTAGTCTACAATTACAACAGATACCATTTCACTACGATTACAACAGATACCATTCAACTACAATTACAACAGATATTATTCAACTACAATTACAACAAATTAAACGTTAGCATGCAGCCCACAGACATGAGCTGAAAACGTTAGCGTGAAGCACATAGACATGGGTTCAAAAACGTTAGCATGCAGCACATACACGAGTTGTAAAAAAAAATCCTAACAATATTATGTATGTACAGGTACACTTCAACTATGAGAGGCAAAATTAGAAAAAAAATCCATCACATTGTAGGATTTTTAAAGAATTTATTTGTAAATGATGGTGGAAAATAAGTATTTGGTCAATAACAAAAGTTCAACTCAATACTTTGTAACATAACCTTTGTTGGCAATGACAGAGGTCAAACGTTTCCTGTAAGTCTTCACCAGGTTTGCACACACTGTAGCTGGTATTTTGGCCCATTCCTCCATGCAGATCTCCTGTAGAGCAGTCATGTTTTGGGGCTGTCGCTGGGCAACACGGACTTTCAACTCCCTCCACAAATTTTCTATGGGGTTGAGTTCTGGAGACTGGCTAGGCCACTCCAGGACCTTGAAATGCTTTTTACGGAGCCACTCCTTCGTTGCCCGAGCGGTGTGTTTGGGATCATTGTCATGCTGGAGGACCCAGCCACGTTCCATCTTCAATGCTCTCACTGATGGAAGGAGGTTTTGGCTTAAAATCTCACGATACATGGCCCCGTTCATTCTTCCCTTAACACTGATCAGTCGTCCTGTCCCCTTTGAATTAAAACAGCCCCAAAGCATGAGGTTTCCACCCCCATGCTTCACAGTAGGTATGGTGTTCTTGGGATGCAACTCAGCATTCTTCTTCCTCCAAACACGACGAGTTGAGTTTTTACCAAAAAGTTCTATTTTGGTTTCATCTGACCACATGCTATTCTCCCAATCCTCTTCTGGATCATCCATATGCCCTCTGGCAAACTTCAGACGGGCCTGGACATGTACTGGCTTAAGCACGGGGACACGCCTGGCACTGCAGGATTTGAGTCCCTCTCGGCGTAGTGTGTTACTGATGGTAGCCTTTGTTACTTTGGTCCCAGCTCTCTGCAGGTCATTCATCAGGTCCCTCCGTGTAGTTCTGGGATTTTTGCTCACCGTTCTCATGATCATTTTGACCCCACGGGATGAGATCTTGCGTGGGGCCCCAGATCGAGGGAAATTATCAATGGTCTTGTATGTCTTCCATTTTTTACAATTGCTCCCACAGTTGATCTATTCACACCAACCTGCTTGCCTATTGCAGATTCACTCTTCCCAGCCTGGTGCAGGCCTACAATTTTCTTCCTGGTGTCCTTCGACAGCTCTTTGGTCTTGGCCATGGTTGAGTTTGGAGTCTGACTGTTTGAGGCTGTGGACAGGTGTCTTTTATACAGATGACGAGGTCAAACAGGTTCCATTAATACAGGTAACGAGTGGAGGACAGAAGAGTTTCTTAAAGAAGAAGTTAAAGGTCTGTGAGAGCCAGAAATCTTGCTTGTTTGTGGGTGACCAAATACTTATTTTCGACCATAATTTACAATTAAATTCTTTAAAAATCCTACAATGTGATTTCCTGGATTTTTTTTCTCATTTTTGTCTCTCATAGTTGAAGTGTACCTATGATGAAAATTACAGACCTCTCTCATCTTTCTAAGTAGGAGAACTTGCACAATCAGTGGCTGACTAAATACTTTTTGGCCCCACTGTATGTATGTATGTATATATATATATATATATATATATATATATATATATATATATATATATATATATATATATATATTTATTACACAAAATTATTGGATTTTGTAGACAGTAATACAAAGACAAAGACAGACACACAGCCATGCATGCATACATTCGTGCATGTAAAAAGACATACATTAACCTACGGCTTCACACATACACACATACTGGTCTTACCTTGAGGACTTTGGTGATCTGTTCGGCCAGAGTGTCCAGCAGGCGGGTCTTCATGAAATCTTCCACTTTGTTCACCCTGCCGTCCATGTAGTAACTGCAAAGACAATACCACAGCGTTATCTCAGTACAGACTGTGGGCTACGGTTTAAATAGAAAGCCAGTATGTGCATTCATTGCATATGTAGTTCCAAGCTACTGCTTTGTAGTTTGGTTATTGTTAAATTATTTATTGACCTTTAAGCCGTAGTGTGTTATTGAGTTTCCATAATCTAACGTACATTATTTCTGGCAATACTGCAAAGTAAATGTGTCCTCACATTTGAGTAAAAAACAGAGACAATCACACCAATTAACTTGTATACCATGGTTGAACATAACGACCAAGAAATCAAACAGAAGCCTTCTTCTGATGTCCATCGAACTGTTTCCTAGTATGGGATCAAAGAGCAAAATGGTCGGAGTTGGAGGAGAAGAAGACACTGATCAACTCCAGATTGAGACTGAGAAGGATAAATATGTCAGCCTAAATAAGGTAATAGTGACAAGACACAGGCCGCTGCAATGAAACACATACACATGGAGAGAGCAAGAGAGACGGATAGTGAGAGAAAAGAAGAGCGAGGAGAAGGAAAGAGAAAAGATGTAGACTGGTAAGTAAAATAGAAGAGAGAGGGAGACATAAATAACAAGGCAAAGACAAGTCGAGTGGACTGAGAAAATGTGACCGATGAGAGGAACAGCAGAGACAGAAAAAAAGAATACAGTAGATAGAAAGTGGATGGAAGGAGTGCAGGGACAAACCGAATGCACTCAGATAAAAATAGGATTAGAGAGTAGGAAAAAAGGAGAAGAGAACATGTGCGAGAGGACATGAGGTTGACTGTCTGCCTGGCTGTTATTGGAAGAGGGAAAAGAAAGAGGGAGAGAAAAGGCAGTGACGTAAAAGTTCCCCCTATTTTCCTCTAAAAGCGTGTTACTATGATCTGAGGGTCAGCGCTTCTACAGGGCTGAAGGAAAGGCCACTCTCCTGGGGAATTTATAGCCGTTTGGAGTCTTGAAATGGGAGAGGCAAGGAGAAACACAAATCTCCATTACGGTACTGCAGCTGTAAATATCCAGATTAGAGTGTTCACAGCCCGTGGCCTCCCGAGTCTTCAGACTCCCCCGCTGAGTGACTCTATTAGGAGGCTGACAGAGAAAACACGGCAGGAGGAAGACATACAGCACGGAGGGGCAGGCAAAAATGAGGGAGATGAGACAGGACATCAAAGAATTCGTCCTACAATCAACGAAGTTAGGACATTAAAATCAGTGTCAAATGCTTGTCACTGGAGTGGTACACTCTTGGTATAATTGGTGAAATGTAGTTGTTTTAACAGGGTACAGCAGAAGTAAAGGACCTATATACTGGAAGCTCAGTCACAAACATTTTCAAAAACTTAGCAGATTTAAGTCCTTGCCTGAGATACACTAAGAAATAAAGACAATTCTGATTTATTGCTCAGATTAAATTTTTTGGTTCGGCTGTTCACATAATGTTTTTAAATGTGTCAAATATCCGATTCCAGTGCCAACCGGTCATGGTCTTCAACTGACCCGCATGTGCATAATAGCATGTTTGTAGGCTAGCCTATGTGTATTCACAAACTCCAACCCAGCGCAGAATTGTGAATGTCGATCTAGAGTGACGTAAAAGTCTGATCAATTCTGATATGACTGTTCAGACTAAGGTGGCAAAAAAAAAATCAGATTTGGGTCACTTTTGCCTGCAATGTGACAGTAGCCTTAGACACAAAAACCAAATAGCAGAACTCTTCAATGTACATCTACAAATGTGACTGCACTAAGAATTAGTCGGCCCCAACTACACTACAGTGCACTGCTTTTTAGGGCATACGTTTAGGGTTACAGATCCATTCTTTTTAAAGGTACCTTTGGTGCACCATCGAGTGTACCAAGCATTGTGATTTTTATCTGTACAAATGTTCCTACTTAGTACTGAATGTGCAGTCGCACACATGCCATATAAAGAACCTAACAAGCTTCTACAAGTAGTTTGAATGGTAAAGTTGCTACTCATTGTAGGCAATCTTTTGTTGTTGTCACAAGAAACAAGGAAACAAGGTATGTGCGGCGCTGTTGAGTAAACAGTCAAACTGTCTATGGACACCACCAGTCAAAATGTCATACTGTCTATGGACATGACCAATCAAACAACACACACTAAAACACAGTTCCACGTCAATGAGGGGGGTCTCTTTAGTTTTTCTTAACTTATTTCCGTGTAGTTACTTTTATTGATGCCATTTTTTTAATTATCTGCCATCTTTTGTCTGTTATGCTTTTCAATCAGGGTTATTGATTTAATATTGTTCTCCAACCTCTTGGTACTGTAAGGGAGCTTTAAAACAAGCAGACCAAACTAGTCCAAAGTGGATTCTGAATTTCAATATTAATTAAATAGCACACCAATAATACATATAATAGAATAAATAGAATAACTAACATAGTATAAATAACAATCACATACGTATTACAACATTATAGGAAATTTAATAAATTTTAAAAAAGGAGAAATCAAAATACACAAATAATAACGAAGCAAACTCTTTTAAATTATTAGCAATTGAATGCTTGTTTGGTGGATCTGTAATGAACACTTCAAAGTCCATCTGGAGTTGACAATCGTATATCAGGTCTGTTTTCAAAGTCTAAGAAACTGTATGTTGCTTTGTCACACAGACTGAGGCTACGTTTCAGCTTATACAGCACAATCAGTATGTGGAAAGTGTGTGAAATAGTATAATCTAGAACAAATGATAGCGTGAATAACTTTTGCCCTGTTATAGCGAGGCAAAAATGATCTTACTTTAGAGATTGTAACTACTAAAAGCAACACTAGAAAACCTTGTACACCTGAGTTTCAATTGTAGTTCAGAATCAATGATTACCCCTAGCACTAGTTTTTATGAAAGCAGAACATATTCTTTGGAACTTTATAGGCAATATTTGAGGGTCTGAATATAATAATCAAGTTATAGCATTAAGGTACTCAATTCATTTTGATATACAGCAATACACAACTTTGTTTCGTCAATACAATGATTTGTGTGTTTTCCCCAGGGGCTACAACAAGTTTCCCTCTATTTATGAGCCCATTAGTTTGTCATTAACACTGTGGTCTTTACATTCCGTTCTTGCGGCCTGGTAACACAAAATTCCAAGGGAAGGCTCATTGAGAGAGACCGGATATATGTAGTTCACTGTTAGTGAATTTCTCAGTTTATGAGTGTTCCTTTATATTCAAATTATGAAATAATTGAATAGGGGATTCTGAAACATTTTGTTAACTTGTCAAACATAAAATCATAATTGTGCTAGCTTTTTGTGGAGGAGTACGCAGTGCTCCATTTACTTGTGTACTTGTGGCAGCTTTACCTGTTCAACTTCTGCGGCACTGGCAACGCATCATAAGCATTCTCTTTTTATTAGGTTCTTTATAGCTGCACATTCTAAACTTGCATTGCTTCTACAGTTAAAATAAGAACACAATGAAAAATAATATGTTCAACAGTACAAATAACAACATAGAAGAGTCAGGATTAGATCCAGTGAAAAACAATCATATGCAAAAGCCTATGATTCATCCTGTTTGGTCCACTACGTTATAGAGGGAAGACTTGGGTAGACGATCTCTATGCGAAATAAGACGCTCCAAATAAACGCTTTGGCTTTTTTGAATGTTAGAATCACAGAATGTGGCATATTTGGGGGGGAAGGGATGTCAAATCTCATTTAAGTTTCATGGTTAGGGCATACGAAATGCATTTTCAAATGTAGCATTGAGACTATAATGAACCATGAAGTAAAACCTTATGTTCCATTTTAGGCCTATTTCCCAAACCAAAAAGTGTCAGTATCTTACTTAGACTCAAGCGCAGATTTTGAATGCATACAGTGGGGCCAAAAAGTATTTAGTCAGCCACTGATTGTGCAAGTTCTCCTACTTAGAAAGATGGGAGAGGTCTGTCATTTTCATCATAGGTACACTTCAACTACGAGAGACAAAAATGAGAAAAAAAATGCAGGAAATCACATTGTAGGATTTTTAAAGAATTTATTTGTAAATGATGGTGGAAAATAAGTATTTGGTCAATAACAAAAGTTCAACTCAATACTTTGTAACATAACCTTTGTTGGCAATGACAGAGGTCAAACGTTTCCTGTAAGTCTTCACCAGGTTTGCACACACTGTAGCTGGTATTTTGGCCCATTCCTCCATGCAGATCTCCTGTAGAGCAGTCATGTTTTGGGGCTGTCGCTGGGCAACACGGACTTTCAACTCCCTCCACAAATTTTCTATGGGGTTGAGTTCTGGAGACTGGCTAGGCCACTCCAGGACCTTGAAATGCTTTTTACGGAGCCACTCCTTCGTTGCCCGAGCGGTGTGTTTGGGATCATTGTCATGCTGGAGGACCCAGCCACGTTCCATCTTCAATGCTCTCACTGATGGAAGGAGGTTTTGGCTTAAAATCTCACGATACATGGCCCCGTTCATTCTTCCCTTAACACTGATCAGTCGTCCTGTCCCCCTTGCAGTAAAACAGCCCCAAAGCATGATGTTTCCACCCCCAATGCTTCACAGTAGGTATGGTGTTATGGGATTTTTGCTCACCGTTCTCATGATCATTTTGACCCCACAGGATGAGATCTTGCGTGGGGCCCCAGATCGAGGGAGATTATCAATGGTCTTGTATGTCTTCCATTTTCTTATCATTGCTCCCACAGTTGATCTATTCACACCAACCTGCTTGCATATTGCAGATTCACTCTTCCCAGCCTGGTGCAGGTCTACAATTTTCTTCCTGGTGTCCTTCGACAGCTCTTTGGTCTTGGCCATGGTTGAGTTTGGAGTCTGACTGTTTGAGGCTATGGACAGATGTATTTTATACAGATGACGAGGTCAAACAGGTTCCATTAATACAGGTAACGAGTGGAGGACAGAAGAGCTTCTTAAAGAAGAAGTTACAGGTCTGTGAGAGCCAGAAATCTTGCTTGTTTGTGGGTGACCAAATACTTATTTTCCACCATCATTTACAAATAAATTCTTTAAAAATCCTACAATGTGATTTCCTGGATTTTTTTTCTCATTTTTGTCTCTCATAGTTGAAGTGTACCTATGATGAAGATGACAGACCTCTCTCATCTTTCTAAGTAGGAGAACTTGCACAATCAGTGGCTGACTAAATACTTTTTGGCCCCACTGTATGTATAAACAAGACGGGAAACTTCTACAAAATAAAAAGGTTCTTTACTGAGACGACAACTTTACAACGTCAGAAACCATAATGGAACATGGACTAGGATTAGAAGCGCCTCCTCAGCGCTCTGTGCACCTCTCAGGTGGGTGGAGCAGGTGCAGAATTTCTGCTCCTGTGACAGGGCCCCTCCTCTAGGAGCGCTCCCAGGGCGACTGACTAATCCCTTCAATTGTCGGCGACCAAGCTCCTTGATGAGGCCAGTACCTAGATCAATTCCAGAACCGCTCTTCGGGCCCATAACCCTTACAGTCAACCTGGTATTGGGTTCTTCCTTGCCCCTTTACGACACTACATGATGTGGCTGACCGTAAAGGCTGGATAGCTATCAATGAGCCTTGGTGCCGGAGCAACAGCAGGATGAGGGACCAGGGTACTCGTCAGAACTGGCTTGAGGTGTGAGGCATGGAAACCTGGATGTATTTTCATAGCTCCGAGAAGAAGTTGAAGGAATAAAAAGGCTTTCAATTCACAAAAGCAAATTCGTCCTCAAGTGGTCCCCTTATTACAATATGAATGCAGTCGACTGCACTGATTCATACTTTTGGGAAACATACATTTGGGAAAGCGGACATCGCTGAGAATTGTACTTTGATGTTGGCCTGTTCACCCGCAGTGTAGGGAAACCAAAAATTCTCATGGTCTCTGGAAGGAGATACTGGAGACGTGCAACAGGCTTAACAAACAGCTAGTGCTGCAGAAGCCTGTGGAGCATTTTCTGCACATGCTGAAAATGGTCACTACAAGTAACAGAGGAGGAGGATGTCATCCAAGTAAATGTTCTCAGGTCGAGCTTGATGAACCAAGATGCTCCTTGTAGTTTTTCAAATGATGTCGCTATCCGAACAAGGGGGCAGCGTTTCTTGGTTGTGATTTTATTGAGCCCCTCGTAATCGATCTCAAGCCTCCTGACTTTTCCTCACAAAGAATGATCTTGCTCCGGCTGGTGAGCTGGATGGACGAATGAATCAGGAAGCAAGGGACAGCTTATTGTACTCCGTAATGGCCTTCTGTTCCAGACCTGACAGTGAGAAAATCCTCCCTCGGGGAGACATGGTACTAGGAAGAAGATAAATGGAGCAGTCGTACGTCCAATGAGATGGAAGAAGAGCGTTTCCACTCTTGCTGAAGACTGGCTCTATGTTGTGATATTTAATAGGCACCTGGGTCACATCCAGTCGATCCATCGTCTCAGAGTTCTTGGACAGCCAGGCTGGCTACACAGGGGATTGAACTCCTCAGTTACAGAGCGATTCGGTGGACCATTGGAAGGACGGTTCATGCTGAGGCAACAGTTTGTTAGTTTGTTAGTTTGGTAACACAGATTAACCTGATTAACCTGGGTCAACAAAGGTATATTAATATAATATAAATTGTGTACATTAGAAGAAATGGGTAAAATACCTACTGTTGCCACATTACTGCATCAACAACAGAGCCAGCATTCTTCATGAACCTGCCAACAGAAATTAATAGATTTAATAGCCTTGTAACCTTCTTGTCCTAGAACTGATCAAATTACATCTTGAAACTTAGCAAGTATAGTACTCCAGTTTGATGTATAGTCAGATAAACTTGTGGTGAAAACTGATTTGTTTTAGACACATTGTAACTAAGACAGAAAATAAATGTGTGTATTGCATGGGCTCAATATCATGCCAATAGTTTAGAAGTGTCTATTGGAGTTTGTAGTTGTAAGCGATACACTACAACAGTGTGATCACTGCACTGCAATTGCATTTAAAGGGTTCTAGTTGGAAGCATTACACTGCAACAGTGTGATTTAATAAAAAAAAAAAACGTCAGTCTTCTGTGAATCTAGAATACATGTCCAAATACTTTTGGCGAATCTTTTCTGTGACGTTAATGCGATACCGGAGGAGCTGTACAGAGCAATAACACAAGGTGGCACATGCACATTCACCCCAGGGAAGAAAGCACTGTTTGGGCCAGGACAAGCTGCCCCTCACCGTAGTGGCCGTGGCCAAGGAAGTGCCGCAGTGTGGTGATAGGAGCCCTACTGAAGACATTTATGTGTTGAAACAACTGAAGGCAGCGCTGTTGAGCAGACCAGCGTCAGTGAGACTCAGGTTAGTGGCTAGAGTAGACATCATTAACCTAGAGACTGTGAAGCATATCAACCCTTAGCTGTGTGAGGAGCAACAGAGTGGTGTTCCAGCGTGGTAGTGGCTCCAAAGAAGTAGAAAGATGAAATCTGCATCTTCTCAGTCCTCAATCATGCAATATGCAGAGAAATGTTTGTCCTTCCCTCATTGGACCAGGCACTGGGCAGGCTGTGAGATTCAGGGATCTTTTCCAAACTTGATACCAACTTGGGGTTCTGGCAGATCCCATTGTCCAAAGAATGTGCACACTACACCACCTTCCTCACACCATTCGGGCGCTATAACAGTCCCCGTTTGGCCTTGCTTCAGCCCCAGAGCACTTTCAGAGCCTCACACCATTTGGGCTCAATTACTTTAACCTTCTCCCATTTGGCATTGCTTCAGCCCCAGAGCACTTTCAGAACCTCACACCATTTGGGTTCAATTACTTTAACCTTCTCCCATTTGGCATTGCTTCAGCCCCAGAGCACTTTCAGAACCGGATGGTGACGGTGGTGACCGCAGGTCTCAATGGAGTCGTCTGTCACATGGACAACATCCTCACTTAGTGTTTGACGCAGGCAGAGCACAATGCCACGGTGCACACGGAGAAAACGCAAAGGGCATCACACTTAATGAGGCTAAATTTGAGTTCAGTAAGCCAGAGGTGAGGTTTCTCATACCTGTAGATGGTGTGAGACCTGATCCAGACAAGTGTTAAGCGTCAGTGACACCTTGGTCACCTTGGCATGGTGAACCAGCTAGGGCAGGTTCAAACCCAGCCCAAAGCGCTGAGAGACCTGCTATCGAAAAATAACCAGTGGAGGGCCAGAACGGCAAAAATCCGTCACAAACAACAAACACGGACTGTCGTCCACACCAGTTCTGTAGCTGTATGACCCACACAATGCTGAAGATATTGGTGGACGCGTTGTTGCACGGTCGGGGCAGCGTAATCCTGCAGAAGGACCAGGACTTGTGGTCGCCAGTGGCACATCCAGACTGCTGACCAACACAGAGCAAATCTACGGAGAAGAAGGCACTGGCCTTGACACGGGCATGTGATAGGTTCAGTGATTTCATCATCAGTCTACACTTCCAACTCGAATCCGACCACAAACCACTCGTGAACCTGCTGGGAGGACAAGCACTCACACCACCTCCTACCAAGAACACAAAGGTTCAATATGTGTCTCATGAGGTAGTCCTACACCTTCACACATGTTCCGGGAAAAAGCCTCACAAGAGCTAACACACTGTCACAAGCACCGCTGAAGCATGGCGGAACTGCAGAAGAACAGAACTAAAGCCTTGGAACCTGTTGAGCACTCCTTGTAACGTGAGTTTCCTGCACACATCTCTTTTTAGTTTACTAGCCCACATTTTAGATGTAACAATTGATGAATCTTCTCTTAATTCACACTTTCGGTTCCTTTGCACATATGAAAAGAAATGGCAGTACACCCCTGGTCACATTATATTTCTGTGTTATGTATGTTAGTTAATGAAATGCTTAATCATACATTTATATAAAAATATGGTATATGTATGAAGTAATTTATGTGATACTTTTGCCCCAAAAAATCCCATTCACTGCTGATTGTGCCCACACACTGATTGTGTTACTTTACACCACAAACTGTAAGTATTTGTCTTGTAACATCCAATTCCTCATATCAGATATCCCATAGATAGTTGAATAGAATTTGCATCAGGACAGCTTTGGCACTGAAGGAAGAGTTTTACAAAGTGGAGAGAATACCGTGGTCAATGGGTTCCAAATGATGTAAGTCTGCTGCATTGCTCTATTGTGGTGTGACTAAGGCTACTAGTCAAAAGATATTTTGGAGAGAGAACAATAGCTGAGAATTTTACAAGGCAGAAATTCAGAAAATATGAGTTTACGTGTAGGAGAGAACAAACGTTACAAATCTTAGAGCAGAGTAAGTCCTGGAGCTCACAGACAGAAGAATATAAATCTAAAGCATGATGTATCTGCTAAGGTCAAGGCTTAGAGAGCAGGTGCAATATCGCTCTGCTACACAACCTACCTCTGTATGTTAGGACTGACATGCATTGGACTGTAAAGGTTGCCTTTTAGCCTTTAAGGATAACATGACACTGTAATACTTGTACTCCTTCACAGTTTATGAGAGATTTCTGTTTGATGGAAACGAGGATTGTCTATTTCTACGTTGCATTCCCACCGTTAAAGATTGTCTATTTCTACATTGCATTCCTACCATAAGCCGACAACAATAGAAAGTGACATGCTTACCCTTCTAGCAGAACTATAGCGTTTTTCCGGGGTCGTCCAGCGTTAGGCCCATAGAGTTGGGCCCGATTGTAGTAACGGACTGACTGCAGCAGGCTACGAAGCAGGGTGTAGTCCTTGGCTAGCTGGGTGCTGTTGACAGTGTGGCCCACCATGCTGCGGTAGCTGGTTGGTTCTGGAGGGAGAAGAGAGGTTTGGGTCGATTATATGCTGTCAGAATTGTGTCTGATAATAATGTAAGTGATTATTTGTATTAAACAGGTACTTGCTGGCAAACTGAAAGCTACTGTAACAAGGGTGGACTTTGTTACCCCTATTATGTAACAGTAGATGTTTTCGCGACACCTAATTATAAAATAAAATAGCTCGTAGTAGGCTACTACTTCCTACCAAAACTAGTGTCTCATGTCAGTTCACTCATTCAGTGAGTGAACGAATCACTCAAGTCAGTCTCTCAGCCAGTACCAGTTCAGTGATCGTTCATTAAGTACTGGCTGAGAGACTGACTTGCGAGGGAGGGAATGGTACACGTCCAGTGATTCGTTCAGTGATTCGTTCACTCACTGACCAAGTGAACTGGCGGATACTTTAGCTTTGATTTCGAGGTAGGGGACAGTGCATGTGTGCTTAGTTCAGCGATACAGTCACTCAAGCCCACTCCTCTCTCTCTCCCTCCCTCTAATATCTTGAAGTCTCCAAGTAGGAAGTAGTAGGTACCAAATATTGCAACTTATCAATCAATGTTATTCAAAATGAACGAATCATTCGTGAACGACACATCACTAGTACAGATGTTTATACAGTATGTGTCTTAAAATCCAAGCTCAACCACATGCTAATTGAAGTAGCGAAGATTCTGCATCAAATACTGACCTAATTGAAATAATCGTTGCAGATTAACTCTCTCTGGGGGAAAAAAGCTGATTTAACTGTATGGGCCGAATGGCAGAAAAACAAATTAAACTGTTGCAGAAAATACTGTATATATATATACTCAATTATTCAAATAAATAGTCATAATTTTGCAATGTATAAGACTTAAAGAGGGTGAGGACATTGCTCTGCACAAAATGCACTTAATATTGGAACAAATATCCATGTGTAAATTAAACTTTGGTGGAAAAACTCAGTGTAACAAAGTTGTAAATACACTTTTTTCTGGAAAAAACGAATGTTTTTGGAGAAACTATGCTTTTTATAGAAGGCATACAGTTTTATAATATCTATTATGCCATAACCCAAGGTGAGCACTTTAGAAAGCCCTATTTAGGATAGACTTAGGTTGATAGCAGATATGTCATTGGGGTTTAGAAGTGGGCACCTTTCTTCCACGATGTTTTGTTGAAAAATTACTACAACATCTCCAGAATGCTCAACGTTGAACTTTGACGTCTGCAAAGCCAAGTACCAACGAGTGTGTCAACAAGATCCTGGCGTTGGTATCCTCCATTCACTGGAGCCACTGGAGGGGTACGCGGTGGGGGTAGAGAACGAAAGTGCGCCCGAGACGATAATAGCGGAGGGTGCCGACCGCCCACTTGATGGCCAAACACTACTTTTCCATCGTGCGGTATTGAGTCTTGTATTCCGACAACTTGCGACTGAGGTGCAGCGCTGGACGGTCAACCTCCCCCTGCTGGGACAAAACTGCTCCCAGTCCTCAGTCCGAGACATCTGTCTGTATGGACAGGGGGAGATCAAAATTAGACCCATACAGAACCGTGTCTCCACAGAGGGCAGCTTTCAGTTTCTCAAACACCTCTTGGCACTGCTCAAACCACTGGATCAGATCTGAGGCACCTTTGCGTGGGAGATCCGTCAGGGGAAAGGTCCGCCCCAAAAAGCCCTGGGACACATTGCCAGTAATAATGGCCTGCCAGACCCAAAAACCGGCTCACTTCTTTTTTTAGACTTGGAGAGCAGAGAAGCTGCAATCACTGTGGCCACACCTTCCCATTACCCAAGTGGTACCCCAGATACCATATCTCTCTCTTACAATCCCACTCTTCTTAGGGTTGTCTGTGAGCTCCGCCTCTCGCAGTGCCCCTAAGACTGCCACTACTCTCTGCATTTGCCCCGGCAAGCGGTCACTGTAGATGACAGTGTTGTCAAGATAGGCGGCAGCATATGCACCATGAGAGGGCAGCACCTTGTCCATTAGGAGCTGGAAGATGACTGGAGCCCCGAACAAGCTAAACGGAAGCACAGTGAACTCGTACAAACCGTACGGAGTAGAGAAGGCCATTTTCTCACGGGCCTCTGGCGACAAAGGCATCTGCCAGTAAGTAGCCTTTGGTAAAATCCAGTGTTGCATAAAGTTTAGCTGTGCAGGCCTGTCATGGAGTTAATTGACCGGCAGTCGCCGGTATGCGTCAAACCCATCAAACCCTCATTCACCCTACGGTAACCTACACAGAACCGGATAGACCCATCTTGCTTCAACACACACAATGGGACTTATCCAATCATGTTGTGGCACCTCAATTCCTCCCAATTCAAGCATAGTCTTGAGCTCTCGTCTCTCATTTTCTCTCTTGTGATCGAGCAGTATGTAGGGACGCATACGCACTGTTGAAATCTCATAAACACACTGAAGTCGTAAGAATGACTTCGCAACTCAGTCGGAAAATGGGACCATCCGAGGAGCAAGTGAATGCAGCAACAGTATGAATTGACTATGGCCTTGTAATCACACGAAGGGAATGAAGCGAGTTTACGGCCAATTAAAAATGAATCACTTCGACTGTATGAATGGTGAACAAGGGGGAAAAAACAAATAAGATTGAGATGATGGAAACGTGAATTTTATCAGTTTTTCAGATTTGGTCAGTGGTTGGGTAATATTAGATTACCTTTCTAGTTTGAGGTCAAGGGCACAGTTAAAGCCCCGACCCATAATTCGATTTTGAGTCCCCCAATCGGGAAGGGATGGAAAAAATGTTGAAAAGAAACGTTTATCATCACAATCATTAAGATTAGAGGGATGTTAAGCAGGTGCCCAGAAACCACAACAAACCTACCAAGAGGATCAGAGGTGGAATGAGATAAAAGGAGGGTTCTTATTCATTAAAATTGCAGTTATCTGTGATCAAAAATGAAAATATGAATGGAACAATTGACCCTTTTGCAATTATCTTGGTTTCTCAAGTGTGTCTCCAGTAAAAAACGTTATATTGTTCAGGGTCAAAATCGTGTTAAATGTGAGTCATCTTCCGCCCTTGCTCTCGTAGACTCTAGGGGTGTTTTTACTTTAGTTCTGTTAGTAGCTTTTTGCAGGAGCACGCAGTCCACTGATTAAAGTGCTTAGTGCGGTAGACATGAGTTACTAGACCATGTCTGCCCTCTTGGGGTCTATTCCCTTCTGTCAGCTGTCTTTCCAATCTGTCACAAGGACTTCCCTTACTGTCAGTGGCTCTATTCACAGGTCACCAGAAAACCATCTGGATGGGACATTTCAAAATACACAGGATGCAATTTTATAATATCCATTATGCCTTAGTGCAAGATGAGCACTCTAAAAACCAATATTTTGAAAAATAATGGAAAAATAATACCTAAAATAAAAACAGGTTACTGTTTAACTCTACTGTTTGTATTGATAATGAAATCAAAATAACCAGTTATTTAAATCAGAAATTGCATTAAGAGATTAGAGATGCATTACAATGCATCTATATTTGTTTTGTAATTGAATCGTATCCCTCTTTATCGTAAATAAA